>OY757904.1:39806424-39938924 GCA_963585895.1 Sepioteuthis lessoniana | reverse complement strand
GAAAAGATAGAGAAAGAAAAGATAGAGAAAGAAAAGATAGAGAAAGAAAAGATAGAGAAAGAAAAGATAGAGAAAGAAAAGATAGAGAAAGAAAAGATAGAGAAAGAAAAGATAGAAAGAAAAGAGAAAAGAGAAAAAATAGAAAATACACAGAAAGAAATCACAAATAAAAAACAAACGAAAAAGAAAAACAACCAAAAGAAAAAAAAAAAAAAAAAAATCAAAGAACCATTTTCTTGCTGGTGAAATAGTTAAAGAAGCATCCATAACAGAAACTAAGATGCTATGTATATCCAAGGGAAATACTTAAAGATTCAAACAAATATGTTGAAAGCAAATAAAACAAAATGCGCTCTTTCTCAGTTTTTAAGAGCATTGTCTGTATACTTTTGTTTCTTTATCACCAGTTCGTGACTTTTAATGAAATACCGAAATGTTTTATTCGACTGAGCATCTGCCGATTGGCAATAACACTTTTTGATACGTAAATCGTTTTCTGGAAAGATTAGCAAGGAAGCAAAAAATATAAATTTTAGTGAATTTTTACGGCGAGGCCCTTTATAATTAATGAAGACATAATTCATATGTGTAACAAAAAATTCCACCTTCGAAACACTAAGCTTCTTTTAATTAGTGCCTAAAAAGGAAATCATGAACTTATTCTTGGATGCAAATCTATCTGCTCTATTTAGACCCAGAAAGAACAGCTTCTTATAAACTATTGGCTGATTAAAGCAACGGCATCATACCAATATCATGGGGGAAAAGCAGTTATTAATGTTCGCTTTTAAAATGCGTTGATTTGCCTCAGTATGGCTTAGAATACGTCGACTATTACCCCGAGACGGATATGATCAACCCGCACCTCCCAAAAAGGTGAAGCTCCTGCTTAAGATCTGATTAGTGTGGAACAGCAATGCGATTAATCCCATTGTGAAAGTACCTGTTAGAGTCGCATCTATGGTTTTCAAAAAATCTCTGAATTTAAAATAAATAGGGACGCCAGAGTTAATAGAAACCTATCAGCAGCAAATAGACAACGAATTCTGATTGGTTAAATGGAACTCAAATGAAAACGCCAAAAGGCAGTGAATGCGGGATAAGAGACAGGAAAAAGTTAGTTGACTGTGAAACGCGACGATTAAAAGACAAGAGTTGGATGTGGAATACAACGATGTAAAAGACAGTTGCAGCCTGGATGCACAACGGGAAGGACAGACCCCGCGTAAAAGCACGTGATAGAACTCAAGAGAAGATGTGGAAGACAATTCAAGGTCAGTGTGTGCTCTCTCTCTCTCTCTCTTCTCATGTTTCTCTTTGTTCAATTAACGCGGTCGATTCAGTTTTCACTGCTTCTTTCTCCCCGGCGACTACTAAATGTAGTAGCAAATACACTTTGGTTTTAGTGAACCCGGTAATGGTTTTTGTGTGTTCGTCACTTTTACCAACGGCAAGGTTACAACGGTGTCCGACAAACATTAAAGACGTAACGCTACAAGCATAAATCCGTTCACCACGTGGAAGTACAAATGGCTATGCATCGTAGTAGTACAAATGTCTAATAGGACTGCAGCAGCACGAAGTTCCATTTGAATACCGTAGCGTTGCAAGCGTCTATTTGCGCAGTGCAATGTCAGAATCGTATATTTAGTGCAGTAACCTATATGAGACTCGTAGTGGTACGAACATTTTTTAATTTCACAAGAACACTCCGTACCATATACTTGTAAATTATTTGCCTGAAGAATATTTACATCAAACAATAATTGATTTGGTTTGGTTTCAAGGTATATCAACCATTGTTTGTTATTTAAAGCTAAATCCTCTTTAAACATATTTATAAACACATTTTGTAAATAACATTCTTAAAACGAGTATGAGCTCTTTTTTTCACACAGTTGAGTGATTTCAAGTATTGCTTTATAACAGTCATTTGTTTGCATAAAGATTTTTCTATTTGACCTCTAGATAAGATCCAATCAAGTGCTTCCACACTGGGTTAGAGTGTATCAAGGAGCAGTGACAATGAAGCGGTACTCCACATTCCAAATCTTCAAGGCTGGAGCCTCGTCATCAGATGGTTTAATTTCATATGAAAAACACTCATTGGTGGGTCTTATCCCTTTGCAGAGATGCAATCGATGTATTCTTTAAAACCGTAGCCGAAAAAATTATAATTGTTTACTAAGGATGGCAACAACTTTAAACCATATGATTGTATATAAACTATTAGTATAAAATGATATTTGCTACCATACTAATACTTGCAAACTAATTTTCATAGAAAGAAAAAATGCTATAGAATTTGTATAATCTAAGATATCCTGTCAGGACCTGATATGTTGCTAATTAAAAAAAAAAATAAGAAAAAAAAAAATCAAAAAAAAAAATCAACAGGACTTGACGCGTTTACAAATTTTTATAAAGAATCATTCATAAAAAAAATGAGAAATGGTTGAGTGAGAGAGACGTAACTAATGGAATTGTCAAGGAAAAGTGAATCTGTAAGCAGTGTTCGAATTCCGACAGGCTGCTCGCGTTTCATGAGTGAAAAGCATGAATCCATCTCTTCGTCTCACGGTTAACATAATTGAGTTGACTGAGCTGCCTACTTTTGGTAGAGCAGCCCAGCTGAGAAAAGAAAACTTTGTTTAGAACCACTAACAACACATCATGAACCAGTTTGGCAAGGTAATTTCATAAATCCCGAAGGAAGGAAGAAAAACAAATAAACGTTGATTAGAATTAAAAATAATTCATGAAAATAAAAACATTCGTTGAACAGAATAATTGTTAAAACTTTATCTGACATTTTAGATGAATTTTTTAAAAGTTCTGTATGAGATATTGTATATAATTATAACCAGATTTATTCAACTCGAGCACCTTTTCATGGGTTATGAGTTAGTAACACTAGTTATGATTTGCTAGAATTGTTCGCTATCCTCAGGGTGATTCGAGATAATGGTTGGCCGGTGATTTACGGCATATAGATCCTTGTAAGTAATCTAATGCCAAATCATATGTACTGGAATCGTAAGCGATGACTTTTTAGCCAACTTTATTATTAAATGAGTTGTTAGAGCTTATTTGTTCGCACACAGTTAAACGGTTTCAGGTATTGCTATTTAACGTTAGTAATTTTATTTATCAAGTATTCCAATCAAATAATTTACCCTGGATTGTATAGTTTCAGACTTCTAATACGAAGCCTTTGTAAATGATTAAACATTTATATTTTCACACTGATAAGACTAACAGGTACGATCGATCCAGGTCAGAGCGTGAAAGTCATGAAGGGATACTCCAAGGCTCCAGAACTGAAGCCTATCATATGCATATCATATCAAGGACACTCGTTTTTGTTTTGGTTGGGGGAGTCTGATGCTTCTGCAGATGGGCAGTTGGCGTTTTCTACAGCTCCCAGGGTGGTTCATGTTCATGGCTACCGATTTAAAACAAAGCTTTTAAAATCTCTTAAATGAGACAAGCATGTTGATATTTAGCGAAATTGGTTTGGGTTTGTTTTATGGCATATCAACCCTTGTGAGTTATTTAATGCCAAAACCTGTTTATACGTATCCAAATAATAAAGCTCAACATCTGTGTTTGTGTCTGTCCATCTATAGGACAGAAAGAAATCGATACATACAAAGAAAGTATGTATTTGTTCGTAAAATTTTACGAGAAAGACAATGAGCTACATAAAATTTACCTTCCAGTATTATTCAAGGAATTACAGGGTCCAAACGCCCTCCCGGTGAAAATTCAAATACCTATTTCGATGAAAACAATGACATAACTACTAGGTATTAAGTATTGTCGATTTTCAAAATTTTACAATCATATTTAACCCGTCTTATGAGGTTCATAACGCTGAACCCATTTAAAAGTGTAAATACATCCAGTTTTAATGGAGGATACATAACGAAATATGTATTCTAATGTGAAATATTAAGAGCAAGACAATGAACTCTATGAAATTCTCTTTCCAGGGCGATTAGGGGACTAATGGGGTGGGGTAACCCCACCCCGGGAAAAATCAAAACCCTGATTTTAATGAAATTAAAATAATGTTGCTGATGTCTACAGGAAGTCAGAATCTTTATCTGGTAGTGTACATTATTTGATTATTGGGAAAAATGCTAAATCACATACCTAAGGATTTAACTGATTTGATTAATCATTGTTTCAAAGTGTTAATCATTTCTTATTTTTCTTTTCTAATTGCTTTACTTTGTGTTTTTAAACATATCTTCATACAGACATGTCCTTCATATAAATTTTGTCAACATCATACTTGATTTAAATGTCAGAAATAGTTATAGTGAAGATGTAACATTACTCTAATAATATATCTTTAATTGTTCTTGTTTTTTTGTGATTCTTGAATAAATATTGCAATATGTATAATTTTCCTTAAGCTTTTGAATACTTGCATATTACAAGCAAAAGCCACTCTTTATGAGACGGCTGCTTCAATTTATAAACCCAAGTACCGAGATATAGTATAAGAAGTTTGTATACAACCATAATTATATCTGGTTTAAAGAAAGCGCAGCTTTTTCAAACTTTTTTTTGAGTTACAAGAATACGTATAGATTTATATAATCTACATGATTGTAAATATTCTTATTTGGATAAACGAATATTGAATTCAATAGTATTTTAGACTATATAATTTTTTCGGCGAAGCCTGACAATAAGACATTCAATAAAATCGAAGCAATAACTTTCATAAATTAGAGTACAATTTTGGAAGGCTATTTCTGAACCCAGTCACAACGACAGGCATTTTTGTTAATATATGAATAGTTTATAGCTACAATCATTTTTAAACAAGCTAGAGCTCATTTTTTGGCACATAGTTAAACGTTTTCAGGTATTCTTTATCATTAATGATTCTCACAAATATTAATAAGCCCTAGTAAAATATTGAACAGTTCTATTTGACCTATTGATAGAACTGTAACAGGTAGTACCATTTCAGGTTCGAGTAGACCTGGGAGTAATGAAAATGAAGATGAATTCCACATTTGCCAAACTCCACGACTGAAGCCTAATCAGCAGATGAAATTTTAATGTCATACTCAGGACATTAAATGGTTTTAAGTATTACTATCTAACACTAATAATTCTTTTCAGCATTATTCATTCGTTTGCACACTGTTAAGTGTTTTCAAATATAGTCAATTATTAAATAGTTATATTTGACCCATAGATGAAGCCCCAACAAGTACTACTCTTCCAAGTCAGAATCCTAAACCTGGCTTTGTACTAACAAAGTCAGATGAGACTGCAGTGTTAATAGTGTCACCATTAAATTACCGCTATTAATGATTTTCAATTGGCATTATTTCTTAAATCTTTTTGGATAGTGTGAAGTATTTTCGAAATGAATATGCTGTAATGAATGCTATCTTGAATAGAGTCTAATGTCCTGCATTTAGAGGGTGTCAACAAGTTTACCTTTGTATCCCTTCCCTGTGGTATTTAGTTAATTATGAAAGAATGCATCATTTGCAATAGAATTAAGAGTCAATTAATCCAGGCCCTTCATTGTGTTGCATAGAACTACAGACTTTATAACCCTATTTACCCACCTAATTAATGAAGATTAACGTGAAATAAAAATTACTGAAAGCGAGATTTTGGGGGTCAGATTGTTCGAATACAGTAATCTACATCTTTTGGAATTCTTGAATATTCATAGGGATCAGTGGGATCTGGATCCAGTTACTTAATAGTATTCCGCCAGTTCAAATTGACCAGGGTTATCCATATCACACTTCTTTCGTTAACGGTAGCTTGTGATTGAAGAGACGAATAAAAGAATTAGGAGGCGCTGGTGGTGTTGAGGTTATCGTCGGAGTAAATGGACCTGAATAAAGCTGTTTGTGTTTCATTTCTCTCTAATTCCCTCAAAAATACATGAATCTATCCCTTTGCCACCGGAGCTATGGAGAAATAGGTAGACTGGGCTCTTTAATTTTGGCGTGGCAACCAGTCTAGGAGAAGGATTGCTGAATTCAAACCAGTAATACTCTGCTTAAAGATATATATCTTTTGTCACTGTTCGTGGTAGGCAGTGGATATAAACTCACATGGAAAAAGTTTAATTGTTTGTAATAACAATTGGAGGATACAATGGTTTCAAAATTAATATTGCTAATCTAATAACAGTAAAAATATATTAGCAATAATTGTTGTAATAATAATAATAATAATAACAATAACAACAAGAAAATTATAATATCAATGATATAACGGAAATTAGAATAGCAGTTTCAGAATAAAAATATATTACGAAACTAAATATTGACCAAATTATAATTTTAAAATGGCGATCAAATAAAATCTATTTAAAAAATTGATAAAACGAAATAAGTTCGATATTAGTAATGGTGATTATCGCTACGTTTCCCATGATATATAATAAAGATTTTTCTTAAAAAAAAAAAAAAAGAAAAAAAAAGGTTAATTTATAGACAAGATTTTAGTTGGAGAGGGTTTTGTGAGTTGTGTAAAATTCTTTAGATATATAGCTCCAGACAAGGATATTACATCCACTTTTAACTAACTTCTACCCATATCTTATTTTAAACGAATAATAGTTCATTAAAAAAATACAAAATATTTTTTCGCTCTATTGTGCGATGGCTGTCCGAAGAAGCTAGTCTCTGAGTTGCCAGCTGAAAAAAAAATAGCCAAATGACAGTGAGTTTTTCAATTATATGTAAATTTGCTCAAAAAGAAATTTATACATTCATCATCCTACATTGAGCACTCTTGGAGATTTATAAGAATCCTCATATTCTCAAATAGAATCATTCCCAATTCATCTTTGGATATGTATATAACACATGAATAATAGTGGTGATTTTGCCCTACTTTTTTTATTGTCCTTGTTTAACGCTGATGTCAAATCTTTTTTCAGTCTTGAGGGTGTTCCATCAGCCTATTCCTCCTCGGCGCATGATCAAATCTAAGGCTTTACCCTGGGCTGAATCTTTGTCAAGTGCCTTAATGACAAACTGTTGAGATATTTTGAAACCGAGCACATTGTGACACAAAGACACATTTTGTGAACAACATAGAAATCCACGATCGAAAATGTGCGAAAGATAAGTATTCTAACCATTGCATCATATTGAGTTGAACTGAACAATTATACAGTTAATAACCAAGCTTCGCTTATTCGAGAACGAGGCCAATATTTTTAAACACAAAGTGAAAACGAAAATAATAACAATGTATCCATTTTTTACAAAACCAACTTTTCAATCAGTGCCTTAAAGGGAGACTCCTAATATCATATTTACCAACCCCTCCGCTCGGGCAGGATATGACACAAGGTCAATTTTTTAAACGGAGTTTAACAGGTTTGTATTCAGAGTTTTCCTTCTAGACTAGTTGCCTCACTAAGGCTAAAGAACCCAGTCTGTCCTATTTACCCATAGCTGGAGGGAGAATAATTGGATTCATACCTTTCCCAAGGGTATTAGTGCTATGTGAAATGCAATCAGTCTCGTCCAGGATTTGAACTCGTGTCGCCGTGTCCATTTCCTACGACCATTACACCACGGGCACCTCCACTGGGAGATTCCTAATATGCTTACAAAGCACAACGTTTCAAATGTGAGGAACTCAGTACGGACCTAACTCACTACATCTGTAATGGTCAATAAGATTGATAATCAGTAAACTACGGTTTGGTTTTATGGCACATCAACCATTGTCGGTTATTAATGCCAAATCCATTTATATACATATAAACAGTTCTATTTCAAACAATTCAGTTCAACATAAGTACATATTAAGTACTATTTGAGCCATAGATAGCACCTGATAGGGTGCTACCACTCCGGACCAGAGTGGATCTCTGAGCGATGGCAATAAAGAGGTACTCCGCACTCCCCAAAGCTCCAGCATTATTGGACCCTCACCATCAAATAGGACATTCGTTGGGAAAGTCTTACCCTTCTGTAGAGAAGTAGTCGGTGTATTCTGCAGCCCCAGCCGATTAGTCAAAGTAAATTACGGCAAAACGTCAATTATGTATAACTAAAAAAATTCAATCTTTTCAGTTCTGATCAGTAAGAGATGAGACACGCACGCACACACAAACATATATAAGTGATAGCTGATATTATGAGAAGTGTGTTGCTAGCTTCGTAGTTTTTCAAAAAGACGTTATGATGAAATGAAACTATCAATCGCCAGAGGAAAGTCATAATTGTCATACTGTTTTCATTTACTGACATGCTTCCAGTTGAATCGGTTCTGATCTTCCCCGCTGATATAATGACGAGTAATATGATCTAGTAGCTTATTTCATGTACTAGACACTTCTATACAATGATTACACGCGCCGATGTAGTGTTATAGCGGTTATGTTAAGTTGTCCATGGAATCTGGCCTAAAGTCTAGAGACTTAGAGTAATTCTACAAAAGAAATGAGCTGGATGTTAAACGTCTCTGGTCAATTACTTTCCCTTCTCTCTCATTTGTTTCCGGTGTATCACTGATCAAGTTACTGCGCCAGTTTAGAAGATCATACGATCATAAATACCGACAAAGCTGATAGGAGTTGAGAGAAGCTTAGCAGATAGAGAAAGCAACCTGGAGAAATATGGAAATTCTATGAAAATAATTTTAATAATCCAACAAGATTGATTTCAACGGCATGTCAAACTGTCTAGGATAATTTTATGCCCAGAAATAAGGTAACTGTGTCCATTCATATTTACATTTTTGTTTAATTTTAAAAATTCAAAATTTTTGCATTTAGTTATGATATCAAGCATTAATTACTATCGAATACAAAGAGTTTGCACAGAATCTTTCAAAATAAGCTAGACTTTACCTGGTTTACAAATAAAGTATGTATGTATGTACAAATTCCTCCGAATGGGCAGGACGTGACACAAGGACAACTTTAAAGCAGAATTCAACAGGTCTGAATAAAGAGTTTTTCTTCTCTTAGACTGGTTGTCTAACGAAGGCTAAAATGGCCAAGTTTGCCCTTGCTAGAGGGAGAATATTTGCATTCATACCTTTCCGAAGGGTATTAGTGCTATGTGAAAGGCAATCAGCTTTGTCCAGAATTTGAACTCGTGCCCCGAGTCCATTTCCTACGACGATAACCATTACACCTCGGGAACCTCTACTAGTTTACAAATAAAGTAAATGACTGACTATTCATGCATTTATAATGTAATACCATTTCCTTTAAAGAGAACACACAGAAAATATTGATAAATTAGACTATTATTGCCTTTTTAGCAATTAAAGGCAATCGCTGGTTTTTAACGGCGTATCATTCCATCTAGGGGTATTTTATGCTTAGAGATTAAAACATTTTGTTTGCTGCACATTTATAATTATGTCGTTGTTTAAGAGTCTTTGTAGTTATACGAAAAATAATTCCTATCGAATAAATAATATTTGCACACTGTTGTATGTTTTCAAGAATTCCTATCTAATACGAATAAATATATGGCTTCAATAAATTATTTCTATTTAATAATAATTTGTTTACACACCGATATATGGTTTGATTTAACTAATAATACTTAGAAGACTATTATAGCTTCCAATAACTATTTTTAATACAAATAATTTGCGCCCTGTCATAACGGTATTAAGTATTCCTATCCAGTACGTATAATTTTTAGATTGATTTATTTGACCCACAGACGAGACCCCTAAAATTTTTTACCATTCCAAGTCATAGTTGACCTGGGAGTAATTCCGATAAAGACGTACTTTCCACTCCACAAGAGCCTCTATCAGGTGCATTTTAGAGTTATATCGAGAACACCCCTTTTTGGGAGAGAGGGATCTCTCTTTAGTGGACACAGTTAATCTATTCTGAATCCCACCTCCAGGGCAGAAAACAAAGAGGTTAGCAATGCAGTTTTGTGATTTTAGATTTGGATTCCTGACACTATCATTTTTTTTATTTGGTTCTTTGTCTTTACTAGTGTTTATTTTAGTCACAAACTAATGTTTACGCTTTATTCCTGATTTTACAAATATAATTATTAAACTATTTTTGTTCCTTTTTTCTTGTAGACCTCTCACACACACAATCATTAAATGTGCTACAACGCGTAGAAAATGATCTTGTATTTACCATGAAATAAACAATTCCTTTTTAGTTAAATCCCTTGGTGTTCAGTTTTCCTTAGTGAGTTTTCTTTCTAGGTAATCACCCTTGAAATCCCTCATTTGAAAAGTGTGAAGCTGCACTTTGAATGTCCTACTTATTTACAGATCTTCCCTACAAGATTGATTTCCATTTTAGGATACAAGAAAGAACGATCATAGCTATTATATAAGCTGCCCACATATTTAAGATTTAAAAGTTAAAGATTCACTCACACTACTTTTGATCATATCCGTGTATGTGTATATATCACAGACACGCACAGTGTCGGTTGCTTTGTGAAACTAATCGTTTTAACAAAAACGAGAAGTCGAAGAAAAAGAGGTTGAAGAAACAACAGTGAAGTGAGAATTCAAATTATCAGTACAGACAAAAAGGGAACTATGTTTATTGTGTTCACGAATTTATCAGATCTAACAAGTTCTTAAGAAGGTTAGATTTAACTATTTTTTAAAGTTTGTATTACCTTGCCTCTATCCCGGGTGGAATGTGACACACAGTCAAATTTTAAGTGTGATAAAGTAGCTTTTAATTCAGAGATTCCTCTTTGACTAAGGCTGAAGAACCTAGTCTGCCCTACTATTTACTCATAGCCGGGAGATAACAGATGGATTCATAACATTCCTAAGAGCAATAAACCCAAGTGAAATGCTAACAGTCAAGTTTTGGATATGAATTCAGATCGCCGATTTCATTTCCTATGATATATATATATATATATATATATATATGTGCGCGCGCGAGGTGCATACGATAGGTTTCCAGACTTTTTTTCGTATGGCCATTTAAAATTATTGTAGACTCTTGAAAATTCAATATGTTATTGCAATACATTTTGAGATGACTAATTTTTATGATTTCAGGTTCAAATGAACAGCTGCAGCAAGAATTCGAATACACCCTACTAAAGTCCGATTGTCACAGCTGGTGAATTTTAAAAATGCAATCTGGAGGTGGGGACACTTTAGAAGAACGATATGCAATAAGATTGTGTTTTAAACTTGGAACAAATGCCACAAAAATGTACGGAATGCTTCAGACTGCTTTTCGACCATCATGCATGAATCGAGCATCAGTTTTTGAGTGGCATAAGAGATTCAAGGAAGGCAGGGAGTCGGTGAGGGATATTGAGAGGTGTGGGAGGAGTAAGGAAGTCAACAAACCAGAGTTGATTGGCTAAAGGGTTACGGTTACTATGTTGCGGTTTTAAGAGAGTTCAGGAAGAGATTCCGAGGGAAGAGGCCAGCACTCTTCAAATCGGGTAAATGGCATTTCCATCAGGACAAGGCACCAGTCCGCAACTCCATTCTTGTCAGACTATTTGACCAAGATGGACATCAAGACAATTCCTCAGCCTCCCAATAGTCCAGACCTTGCTCCCTGTAACTTTTGGTTATTCTCTTAGCTCAGCGGCTGTTGTTATGAGACAATTGAGGAGATGAAAGAGGTTGTGACGAAGGTCATTGACACACTCATACAAGAGGACTTTCATGGGTCCTCCATTAGTTTTTTGAATGGTACAACAAGTGCATTGTAGCCGGAGGAGATTACTTCGAAGGGGACTAGAGTTTCATTTGTGTACTACCAATAAAAGTGCCCGTACGAAAAAAGTCGGGAAACTTATTTAATGATCCTCTTATATATGTGTGTGTGTGCGCGAGCGCACGCGCTTTTGATGCAATAGATAAATGATAACGGTATAAAATCCAGTGAGTGTAATGACTTTACCGAATTAGGTAAGATTTTTCTTGCTAAAAAGAAAAAATGCCTTCGCTGTTTATTTTCTCCGTTTTATCAAAACGGAGAAGCTGCACAAAAGAAACAAAGATTGACATTTTATTGGCGATTCTCAAAGATGAAAACACAAATGCTAATGAAAAGTGAAATTTCTGACTTCAAGAGACCTACAATGGAAGCAGTGCAAGTAATTTTGATGGGTCTTGTTAATTTTAAGATTGAAGTTCCAAAGCCTCTCACATCATGACCTAGTCCTTATTATAGAAGACTCTTTTTGAAGTCCAAAACTTTAAATTTGGTATGTCACCGTCAAGCTTTTAGGACATTGATGTATTCTTTTAATGCAAGTAATTCTATACAGTAAGAAAATAGCTAAGTAAATAAATGAATAAATAAAAAACAAAACACTTCTGTGATATGTTCGTAAGAAGACTTTTCATTTGCTATCGTCTTTACTTAACTGCATGTTACGTTTTTCCTATTTTAATTCTATTTAGTATACATGAAGAAACCAAGATATCCATGAGAGGATATTTACATAGAATTATGAAATATATATATATATATATATATATATATATATATATATATATATATATATACACACACACACATACACGCACCAAATGCATTTGTGAATTTTACAATTTTTTAAAAAAGCAAGAACAACATTTGTATTGTGTGATATTACAGATTTAATCAATTTTATCATGTACGAACAACTACAAGTGGAAAGCGTTGCATCATTCTTTTGATGCAGAGTAAAGATTGATTTTTAACGGCATGTCAACCTGTCTAAGGTTAGTTTATGCCGAGAGTTTCGAAAATTGCGTTCATTGTACGTTTATCTTCACAATTTTTTAGCACACCATTATGATATCAACATTACTATCGAATACAAATAATTTGCAAACATATCTATTTAACCCGTAGATGGAATCCTCTTTGGGTCAGAGTAGACCAGGGATAAATAACAGTAGAGTGATAGTCTAAACTAAATATTATAGGGTCCATGGTGGGTGTGAATTTACTGATTTACCTTTAAAAATCATTTTATAACAAAACAAGAATCGATGGGTCACGTAGACTAATTGACAGAGATCGTATACCACGTAGAATACCTGATCGAATGTGGTGGCCACTCAGAATATATCGTTTATGTTCAACCCAGTGAAAACGTACCAATCATTTTTATGAATGAACAGGCTCTGACGGAGAAGATCCGGAACGTTTCGGTGCTAATTACGAATCATATTTTCACAAAAGAAAACATTCCAAAACAAATATATTTTAAATGAATAGTTACATAAAATTTTAGAATTCTAAAATAACACTTATTTAGTGTTATGAGATGTCTAAAAAAAATTAATGAAAAAAGTAAAATTAAAATATAATAGCTGACATTTTAATTCTTATCAATGGTAAATTTCTAAGTAATACATTTAAACTAATACAAAGAAAAAAAATCCCACTTTGACCGAAAAGATATGGATCTTCACTTGTTAAGTCGGTTTCAATATTGCTATTTGTGAGTTTGCATTACGATTCAAAATTCCTTTTATAATATCTTTATGTTGTAAGAATTTTAATCTCGAAAAAGAAAACTTTAGAAACTAGCCTATTTGTATACCCTCCAGTGGGGCTAAGAAAAATAGCAGCAATAGTCTGTTGTGGTAAATGGAAATTAGATTTAGTTTAGGCTGCATCAAGTAAGAAGTATAATAAACGCTCATTAAAATGAAAAAAATTAGAATCAATTCAATATACGAATAATTGTTTTAATTAAATCTTTTCTACCTACACAGTAGTTTCTGCTAAATGAGACCAACAGTCCAATGAGTTTAATTTCTTCTGGGCGATCGCAAACCGAAGTAGATATTACATTAAACTAATCAGCGTTGCTAATGCCTTGAGATTTTTGAAATATCAGATAGAATAGGTAAAATTTGTTTTTAGTTAGCAAAATAAGTATATAAAATATTTTAGCTAAACACTCAAATTAAAATAACTCTAAATTTACCATGTTCTTGCAGACAGAGTAACCTCCTTTGCGTCAGGAAAGTTTCCATACACTTTTTTCATCGAAAAATTTTTGATTTGTTCGCTTAAATGGACCAGCCAGTTATTTTATTAAAAAAAAAAGATCAATGTTTCCGATGTGGTTCTATTTATTGGAATCCCCAGTATTACATACCTTGAGTAAACAGTACCATTAGGGCTGATTTTGGTAATCTACTGACGAATAATTCTTAAAAATGTTTTTTTTTTTTAATTTACAACCTAATGAGCTTTATATATCGTATATATACGTATACAGATCGAATTTAGGAGACCTAAAATTGAGTTAACTGCTGGTCAATCCAGCTTACGTCCTGACGTTAGGGAAATGCGTCCATTTTACGTTAATGCTTTCATTTTTTAGTTTAAGTTTTTGTACAATATGAATAATTTTTCAACATTTATTTGACCCATAGATGGAACCCTAACAGTACTACTAATCCGGATCAGACTAGACTGAGTAACAATGACGAAGGGGATACTTCACAATATACAGGTCTCCATTTGGAGATTTTAATAGATGCGATTCATGTTATATCTAGGACACTCCTTTTAGAGAAGCGTCCTTCTACATGGGGTGCATTCAGCCTATTGTCAGCCCCACCGACAGGGATATTTTCCATGAAGTTTAAATATAATGACCAACATCAAGCTTCCATCATCAATTATATGAATTATCTAATATCAATAAATCAAGATTCAACCCATGCGTGAAATCGACCTATACACGAGTAGACACAGAAATCAGTAAAAACACTGTTTTTGCTTCACTTAGATCTTAAGTTTTAAAATTTAAGGTATGCCAACTGATGTTGTTTGGAAAGCTACTTGATATTAATAAAATGGATCTAAAATGAAAGATTCAACTCATTTTTAAAAGATATCTGCAGTAAAGAATATTTTTCCCTCGATCAAAACTAAAGAATTCTTTTTGGCTCTGCAATTTCCGGCCGTCTTTTGTTTCATTTCTCTTTGTGATCTTCTTTTCCTTCTTCTGATCTTAGCCGATCATATACAAGGACTGACGACCAAAGCTAAGATTTTCTATTCCCAAATATGCCTCAAACTCAACTGTGATGTCTCTTCACACACTTTATACTCCCGCTGTGTGTCAAAGTCAACTTAAAATCCCCAGAGATCGTCTACATAACAAGTTCATCTACCCCATCCTGAAACAAAGCCCGGCGCTAAGCATTTCAGCGGACCCTGAGGAATTTCAGAGATTGGTTTTAATTATAATGTTCATCTAAAGATTTATCACCATTGATCTTGGTTACCGTGCGAGTTTCAAGATGGCTTAGTGGTTACAGAATTGATCCGAGCTTTTGTTATCGTTTCAATTCATTTTCTTGTCAGAGCGAGGCTTGTTAAATTACATTGGCCAGGAATAAATTCTTTAGTCTAGTTCTTGGTTAAGCTGTTGCGTATTTCAGATTGATGGCTAAGGTCATTTGCCTATTTCATATCAACGGCATGAAGTAAAGATTTCTAATGCTGAATTTGATTTACACCGGCATGTCAAAATATCTTGGGTTATTTTATGCTAAGGAGTCGTGTTCGTGTTTGCCTTTCTCGACTTGTAATTTCTGAAGAGTCTTTTATGCCTTATCGAACACGAATAATCTATAAAAAGTTCTATTTTACCCATAGTAAGGACCCTAACATTCCGGGTCACTGTAGACCTGGGAGTAATGGCTCTTAAAGAGTACTCCACACAATTTAATCATTTGTTTGCATATATAGTCAGTAGGTTATTTCGTATTTAAATGAGTTAAAACTAATTTGCTTGCACACTAACATCGCTATTATTTCTTCACAGTTAAACGGTTTCATTTATTGCTATCAAACACTTGTAAGTCTATTCAATAATAATTATTTGTTTGCACACAGTGAAGTAATTACAAGTATTGATATCTAACACTAATTATTCCATTTAACATTACTAATTCGCTTGTACAAAGTCAAATGGTTGCAAGTATTGCTATGTATCATTAAGAATTCAGTTAAACGTCTGTTTACATTCAATTTAATGATCAAACAGTTCTATTCCTAATACAATTTAGAATCAGTCACTTATTTGCACACAGTTTAAAAAGGTGAAAAAGTTCTATTTGACCCCTAGATAGGACCCAATCAGGTGTTACCATTCCAGGTCTGTGTTGACCCAGAGACAATGACAATGAAGGCGCACACTACGGAGGGCCCGTGGTGTAATGGTTATCGTCACAGGAAATGGACACGGCGACACGAGTTCAAATCCTGGACGAGACTGATTGTATTTCACATAGCACTAATACCCTTGGGAAAGTCCAGGTATGGGTAAATAGTAGGGTAGACTAAGTTCTTCAGCCTTGGTAAGGCAACTAGTCTAGGAGAAGGAAAACTGAATTCAAACCTGATAAAATCCGCTTAAAAAAATTGACCTTGTGTCATATCCTGCCCGAGCGGAGGGGTTGGTTGGTAAATATGATGAAGGCACACACTACATTCCCCAAAATGGAGCCTCATTATCTGATTGTTTTGTGTTATATCCGGGACACTCACTTAGGAGGGGGTCTTACCTCTCTACAGAGATTCACTCGGTGTATTCTGCAACTCCAGCCGACTGGGTTTAGGACTAATTATGTAAAAGCAAAAATAGCACACCACAGAATAGAAATGTAGTTTATGTGGGGACAAAAATGAAACAGTTTATCACAAACGAATGCTACAAACTGTAACGAAATGCAAGAATAGGTAGTAATCAGCAGTAGACTTGATTTATTGGCACTTGCGTAAGAGATTAAAATTTGACAATGTTGAAAAATGATTTAGTTTCTTTGTTTTTGATGGCATATCAACATCCATGGCTTATTTTATGCCAAATCCCTCCTTGTAGAAGAACAGCAATTGTACTATTCAATCCATTACTTGAGAGGATAGGAGGGTTCATACCTTTCACAAAGGCACGAGTCGAAAAGGGAGCGCAATATTACAACTGAACTACAAACCTGCTCACTACGATTTCGCAGTTCAGTGTGTTAGTCACTATGCAAGAGAGACTACTCCTGGTGACTAAGATGAACAAACAATATATTATGGAAAAGGAGACGCACAAAGTTCTACAAACTGGTCTCCAAATCCTGACTAATCAACTAGTTGTAGTGTTAACAAAAACAACAAAACAATTGTAAATAAGTGTATTTTATCGTTCCAGTAGACCATAGAGTGAAAACAAAAGAGAAAAGAAAGATAGGGAAATATTTGAATCTTGCAAGAGAGTTAAAAAAGCTGAGGTATATGAAAATAACGAAGAAACTCATTTTAGTTCGTGTCCTTCGAATGATCCCCTGGGAAAAGAGATTAAGGAATTGGATATTAGAGGAAGAATCGACACTCAAGTGTAGCTGAGATTACCTATTAATAAAGTAAAGTTTGCGACTGTAGTCGAAGGCTACCCGAAAGCTCTCTTTCAATATCTTCTACACCGAGGTGTTGGGGAGGGCGCTACTCCTTTCCCTGGATTGCTCCACTTTACCCTTGAAACGTACCTTATAATGCTGAGTGTTAAGCAAGGAGGTATCAAGTACCATTTTTTGAGTCTTTGGTATGACTCGACCTGGGATTGAACACAAGACTCCCTATAATTTTTAGAAGAATCCACGTGACCTGAGGAGACTTGTTGTCGCTGACTTTATCTAAAACTGGTGTGAAAAATCCCGCATAAAATGGAAATATTTGAGAAAGTTTCCCCTCCCTCAAATTAATGAAAAACATTTAATCACTTTAGATTACATCCACCCTTTCATGCAGTCTGATGCATTAACGAGCGTCTTTTCCAATGCCTTTTAACTTACATGTTGACAGAACCGAGAAACATCTGGGATTCTTTCCAGCTGCTATCACAGTCTAACCTTTCTGAATGTGTATCACAGCGGTTGGCCTTATGTCATAAGTGAGCTATAAAGTTTATGACATTTCAGGAAAAGAAAGCGGATAAAAACCGATAATACCATTTTCAAGAACGATAGAATTACTTATATTATACTTATGGAGAGAAATTATATTAGTTTACTAATGTAATTATTATCTCGAAATAAAAATCCTCTGAAATTAGATTACACAAAAGATTATTTTAATCTTATCGTTATCACGTATTAGTAACTCTGCATATGACGACGGTAAGATTCATCACCCTAAATAAATCTTCAGAATAAGATTGTAAAGCTATTACCACTTTTTTTTTTGCTTTAATTTAGAAACATTCTCAAATAAAAGGTACACCCCAAAATTGGAGAAATTCGTCTATTTACCTAACATTTCTACTTATCTTTTGAGATTACTACTTCAGAACAAGAACCCCATTTTATATCCATTTTGCCTTTCCCCCCCAAAAAACTCTTGAATAGCGTCTAATATAAGAATGAGTAATTAGTAAAGAGGATACACTTGCTCAAAAAATCAGCCGTCAAAAAAGACAAAATATATGCTCATTTAGTAGGTTATACATTTATGTTTCATAGTCGCATAAGCTTACTATATCTGTGCCCGTGGTGTAATGGTTATCGTCGTAGGAAATGGACACAGCGACACGAGTTCAAATCCTGGACGAGACTGATTGCATTTCACATAGCACTAATACCCTCGGGAAAGGTATGAATCCAATGATTCTCCCTCCAGCTATAAATACTAGGGCAGACTAGGTTCTTCAGTCTTGGCGAGGCAACTAGTCTAGGAGAAGGAAAACTGAATTCAAACCTGTTAAACTCCGCTTAAAAATTGACCTTGTGTCATATCTTGCCCGAGCGGAGGGGTTGGGTAAATATGATAACCTTACATTTAATATAATTCAAAATTCTACCATCATCAATACATTAAATTTGACGCATAAATAGTCGGACGTCTCAGGTGGTATAATGATCAGCAAGCTAAGACTAGCAAACCTTCACGAGCGAGTCTTAGTCTCATTGAGTGCGCTATTCGTACGGCCTTGAGCCAAATCTAAAAGAATAGCTCAGCAAATTACTATCTTAAACTCAATATACTTCAAAATTCTTCCAAGCATCAACACAAACCAAACATTTATTATTAATCTAATCAAAGTGGACCTCGGAGTAATGGTAACAAAGGAGCGACTCCCCACTCTTCCAAAACAGGAGCTTCACCATGGCATTTTGTTTAGCTTCCTACTAGGAATCTTTTTGAGAGGCATAGTATGTGTGATGAGATATTTTTCCCTGTGGAGATTGTAACATATCAAATTCTACGTTCCACCGTGGGAGTAGAGCCATTTTCCTCGGTATAATTCATCAAAAACACGGATTTTTAACATGGGATTTTCAAATCAGGCTAACATCTATTCTTCACAAGATTGACGCTATACTATCTTCCAGTCTGGAATTTTCTTCTGTTCAACGCAGTACTGAATTATCCATGGATTAATACAGATAATATTAATGATCGTGTAAACGCGTTTGAAAAGATTCCTAAAAAAATTATCCACATTACATTTGGATCAAACGGAAATTAAACAGTAATTTTTTTAAAATTCACTGCAGAATATAAGTTATGCGTTACGGATAAGTGTATGAAAGAACATGAATGGATTTATGAATATCGATGTATTGGTTGAAAAGATTACATGATCGGAATATGACACAGGACCCAATAAACATCGTTTTTATAAGCAATGGCTTTTAATATCCATTCGGTAACAATCACTATACAGTAGCTATTACGTACAGCTGTTTTTTTTTTTTGTACACACATATTAGATCTTTAGAGGTCCGCCAATAAAGGGACAAAAACCCACATAAACCATCCAATGTTTCCAAGTACGTACACGCACATACAAAGAAAAATAGTGAGAATGAAAGAGCAAGTAAAATAAACGTTAGTTTTCTTAACGTAAAAACTATACAAACATTAAATTTAAACTGATTTGGTAAATAAATTTAATCGAGAAAATAGAAAGACTGTATTGCGCATGGTAAAGAGGATATCTTGGCCCTAAATTCAGCTGTCAATAAAAGTGTAAAATATGCGCATTTAGAAAGTGATATATCCAGACATTTCAATAAAAGTATTTCAAAAAGCTTAAAAATGATACGAATTATTTAAAAAATCAAGTCATCTGAGTCATGTGTAGAGAGAAGTAAATTCGTTAAAATAAGATTGTTTTTGACGGTTTGGTAGAACATTAGAATTTCTATTTTTGTAGAGCTTGGATCGAGTAATTTTTTCTCTTAGGAAGAAATCTCATTGCAAAAAGATGTTGAGATTCTAGTATTAGATGTTTTGGTGGTAAATCAACCATAGTATGTTACTTGCTGCCAAATCATATATATATTATTTGTCAACATTTTTTTGATAACATTTTTAAACGAGCCTGAGCTCATTTTTTGCACACAGTTAAATGGTTTCAAGTATTGCTATTTAATACGAATAATTTTTTTTACTGTAAATCATTTGTTGCACAGTTAAATTTTGACTTGTTACAAAGTGATTTTTGTCATTAGTGTGCACTCACTTAAGTTGAAATATATGAAAAAGATTAGTTTGTCGGTAATTTCATCTTTTAACGGATTAGAACTAATTTTCATTGCACTAGTGTTGCTATTGTTTCTACAAAGTTAAACAGTTCAATCATTGCTATTTAACACTTATAATTCTGTTAAATATTAATTATCTAACAATAACAGAATTGAACAATAATTATTCACTTCAACATTACTCATTCGTTTGTCGCCAGTTAAATGGTTTCCAACTATTGCTAATAATTCAATTAAACAATAGTCACAGTAAAAGGATTAAACAGTTCTGTTTCATACAATTCTATTTAGCATAAGTCATTTTTTTTGCGTTCAGTGTAAACGTACAACAGTTCTATTTGACCCACAGATTAGACCCTATGAGGTGCAACTATTTCAGGTCAGTGTGGACCTGCGAGCAATGGCAATGAAGGCGTACTCCGCATTTCCTAAAGTTCCAGCGTTACTGGAGCCTCACCATCCGATTGTTTATTGTCATATCAGGATACTCGTTAGAGCGAGATTACCCCTTTGCAGAGATGCAGTCGGTTTACTCTAAAGCTTCAGCCTACTGGGCTTTCATGGATTAGATTATATATGCACACCTACAAGTGTGTGTTGTATACGTCGGTTTCAGTTTAATCGAAGGACAGAGTTTATTGCAGGAATTGGATTTTGTGAGAATTGGAAATACCATTAATATTGCCAACAGAGTAAAAAGATTCAAAAAGGTTTCTATTCATTTCTTTCTGAGGGATTTTCTTCCTGAGAAGATATCTTATCCAGTAAGCATGATCCGAAAAAAATGTCTTTGTTTTTATGTGTTGTAAATTATATGTGGCAGCCTAAACAGGAAAAAAAATCCAAGTATATGTTCAATGAATCTAAGCGTTTCTTTTTAAGTATATCTGAAATATTTACTGAAGTATTCCTCATAAGATTACTCTTGCAAAGTTATGGATATCAGAACAGATCCGAAGACCATCATTATTTAAAGATTGGAGATTTTAAAGAATTTGTATTCCATTGAGTTCAACAAGTACACAAAAAAAAAAGGCAACTGGAAGCATTCTTAGTTGACAAAAACTATATGTAATTTTAGATATTTTTCTAATCATGTTTTTCATTTTCCGCGGAAAGCATCTCAGATTAACAGGATGTATATTTGAATATTGATTGAGAGAAAATTCATAGGTATAGTACCCAATTGGTAGAGCTTAAAAAACGCTGATTGCATCCCTTGTAGAAGGTTAAGACTTACGTCCCAGGTTTTAAACTACACAGCAACTGATTGTGAAGTTCACATTCTGAAGATCTCGGCACTTTGGAGCCCCCCCTTTTCTTTTTCATGACTCTTATATCCAATGACCTGAGAGTTATTTCCTATAAGAGCATCGTCGAGTCAAATAGATAGGTTTAAAAATTATTCATGTTCGATAGAAATACTTGCTGCCATTTAACTAAAGTACTTGTTTTAAGAATACTTACTTAAAGCTGTGATTGTTTTCAAAGGGTTACTTTATGGGTGGTGGTTACAGCTGGAGATTGTCGGAAATAGTAATTAAAGATGTTTAAAAGCAAAAAAAAAATGTAAGATAAAACAATATAAAGAAATGGTCTTACCCTAGTCTTAATGTTTCCATTAATTTTTTGAAGTAGCATTAAGGTTTTGTTTTGTTGGTTGATTTCTACAAAATTTGACTTCTTTCGAAGTTTTTTTTTTTTTTTTTTTTTGCTCTTCACGCAAATTTAGTACCACGTAAGTTTCTATTTAATTTCAGAGTACAGAAGAATACATATATTCTGCCAGACAAATGTACAAAAGATACGAAATGCTTCGCACTAACGACCCAGAATACCAAAACTTTTCATTTCCGACTTGAAATGAGAGAAGTAAAACAAATTAAAAAAAATCTACAACTCGCAAGACAACGAAAACCAAACAAGAAAAAAAAAAGCCTTAATACTACCGTAAGGAAGAAATAGAAACCTAAGACCACTTAATTATGAGTTTTTATCTGTATCTTAAAAATTATTTTGCTTTTAAACGTCTTTAATTACCATTTATGACTAACTCTCGTAGTAAACCCAACCCCTACAGACCAAAAAGGATAGAAAATGCTGAATACGCCTAGAAGAGAAGTGAAAGAATAATCTGAACCCATAATACCTGATTAAAATAAAATAGTCAGACTTTAAATTAAAAGTTAAGCAGATTTTGGGGAGTAGGGTGAAGAAAAGCTAACATTATCAAATCCTTACAAGTGTGGCACTTCCGTACAATAAATTTTGGAGAGGTCGAATTCCGTGACAAATAAACATGCTGCTTCGATAATCAATCATTTTGGTCCAGCTTTTCAGTGGAACACAGTTTCTGTAGGAGGAGCGATGCAAGCGTTTAAATTAGAAACCATGAGATGCAGCATGGTTAGTGTAAAGCAAGATAGATAAATAAAAAGGCAGGTCAACAGGGAACTGCACTTGACGCGGTGCCGAGGAATCTCTTGGTTCAATGGCCAGGATCAAATAGTTCAGTCAGGCAACTACTACAACTCATATATAAGGGTGGCATCTACCGATGAGAAATATAGCCACCGAAAGATTATCATGACTTATTCAAACCATACTACCAAAACGTATCGCCCTTCAAGAGATTGGAAATTTGACGACATACTTCTATTATGCAACGCTGTGTACAAACAAAACACAGTAAAATGGTTACCTCAGAATCATTATGAACTACCGAAGCATAACTCCAACTGCTTAGGTTTATAATGTCCTGCTTCTCAATCGTATCCGACCTGAAGTTGAGAAAATTCTTTAGAAAAGTCAGAATGTTTTTCGGAGAAATCTATCTACAACTTCTGACCATCGATAGAATCATCGAAGTAGTACGAGAGAAAAAAATGAGGCAATACTATTGTTCGTAGATTTCTCCAAGGCATCTGATTCTCTACAAAGGAAAGATGGTGCAATTACTACTACTTACCCGAAAAAAATTACCACTAAAATGATATTTAAAAGACACGAAGTCAATGGTTCGTTTATCCGATTCTTTTATATTGTCGTTGGAGTTTTGCAAGTGGATACATTGGCACCATATTTATAATCTGCCGAGATTAGGCACAATAAACCACAGATCTACTAAAAAAAAATGGCTTTTATATAACAAAGAAAAGCTGATGATAAACCACAGAAACTATGACAAATGCTGATTACGCAAATGATATTGCACTTCTTACAAATACACCTGTTCAAGCAAAATTACATCAACACTGAGTCGATACTGGAGGCAGTCTAGAGGACCTGCTAGGAGTGATGGTTGATAAGGACGGATGGAGAGAGAGAGAGAAAGGTGGGGGTGGGAATTAATGGACTCCATGCAATCAGCATGAGTTAAAAGATTACTTGTTATTTGAAACCATATAACTAGGTGCAAACAAAAGAATATTTGAATAGAAATAGTTACTTGAAACTATAAATATTAGTATTAGATAAAAAATACTTGATATAACTAAAAGAAATTTTTAAAAATTGACAAGAAAATATAAATGTGAATATATGAGCGCACATCTCAGATTTAAATAACCTAGACGATGTGATATGCCGTTAAACCCATTTAGATTTAGAGCCGGCTCATGCTGAAAGCACCGGTTCTTGCTGGCTGACCAATGTCAAGCAATGAGACTTAAATATGTATTTACCCAACCCCTCCAAACAGAATGGGGGCAAGGTTAATTTTAAGCAGAGTAGAGCCGGTTTAATTCATAAAGTTCATTCTCTTCGACTGGTTTCCATTCCAAAGTTAAAAAGCCCAGTCTGACCCAATATTTGGCTTTTCCAAGGATATTAGCATAATGTGAAATGCAAATTAATTCGTCCAGGATTTTAATTCGGATTGCAGAATCCAATAACCATTGCTCCACTAACGTCTCCTTGAAACTAATAAGTCATTGTTTACATACTGACTCTTCGATACTTGAGTAAACACATTGTTAGAAATGTGTTAGGATTATATCCAAACAAGAAATAAAGTTACAATTTGTACACGTCTGTTTAGTGTTAAAAAAAAGATTCCATTCTTCATAATACCTAGATGACACAGCCTGGAGAGGTATGATAACAGAAAATAGAAGCTAGACTGGCAACAACCCTACTGAATAACACGAGTTCTATGGACCGAGTTATGACCCCAACGTTAGACGCCATCTCATTCTTTGGTCCTCAACCGACCCCCCAAAAAAGACACGAAACAAGAACACAATTAAATTGTAGGCCATATATAAGCTTCTGTATCGCAAAATTTTCGGGGTCTTTTGTCGGTATAGTGTTGACTTTATAAAATCTATTGAAAGGTCTTCAGAAAATGGTTTTGTTTGGTTTTATGGCATTGTAGGTTATTTAATGCCAAATCCATTTTTATTAATATAAACACTTCTATTTAAAACAATTCAGTTTAACATAACAGTTTAGTTGTATTTGACCCATAAATATAACCTTATCAGGTGCTACCACTCCGAGCAAGAGTGGACCTGGGAGCGATGGAAATAAAGAGGTGCTCGGCATTCCCCAAAGCTCTTGCATTACTGGAGCCTCACCATCTGATTGCTTAGTGTCATATCCAGGATACTCATCCGGGGAGTCTTACCCCTCTGCAGAGATGCAGTCGGTGTATTCTACAGACCTAGCCGACTGAGCCATTAAGAACATGGAACGATAAAGGTTTTTAAATCACTGTTTACAATGATTACCACAAATGAGCGGCAAACGAAGCCAGCGTAATTTCATTTTTTTTTTTTTTTTTTTTTTTAATCCGGATATCATAAGACAGATTTTACAGATTTGTATAGGATTGAACATGAAGCACTTTCACCAATTAGCAACATTTCGTATTTTTTCCTTCCTTCCTTCAGGATTTCAAATGATTTTATATATGAAAATTAGCGCACAGTAATTTTCATCTGGAGAAATACGATGATATTTTATTTAATAAATTTTCTAAAATGTACATCTTTATTTCCTTTCCTGAGTAATAAGAGAAAATTACCGGAAGCTTTTCCATTTTTATCCTCATATATATATCTCCATTTACATAGAAATACAAGTGCATGTGTATGATTCTGTATTAAGAAAAACACATGAAAAATTATGTACCCCTGAGTGTGTGTCTTATCTACGTGAAGGACATCATTCATATAAATTTATCTATTAAAAGATGAGTGTTGGCTGGTGCTCATGAATTAGATATCTTAACATAAATATACATTTCTGTATACAGTCAACAAAATATGCTGAATTTAAATCAAGATATACGCGGGTCATTCAATAAATTACGGGAAAAGGTTTTTCAGAATTTTTTTTTCAAAGATGTCAAACCTAAAATATTTGATATAAACCAATTCCAAATAATACAATCTTGTCAAAATATTAGTTTTAAGGATAATCGAAAATGGTAGCAAATAAAATAGGGCTCTCGGCTTAAACAGGACCCTTTCAAATTTTTGCAGGTTGAAAGTGCAAACCATATGAAATTAACATAAAACTGTGACATGTACGGAGAAGCATGCTTTAGTTTAAAAAAGAAAATTGGCCAAACATGCGTTTGCCACGACAATCCCGAGTCAAAAATACAATCCATGAAGTGGAAACACAAAGACTCTAGTCAATAAAGTAATTCTGGGACTTATCGAACAAAAAAGGACCCGTCACTAATTATTCCTTAAAAAACCCCAAAACCCCTTAAAACTTTCTACTGCCAACCCCTTTGGTGAAAATTAACATTAATTACTGAAGAAGCCTCGTACAATGAAATTTTACGACCAACTCTATAAATAGCACAGGATCTGTCAGTGTCGATGATGGCATGCTTAATATTCGATAGTCTCCTTAAGAAGAATCCTTAACAGAAATCAAAAATACTATATAGAAAGAACACTATCACTAAAATTATATTGCAATATTTCTGTAAAAATAAAAATCAAGAATAACTATGTATAATCAATAAGATTAACAATTCTTTGAAGATTACTAGGCAATTATCAAAATTTGATATTAATATCCTTGTCGATGTTTACTTCAACATCAAATGTTGCACAGAATCATATTGCACAGAACTATATGCCTTAAATGTAAAAGAAACAATTAAATTTTCATGATACACAATGAATTTTCTGTGTTTTCAGTTTTCCTAATATGAGTTTTCTTTTTGATAACCTGGATATCTGTAGCTAAATTTGTGCTGATTCATGAAAAGAAATTTTAGGGCTAGCTGTATTGAGGGCTACTAAGTAGATGCAATGAGTTCTTTGCTTATTGAGAGTTGATGATATATCATGTAAGAACGGTGTATCAGTGTACCTTGATTGATTTTTAATTGTCTGCCAACTAGTCTAGTGCTATTTTATGCCTTGAGGTTATAGAATCACGATAATATTTCGTTTTTTTTGTGTGTGTAGTTTAAATGAGGTGTCTTTGTACACGTTTCTATCGATTATGAAAAATCTGACTCTTGACTCATAGATAGGACACTTTCAGATACCACCATTCTGAATTAGAGTGGAACGGCAATGAAGTGGTACTCTGCACTTCATATGGTGCCTCACCTCCATACTCAGCTTAGTATCATGCTCAGCAAACTCCTCTGCAGGGGATACTATCAGCGTGCCTTAAGCCTCGCCGAGAGAGCGGAAAATATGTTGAAATGCAGTATGTATATTTAGAGTAGCGAGCCTATTTCATGGTTATTAGTAATTTTCTGGTTGGTGCTCATAACTTTTCAACATTAATTACATAAAATAATTATTTCTACCAAACAATAGGTGCGGTGTAATATAATACTCAAAATCCCCTTTTGAGAGGAGTCCTACCTCTCAACAGGTAATACAGTCAATGTATTCTCAGCCCCGATGAAAAGGCGTTTAATTCTTTTGGCTATCTAACATCGTGTCAAACCTTATAATCCCTAAAAATGGCTAAGATATGATGAGAATACTTTTAAAAAGCATTATCTGACAAAAGCTTTTCGACAACATAATCAAATAATATGCTTATTTTACTGCATTCTGTCGCTGTATTAGTTTCAAGCATCCTTCAGCAGTATTCAAGTCTTTCATTTGAAGCCTTTGTCATTTCCTTTGGGAAGGATCTTTAGCTTTCTCAGCTGCTTCTCAGATCTTAGTGCCTACAGTCTTGCACTTTAGAGGTCCATCTACGGTTCATCATGCAAATGGTAGTCCCTTCGTGGACGGTAGTTCTTGGACTATCACTGCAAATTCCAAAGATTTATGTGCACTTATTTCGTTGAGTATACATTGCACATAATTAAACATAGCCCATCAAAATTATGCCATCTTTGTTGATTATAGAATTGTGTTGCACATTTCGTACAGAGCTTTTGGCTCTCTGTGTCCAGTGATAGTTCAGATTTTTACGACGCCACGCATCAAATGGCATGAATCAGGTTTTTTTTTTATCATGGTTAATAATGGATATAAATTGTTTCTCCATGTAATGCATTGGTAATTATAGGAAAGTGGCCAGTCTACGTTTTCACGTTTTTTAAGTGACATACGAATGACGAGATCTTAGTTTGATTTGGTTTTTGGGGCATATTGTCGGTTATTTAATGCCAAATCCTGTTTATACATATAAATCAAATGTGATTAGTAAACATTCTTGATACCATTTTTAAACGAGCATGAGTTCCCTTTTTCACACAGTTAAATACTTTTAAGTATTTCTATCTAATACAAATAAAATATTCACAATTATTTGTTTACACAAAGTTAAATGGTTTTGAGGTTTGCTTTGTAACAGGAAAAATGTAACATCAGTCATTTATTTGCTCCCATTTAAATGGATATACATATGATTTGAAATTGAATCAAGTCGCACTTTTAGCACGGATTTCCCTGACTTTCTCTCTGCATTTGTTTATTATTCATCGCTCCTGGCAGGTCTTCCAAACTACATTTAGTGTCGGTACTGTTTTGTAAGAAAGATCTAGTTAGTCAGCCAAAACTGGCACGTCAATGTGATGGGGTCCAAAGGAAAACGTCACTTACGAATTGGTCTTTGCTTTTCCAGCAGTGCCCGACGTGTCTTGTTCGTCTTTTTTTTTTTTTTGGACGATTTTAGAGATGGCATGTTACTGGCTGTACAGCTGTTTCGTGAGGTGTTTCGTCCAGTTTGATGGCGATTTAGTTTTTAAATAAGAACTAATTCGTTCGCACACTAATATTGCTTTTGTTTCTACAACAATAATTTAAACTATTTAACACTAATAAATTTATTCATCAATACTTTCTTTGCTGACAGTAAAATGGTTACAAACATTGCTATTTAACATTAATTATTCTATTGAACACTAACCATTAACTTGTCCACAGTCAAATGGTCCCAAGTATTGCTATGTATCACTAACTATTTAATTAGACAATCATTTGTTTACACAGTAAAATTGTCAAACAGGTATATATTTTAACAGTTCAATTTAACATAAGTCGTTTGTACACCGTTTAAATGGTGGAACAGTACTTTTTGACCTATTGATAGGACCTCTTCTGGGTCAGAGTGAACCTGGGAGCTATGTCAACGAAGAGGTGCATTCCCTAAACCTCTAGAACTGGAGCTTCACCATTAGATTGTTCAGTGGCATAATCAAGACACTCGTTGGGAGGGGGTCTTAATCCTCGGCAAAGATGCAGTCAATGTATTCTACAGCTCAAGCCAACTGGGCTGGAGGTGATCTTAATATATTTGTCGATCAAAAAACTCCCCGAAGATGATCTATGGTTTCCGAATTCGAGTGCAACGTAATTATACAACGTCTTAGCTGGAACATCGAATTTTGTTTTCTGTGCTGATAATTGCTCTGCCAGCTCGTATCTTCACACACAAATTTCTTACCCTTACACACATATATATATATATATATATATATATATGCCGTAATCTTCAAACATTTATGCTCATGACTTTCTGGCTGCTTCTGTGCATGTAAAATACGCTCCTGTTTATTCATCTTTGTATTCGCTTCCTTCCGCTTTGTCTTCTTAATCTAATTCCATGGTTTGTAAGTGAAAACGATGAAAACTAGTTTTATTTGACATACGAAAAATTAGCAATGAAAACTGTTCTATTTTGCCCATGGAATTATTTCTGCTTTTTTTTTTGTTAGCAGTTTTGTAGATATCAGTATCACACGTGCAGGGATATACAGTTTTTAATACTGCCTCAAGAGTGTATATATATATATATATATATATATATATATATATATATATATATATAAATAAAGAGACTTGCTAATCGAGATAGGGAGAAAAAATTGTTACTAGTTTTCTTAGGCTTTAGCATTGTATCTTGCAATCATGTCTGCAAGGTGAGATAAGCGAAAGTTATGTTTTGTTACATTTCCTCTTAGTGACTCATGCTTAGGACCAGACTAAGTATCAATTCAAAATAGGGTCATTGGCCATTTCTGTGAGAGTATATATATATATATATATATATATTTAATCCCGTGATGATACGAATTTGTGTACTTACCGTTGCGTTATGGTTAATTGGCATGTCTAGACAATGAATTTAATTGTATAGCGAGTTCGTTTGTTACTGATTGCTGCATTATTTTAGCTTCGTACGAGTCAAAGCCCAAAAGTTTATAAATGTTTAAAGATTTATTACGATGACACAGAGATTAGCAAACTAATCTTAGACAATTATGACGGTAGCATGTTGTATCTATACTAGTTCATATTCATTTTTGGCCAATGCTATCCTCATCTAATATGAAAGAATATTGATTGACAATAGATAATGGGTGTTCCTCTATAAATGCCTTGTATAAGACTTAGGTATATATTCAACTGTTATAAAATAGCCGAGGGATTTCGGTTCATGCCTTTGAGTTTAGTTAGGTTGAGAACCTTTCGGCTTAGCACATGGGTTAGTTAGGTATAATATTGAAGCAGATGTTAACGCGGGTGCGCGCGGGTGGATGGAGGTGTCACTCAGATGTCATAACAGTCCGAGACGATACTGGGTGACAAGGTGCGGGTGACGTCACGCACCGGAAGCACGCGGAAGTTTGTGTGAGAATTTGAAGAAAATAAGAGTCGCGTACTAGACACCAAACGAAGAGGTTCGACTTTTGGAGCTCGCAGACGCGACGCGAACTTGCGCCCTAATGGGGCTGCAAGAGACGGGTACTAGACGCCAAACGAGAAGGATCGACTTTTGGAGCTCGCAGGCGCGAGGCGAACGTCCGCCCTATGGGGGCCGCTCGAGTTGGGGGCCAAATGAATAAGACAGCATAGAAGATTGTCTCTCTCATCCTTACGTCGAAATCTTTAACTCAAAGTTAATAAAAAGGTTTCGTGCGTGAACAAGAAGTCGTTACGTGTTTTCGAATTCCGAGATTCCTACGTTCTTTATATATTCTATAGTAATGAACATTATATGTCCATTTGGCACGTGGCCATATTCGTGTATATGGCTACGCAACACAACCCCAACGTCACAAGTAGGATGCGGCTCAGGGTCAATTTTTAAGAGTACAAGTTGTTTCAATTAAGTTTTCCTTCTTGACTGATTGCCATACCAAGACTAAATAGCCCAATTTGCCCAACTATTTACCAATACTAGTGCCTTCAATAAGTTTCCGGACTTTTTTGTACAGGCATTTAGAATTGTCTTAGACGCTTGAAAATTCACTATGTTATTGCTATACATCTTATGAGATGACTGACTAATTTTTATGATTTCAGCTTCAAATTTACAGCTACAGCAGGAATTGGAATACACCCTACTAAAGCCTGATTGTCAAAGCTGGTGAATTTCAAAAATGCAATCTGGGTGTGAGGACATTTTAGAAGAACGATATGCAATAAAATTCTGTTTTAAACTTGGAAAAAATGCCCCAGAAACGTATGGAATGCTTCAGACTGCTTTTCGACCATCTTGCATGAATCAAGCATCAGTTCTTGATTGTCATAAGAGATTCAAGGAAGGCAGATAGTCTGTGAGGTATGATGAGAGGTGTTGGAGGATAAGGAAGCCAGAAAACCAGAGTTGATTGGCCAAATAAAGAATTTCATGGATAAGGGCCGTCGTGTGTCTATAGAGACAATAAGTGCACAGTTTGATGTCAGTGTGGGAACTGTACACACAATTATTTGCGAGGAACTGAAAATGCGGAAGATTTGCGCGAAGTTTATCCCAAGGGTGCTCAGAGAAGATTAGAAAGGGAGACGTTGTCATCACAGCTGGGAGATGGTCAAGCTGATTAATTAAGATCCCACAGTTCTTGATGCTCTATTGACCTGCGATGTAAGCTGGATCTACTGCTATGACCCAGAGACCAAGAGACAGAGTTCCCAGTGAAAGCATGCTGGCTCTCCCAGACTCAAGAAGGGCAGAAAGAGCAAATCCACCCACAAACTTCAATGATCCCTTTTGACAACACTAGCATGATCTATATGCACTGGGTTGCCACTGGACAGACAGTCAATAAGGAATACCATGTTGAGGTTTTAAGGGAGTTCAGAAAGAGATTCCGTCAGAAGAGGCTAGCACTCTTCAAATCGGGTCAGTGGCATATCCACCAGGACAATGCACCAGTACACAACTCCATTCTCATCAGACTATTTGACCAAGATGGGCATCAAGACTGTTCCTTACCCTCCTAATAGTCCAGACCTTGCTCCTTGTGGCTTTTGTTTATTCTCTAAGCTCAAAGAAAACCTTAGAGGCTGTTGTTATGAGACAATTGAGATAAAAGAGGCTATGACGAAAGTCATTGATACACTCACACAAGAGGATTTCCATGGGGCCTTGCAGAAGTTGTTGGAACAGTACAACAAGTGCATTTCAGCCGGTGGAGATTACTTCGAAGAGGACTAGAGTTTCATGTGTGTACTATCAATAAAAGTGCCCATACAAAAAGTCTGGAAACTTATTGTGTGCTCTTTGCATCTTGGATGAAATGCTTGGAATCACTTTTCCTAAGGGTATTAGTTCAATGGGCAATGCGACAACTTCGTCCAAGATTTGAACTCGGGTTAACGGTAACCATTACACAACGAGTGACTCCTAAAAGAAAGTGTAACTTGTGAGAAAGAATCAGAATGCATGCACAAAAGTGATATAGTTTACTTAACTGTAAATCTTCAAGTAGCAAAAATCATTTTTAGTGCTGATAGTTAAAATGTATAACACCATCTTGATTTTATTTCCACGCATTCAAGACAGCAGCGGGCAAATCTATTTATATATTTAGATAAGATAAGTTCTAAAAACAAGTAGAACAGTCAAGCTAAAAAAAAAAATTAAAGAACTTAGCTAACTAGTAGAAGCGAAATAGCTAATTCCCCAAAATGACCAAGATTCGTTTCTAATTATTTTCCTTAAGCTTTTAATTTTAAAATTCGACCTGGAACCAAATTATGAAGTCTTTAGGTAAACAAATCTGTCGCACAAAATGCCACAGATACAACTGCCTCGCCTATATTTGGACATGTGTAATCTCCAGAGAGACCTATGCAAACATTGTACAAGTGTCCCTTGATATATGCAGATAGATAAGTTAGCCGCCAATTAAACCATTATTTAAAAGAACCTAAATCTATAAGGTTACCGTAAAGCAGTCCCGAAGACCACTGCAAAAGACGCCGCCGCTACGAAGACCAGGCGCTCAATTATCAGATGTGCCAAAGATGTTGGAGAAAATAGATCTAAAGCAAAATAAGCAACAGAGAAGTTTCGCTAACATGCTTTGAAATTTAAAAAAAAAGTGTCAATTTTACTGACTTGATTTTTTTTTTCTGACGAGTAAAACTGAAAACGACAAGTGAATTTGTTTAAGAAAGTCTAGATCACGAATGCGAGAGGGCGTGTACTCTTTGTATTGAGTTTGATATTTTCACTTACTAAGTCTTTCTATTGTGTGATGCATGCATGTTAGCGTGAATGAGAAATTCTGTCATGCGTGCATGTGAATGTGAATGAAAGACTATGGCACAAGAGAAAAACGCTTACGTTTTCTTTACGACTCGGGCTTAATTTCATGGTCTTAGAAACTTCTTACTTCGAAATATATGTAACCGATTTATTTTTCCCCCAATTACACTACACCCACTTTCTAAGAAAAAAAAAAAAAAAAAAAAAAAAACGGACACCGTTGTTGGCCATACTTTAAAATACGTACATTGAAAATCAATCCCCACTTTGACGTCATTTAATTCTGTTCGACTTTATTCTCATATCCAAGGAAAATTTTACAAAGAAAATATTGTTCATTTATATAGAGGGCTGAAGAAACTATATTGAAAAATTTTTCATACCAAACAAAAAACAAATAAATGAATAAAATTAAGCTAATAAAATACAAACAAATACATATGAGAAAGTCTATGAACATGAACTTACGAAAATTTTATTTGATCAAAATAAACATGTCATGTTCCTATTCAGTTGTTTTTCATAATGAAAATCTGATGTTAGACTTTGAAAGTTATGCATATAAGGCAAAAAATAATTTAACACAAAACACTCTAAGAACATTAGGGACGAGCTTTAAATCCGCATGTAATACGGTAAGTAATGCAAGTTAATGTAATTTCAATTCACTTGTTTGAGGCCCAATCAATAAAAGAAAATTAAAATAATTCATAATTGCTTCGAGTGGGTGACGTAACTTCAAAATGATGATAACCAGAAGTTATAAAGCCCATAAATTTGTGCACACTTAACGATTTAAATAAAAGTAAATAAAGTATAATAAATAAGCAAATTAAAAAAAAAGTTTGCTTTCTAAATCGAAGAAAACCAAATTTTATTTCCACTGAAACCTATAATCAAAAAGAATTTTATTAAATTCTGCATTGAAAATCTTGAAATACGTAATCATGCTGGAGTCCAAAAATAATTACATACATATATATATATATATATATATATATATATATGCGTGTGTGCGTAATATATTTTTGGTTAGAGTTTCAAATGAAACACTTTAAGCTCGAAGGACGTATCGGCCGAAACGTCGTGAGTATAACAATTAAGTCAATAGTCCGAATATTCTAGGTGATAATCGAGATCAAATTTTGTCTCAGGAATTTCAACAAATAGTTTCAAAGCTGTCGAATTTGGAAATAAAATTTAATATCAATTCGATTCTAATTTCCCATCATAAATGATACTCTCCGAGTATCTAGTTTAAAATGATTTAAATACCATCATCCCAAACCAGCTAAAAAAATAGATAAATAAGCCCACCAGGATAAAAAAATATGTTGAGCGTCCATATTGGAAAACACCGTCTGTTGATTCATTGATAAATCTAACTATACCATCGATAAATTTGTCGTCATGATTAGGCCCACCACTACTAGTATTCTTTAGGTATTTATGCATATAATTAAGAACAGATACGACTGTTTCATAAAACGAAGTCAACCATCGATGAGGTAGGGGTCTCATTAGCTCCAAAATGTAAGCTTCTTACTATTCCTTTTTTGGCGGTCGACAGTTTCACCGGGTGTGGAGAAGGCTGTTGCCACATTATACTCGTCTCGTTTTTAATCTGCTAACTCATGTCCAAAAACATGTTCAGTACTCAGTACGGAAGCAAAATTAGGAACATTCTAGTATAATAATAAACGTCTATCATAAAACACGATTGATTTTAATTTTAAAAAATAAAAAATAAAGAGACAGAAAACAGAAAATTTACTCAAAATTGCCACAACTTTTTTTCAATTATTGTATCAACACGCCTTCGAAACGATTTTTATGCCTTCAAAATAAATTCTTCAGACATTTTATTCCATTCCTCCTCAATAGCAGTCTTAAGTAAACAAATATTTGGATGGGAAGTTGCATTTGTTTTGTTTTCTAAAATACTCCATATAGCGAAATCAAGGGGTTTAAGGTCTGGGCTTAAATCTTGTTAAATTGCTGTTCTCACAGTTATCTCGTGGACTTAAAATTCATTAGCGTGTCTTCTTATTGGCGTTGTGGGGGTTCTTAATTGTCATTGCGAGAGCAATTAAAAAGCCTTTTCGTTTTTGTTTAATCCTCTACTACCTTTTCCTTTAAAAGCTCTTTCTGTAAAAAAAAAAAAAAAATATATGTTTTTTATACGTTAGACAAAGAAACTTTGGCTTGGTTTTAGCAAATCATTGATTCTTTGTCGTTTCTTTTCTTGCTCAATCATATTGAGCTGAATATAAAAAGTCTTTGAATAATAGAACTAATCATGAAAATTTAGATTTATCGTGATTTAAAAAAAAAATTGAACTAATCAGACTTTAAAAAAAGTTTTTAGAATTATTCCATATTTTGCTTCCGCACCCTGCACTGAAGGATATGAATATATACCACGCAAATATGAAGCCAAAATGTCGAATAGTTTGTTTTGTATTCACTCAAAATTGCTATAATCGTGTAGTTATAAAAATCTGTAATATCAATTTCCTTTATATTTGAATCGACAGATGTTTGGCAATGCCTTACTATCACAGCCACCAAACAGAAATACTGGAACAAAACAGCTCGGCAAAGCGTTAAGATCAAACAGGCTAACAAATAGTCTACGAGATTTTCTTACAAATGTACGGAAACAGCATCTTTTATTCCTTAGTGTAGAGGCTTTTATCTGCACACAAAAAAAGATCCCCGTCTTATACTTCATGGCTTAACTCGTTTTTATCTTCTACTTGACTCAACCTTTTTTTTATCTCCTTTATGGATGTTTTAGGGCAACATATCTAGAATATTAATATTGTAATAGATTTTTTTTATTCTTCAACATGGAGTTCTATAACCATTTTTTTATTCCTTTTTTCCGTCGAGAAATCAACGCTTTGAATATATATACACATATACAGTGTGTGTGTGTGTGTGTGTGTGTGTGTGTATATATATATATATATCTCCTTCCTTGTGAAAAGGAAAACGTCTTAATCCATTTAAGTCGAGAGATTTGACAAATTATTTATTAAGCTTATTTCTTTCTCTTAAAGAGTTAAAGCTTTTCTTTATTACATTACATAGGGATATCAATAAATCCCTAATGTTGAAGTATTTATTTTACATAGTGTGTTGAAAGAAAATGTCATTCACTGGTGACTATTAATCACATAGATTGAATAATATCCATTGGAACATAAGATCAAAATTCATCTTACTACTTTCAGGCTACAAACTCAAGTAGTCTTAGATTTCGGTTTGTCTAAATCTGAACTGAAAACAAACATTGCGAGGTAGTTATTTACAAAATTCTTTGTTTCGAGGCGGCACAAGGCCGAATGAATGGGACACCCAAGGAGACTCGAACTCACTCATGTAGGTTTGCTAGTCTAGCTTGCAAACCATTACACCACCCGATGTGCCCAACATTGCGAGGTAAGTATAGGTATGCTGACACCCCACCACCCTTACAAAGAAGCGAAAATATTCAAATAAATATAATTTCTCTCATATTAGTCCCCGGGATTACTGATGTAGCTTCTCATCTTTATATAATACACACACACTTTCGATCAATTAGTAAATAACTTCATGATTGAAAAAAAGTTACTTTAAAGAATTCATCTTTCAAAACAAAAAGGTTTTGTAAAAAAAATGCGATGAATTTTCACTTTAAGAAAAAAATTTTAAAAACCACACGGAATTATATTTGGTGAGTATGGAGGAAACTTGTAGGAACCTTTCTTGAAATAAGTTATTAACATATAAAATCAACTCTTTAAATCCTGGACGCGGCTGTTTTCATTTCACAGAGCACTAATAATTTAGGGAAAGGCTGTTAATTCAACTAACCTCCTCTAGCTATGGTTTAATTTATAAGGAAGACTTGACACTTTAACCTTGTTATAGCAAATAGTCTAGAAGTAGTAAAACTGAATTCAAAATAGTAGAACTGAAACCAAAAAACCGGATATTGTTTCGCATCCTGCTTGTGTGGGAGGAGTTGACTAATGCATGCTATCCTGTGTTTCAAGAAATGTCTTTAAAAATAAAATCATCAAGACTGACATACTTTTTTAAAATTGTCTCCAGATTATCTCGAAATCTTCTATTATATTCCCTGCCCAGCTCTACACATATTTGAATAAAGAATTTTCAAGCTTAAGTCAAAAAAAAAAAAAAATTCGCCTTATAAGACAAAACATCAAATTTTTTTCGGGGCTGGTGGGTAGTTCTCACCTTGTGTGTATCTATTGATGGTATTTTAATAATGGGTTGGCTAATAACCACTCACAGATGAGAGAGAGAAAATGGTATACAGTTGTTGAAGTGATGTTGGGTCAATGAACAAAAAGGCGATACCAAACTAACTCTCAGGATTTTGGGCTCATCTATCGCAAATGTATTAGCTACATAATAGTATTGAATGTAATATGTTTTAGGTAGAGTTGAAATACGGTTTGATTTTTAGACGACGTTCCGCCAAGATGCTACAGTTGTAAAACATCGCCTTTTTAAGTCTAAAGCACTTATAGTAAATGAAGCTTTTACATCATATTTTAACTTTTAGACCTGATACGTCTTCAATACTGTACATGGGTGGTTAGTCTTTCACTCAGGCCCAATTTCTTTCGAAGTTACTCATTCCTTATTTTCAAGAAATAAAAAAAGGCATCATTTGCAGAAAACATTTCGAACAATCACCTAAATTTCAACAAATCACTAAAAGGATTCAATGAACAGTACTACGAGGAAAAGACAGTTTCGATCATGAACGTTACAAAATATTTATGGAACATTTTACAACATATGGATGAGGTTCTTATATTCAACTTTAATCAAATCCAAGTCACTACTGCGGGCGAAGGCTTGGTTTTATGCTATATCAACAATTTTAAGTAATTTAATTCCAGATCCTGTTTACACATATCGAATACATATGATTTGTAAACATTTCGTAGATAACATTTTTAAACGAGCCGGAGCTCTTTTCTGCACACAGTTAAATATTTTCAAGTATTGATATATAACAGTCGCAATTTAACATAAGTCATTTGTTTTCACACTGTTTGTTCTATTTGACCCATAGATAGGACCCTATCATTTGTTACCACATCGTGTCAGAGTGGACCCGGGAGCAATGTCAATAAAGGGGTACTCTACATTCCCTATATCTCCAAGGCTGGAGCCTCACTATCATATGATTTAATGTCATACTTAGGACACTCGTTGGGAGAATGTCTTAGCTTTCCGTAGAGATTCAGTCGGAGTATTCTTCAGCTCCAGCCGACTTGGCTGTGAAGGAAAATGGCCACAATAATGACACAAAGACCAAGAGAAAACCACGCAGAAATTCAAAATAAGACACGTATTAATCCAAGACCTAAAAAGACCAAATTTGTATAGCTGGGAGGATAATATTCACAAGAATATTTAATTCATTCAACAGATATTCTCTGGGCGTTATAGGAAATGGAATCAGAGACTAGTTCAAAACCTGGACTCGGCTGTTTGTATTTTGCTTCGCTCTAATATCTTTAGAAAAGGGGTGCATCCATCTCTTCTTCCACACCAGCTATGGGTAAATAGAGTAAACTAGGCTATCTAGTCAAAACTAGACAACCAGCCTAGGAGAAGAAAAACTGAAGTCAAACCTGCCACCCTTTTCTTAAAAAAATTGACTCAGGGTTACATCCTGCTCGTGGTGAATGGGATATGTAAATCCAGTCAAAAATCCCGAGCAGGTGGTGCCAATAATTTCAGTTCCTCTGAATATCGTCTATAGTGAGAGAATGGGAACAAACTGGTTACGTTCTGTGGATAGGAAGTTCCTTAAAAGACAAGGTGATGTTCTCCCTTCCCACGCAAAAAAATAAAATAAAAAGAGCACCCCCCCAAAAAAACATGCAACTAATTTTGTTCTGATGCAGACAAAAATAATAATTTGAGAAGAACCAAGATCATTTTTATTGGAACAACAAAGCATCGAGTAATGAATACTTTTTGGACTAGCAGAACTTTACTACTATGTTTGGCACCACGGTCCGGGGTCATCTCGGACCCAAACCCAGGTTAAGTAGTACTTTCTATCCTGAATCTTTCTAAGTACGTAGGTTTGTGTCTTGCCCCCTTCATCAAGCGTTTGATTTCCAGGATCTCCCTTGCTACTTTTTCAAATTCGCTCTTCCTGCAACACAATCATTTTTTAACCTATTTTTTCTCATCCTGGAGCTCTAATTCTTTCTGCCGGATAACTTAAGTGCCCCTCCACCATCTTGTTTGTCTCTTTTTCTTATCCTTTTAAGATTTTAACTCCACCCCCGTGTTGGGGCAATCACGCTTCTTTTTGGCATTAGCTGGAAACCAGTCCGGTGGGGAGATTTATTTAGGTGATAAGGGGAGGCAACCAAATGCTTTTTAGCATTTTGTTTTGTTCTATACGTATTTCTTTAAATAAAAAAAGATTTTATGTATCCCAGCCCCAGTAAATTTTTTAGAATCCATTTTGCATTCTCTCATTTATATACACATGTTTTGAACATTCATCCCATCCATCTTTTTGTAAATATTTTTCCTATTAGATTATTGAGGGATAAAATTTTTAAGGTTTGACATTGAGTAATTGAGGTATTTTAGTGCTAGTTATTGCATGGGATGTGTGAACGCACTATTATTCAGTGAATTGGGCTAACTAGGATTAGATTTAGAAATGCATCAGTTGCACCGATAACCGCTCCCCTTCACTCAACCATAAATTGCATGTCTATATGCTCTATTGTAAATGTATTTTTCTCTTTTATGGCGAATGAATTCGGTCGAGAGGCACGATATTTATCTGTTATAAATAAGAGCAACCATTTATTCTAAATATTCTGCACTGCTAATATATAATGAATATTCTGCACATGTTTGTTATGAGCAAATTTGTTTTTTTAATTATAACGTTATAGATTTTCAGAGTATTTTGTTTTCTCTAGAAAGATTTTACTGCATGATTTGTTATTGCGAGTTAAATCTTATTTTATTTTATATATATATATATATATATATATATATATATATAGCAGTTTTTTCATATCTAAGAAGTTTAATGTAATCTATGCACATGAAAACGTCACATTTGTTAAATTAAGTAATAGAATACGTGATACTTTAACAATTGTTCATACACTTCGTAGTAACAAAAAGCACGATGTTGTAATTTAAGGGAAAATCTTTCACATGTTTTTTTTCCAATGTCTGCAACGAAATGAAACAAGGGAGAAATGAATAAAATTTCATAAAAAGGAATTGATATATTTCAATGTATTAAGATAAAATGAATATATCTAAAAAAATTCTTGAATAGATGTGGTATATTTAACGCTTAAAGATGATGCAAAAATGTTTTTATTGCGAACGCATTGTTCAAGTTTGGTTGGAATAATCCATATACCTATACAAAGAGATGTTGAAATGTTCTCGACACGAACAAGGAAATTACTTATAACCATAAAAGATTCCAACTCTACATTCCATATTTCAATACATCCCCTCCAATCTCTGTCTCTCCGCCATGTCAATGGGGCTTAGAACATTCTCACTAGCCCCTACAGAATAAAGGAAGAGTCCTGTATATGCCCCATAGATTTATTTTGTAGTTAGGCACCAGTTCAAAAATTTAGAGAACATTTATTGTCATTACACCCAGGTCTACTGACTTTAGAAGGGTAGTATCAGCTAGGGCGCTTTCTGTGCCTCAAATCGACAAGTATGGACATTATTTTTTATTAGATAGGAATACCTGATATCGTAACATTGTGCAAAGACTCTTTAACTTCATAAAAATGAAAATATAAACGCACAATGATCGCAATCCGCTAGGCAAAAACAGGTTGACTTACAGTAAAAAAAAAAAAAAAATCATCGAGCGTAACGGTTATCGTCGAAGGATATCGTATCGGAGACCAGATTTCAAATCCTGGACGAAGTTGTTTGCGTTTCGCTTCACGTTAATGCCTTTGGAAAAGGCATGGACCAGTCTATTCCCCCCCCCGCCAATTAGGAGTAAGTAATAGGGTAAACTTTTTAGCCTTGGTTCTGCAACCAAGTCTAAAAGAATGAATTGAAATAGCTGTAATCTGCGAAGGGATTGTGCAAAATAGACACTCCAGGTCAGTCTGCTTGATTTGACCCAGAACTTTCCTGCAGTGTGTGCGTGTGTGTGCGTCCAATAAAACCCTCTAGAAACTTAAAATGGAAATACCTGAATTCAACACCCACATTTACAAACTTAAACAATTTGGATGTAACAGTAGCTAGCAACACATCGGGAGGAATGATCTAATTCCGAATATTTCGAACACAACTCAGCTCAGTCAATATAGAAGGCCATCAATTTGATCTAGAATTTGCCGCAGGAGTAAATAACCCAACATCGTAAATTTAATAACCATTAACTAAAGACACAATGATTCTGAATTCCATAAAGGATTAATACAAGGACTAATCGCTGAGACCACCAGCATTAACACAGATGATTAAGCTTTTCTTAAAAAGACACATAGCTGCATTGAGAGTTTTGTCCAGGAATAACATCATCTCACTTTCTGATAAAGATGGAGATTTTGTCATTATGGACTTGCACATGAAAAAATAACGGAATTATTAGATGACAAAAATACAAGAACAATTTTCTCTACAAATCATCACTAAAAATTTCGCTGTTTTCAATAAATCTAAAAATCAATAAAAAAAGAAAAAAAAAAGAAATTCTGGTCTTCCCTAATTGATCATCACTCAACCCCCACAAAAATTTATGGACTTTCAAAATCTCAAACCTGAAATTCCTTTTCGATGATTTTTTTTCTAGGATTGGAACTGCCTCCAATAAGATTGCAAAATCTTTAGCCAAAATGTTATTCCTCTGTTAGGTACAATTAACAAATCGCACATCAAGAAATCCGGTAATTTACGAGTCAATATCGACTTAAAATCTTTATACAACGATAGTCCTGTTAAAAATGTGTTAAACAATTAGAAATTCACAAGAAAAAATTCCTGTAAGCAAAATAGAAATTTATCTATTATACACGAAACAGTTTTTTTTAATATAACGATATTTCTATTAACAAAAAACTCATTTAGCAATGGATTCACATCTTAGCGCGTGGAGGGGTCTTCGCATGCCCTTTCCTTTAATTTCTTGAATCTGTCCCCTTTGAATTTATCATACCCAAAGATTTAAAGTATTTTCGTTTAATAGATTATATATTACATATTCACGTATCAATGATTTAACCAAAATTACGCTGACAAAACCAAACTGAACCAACAATAGATTTTACTTACGAACTAGAATCTAACAACGTCATATTTCTAGGATATTTTACTAAGAAATAATTAACTAAAATTTAAAGTTCATCACAAATCCACTTATACATTTTTTTACTCACATTATAACACCAAAATGAAAAGTGGAATAATCATACGTTTTTTACCTTAGAACTTTTATGATTTGCACCTCCAAATGTATAAAATGAGAAATTTGTCTAAATAGAAAATTCCTTAGCACAACTTAAATATCCTATTTTTTTATACAACGTGCTAAAATAAAAACTAACAAAGTTCGCAAACGTAAATGTTTTCTAGAGTTTTTAGCAATAATTTTTCCTATCGTAGTTTACTACAAATTTATTTTACCCAATAACCCAACCACAAATATTGTACGTTATTTAATGCCAAATCCATTTTTATACATAAACAGATCTATTTCAAACATTGCAGATTAGCATAAGTACATAGGTTCCTATGTATGGGTCAAATAGTATTAAACTATCAGGTGCTATCACTCAGGGCCAGAGTGGACCTGGTAGCGATGTCAGTAAAGGGGTACTCCGAATTCCCCAAAACTCCAGCATTACTGGAGCCTCACCATCAGATTGTTTTGTGTCATATCCAGGACACCTGTTGGTGAAGTCTAATGCCTCTGCGCAGAAGGAGTCGGTCTATTTTACCGCCCCAGCTGACTGGTCCTGTTTGAAATTTTCGTTCTATATATAAAATACCCATTTTTTTAAAAAAAAGAAATACATTGCTTTTTAGAATAGACTTCGAACACTGAATTAATTTTGAGAAAGAATGCCACTAAGGGAAATACAGTGTTTAATATTCTTTTTCATTTCATTTGAAAAAAAAGAAAAAATTAAAATAAATTCAGTAAATACATCACGTATTTAAACGCCCTGATGAAAGTTCAATGTAAAAACCGAAGCGTTTAACGTTGGCAAATAATGTATAACATACATACATATGAGAGAGCGATGCATGTCACAGAGTACATTTAATAAATAGTTAAAATACTTTTTTTTTGTTCTTGTCTGATTTTATAATTAGGTTTTGCTATCATACCATAATTTTTATTCTTTAAGGTTAGCATTTTTATATTCATTGCTTTTGTCATATTTCAACCTTTGTAGCCTAGAGCCTTTCTTGGGTGCCTGTTGTATCCAATTGTCTTTAGAGAATTTTCAATAGAACTTTTTCTTTCCGCCGCAAAAGAGTCGAGCATATTATTCATGGCCTGAGAGTGAAGTAATGCATCAATCTATTCAGTTGAGAACACAGAGCGAGACGCTCTAGAAGAAAGTTAACAATTACGAGTTCAGAAATTCTGGAGAATTCTAGCAAACGCGCAGTACAGCAAATGACGTATAAGAGTACTACACGTGAACAATAACGACAAAGACTTACCCAAAGTTTATTGAAACTTACCATATGTAGCGCTCGAAACGTGAAGAAAACATTAATAGCTATACCGAGAATGCTCGTCAGAAAGAATTAACCTTTGTCTCTTTAAAGAAATTCTACAGATATTACATAATATGTGGGAATACAAAACGGATATTGTATCTATTTGTCCAACTCGGCCACGTGCAGAATATGACAAGTTTATTTCTTTAGCGGAATACAGTTAGTTTGAATTCAAAGTTTTCAAACCTCCTTGACTAGATGCCTGACCAAGGCTAAAGAACCTAGTCTGCACTACTATTTTCTCATAGTTCAGGAAAAGAGGGACTCATGCCTTTGACAAGGGCATTAATGTGAAGTGAAACGAAAACAGCCTCATATTCAGGATTTGCACGCTAGTCACCGATTCGATGATAACTGTTACGCTTAGCACACGCGTCGAAGTGCTCGTATATGTGTGTGCGTGTGTGATTTTAAGGGCATGTCAATCCATCTATGTTTAGTTTTTTTGCCAAGCGGTTTGGGAATTGTGTACGTGGTTCGTATACATTTACATTTTTTGTACGGTTAGATATCAAGTATTGCTATCTAATACAAATAATTAGCAAAAATATCTGGATTCATGCCGTCCTCAAAGGCAAAAATGCAAAAAGAATCTGCTCCGTTCAGGATTTGAACTATGGTCACCGATTTCCATTTCCTGCGACGAAAACGGTTACATTTGGTAAACCTCAAAAACATTGAATGTATTCATCCACTCAAATAAAAATGTGACACAAGGTCAACTCTTAAGCCGAGTTTAACAGTTTTGAATTCAGTTTTTTTTTCCTCCATGGTTAAAGATCCCGATTCGCACAACTACGACCTCCTAATAGGATGCTTCCCTTCCCCTATTGTATTAGCGCAATAAAAAATGAAAACAGCCTTGTCCAGGTTTTGAACTTGGGTCACTGTGTACACTTCCTACAATTATAGCTATTACACCACGAGCGTCTAAAGATTAAAAAAGAGAAAACTAAACATTGATTTTGTATTTAGAATAATTGAAGCAATAATTCTTCGCGTATGTAAATTGGAAGTTGAATAGGCAGTTTTGTTTGTGGTTTTTCAGTATTAGCATCAAGTTTTAATCATTATTCTCTTATAGCAAAAGATATAGTTGTGACGAGAGAGTTTGAATTATACCGAATCGTCTAGGAGTATCATAACTCATACTAACCGAGGAAAAAAGTGATAAGTACCTAAATGGAAACTACATGTGTGTTGTTTTTTTTTAATTATCCTCGTTGATATGTTGGTTGTTCATTTAAAAAAATCTCGCGTATCGAGCTGCAGTTGGAAGGACCACAGTTAATAGTGTTGGTGTTTTGTCACGCTGACCTTCAGGGATAGGTGAACTGCTTAGGTCCTTTCTGCATCAAATCAGCTTTTCTTTATATAACGTTCAAGTGGCTCAGATCGGATTTTCTGAGTCGTATGGCTCGGTTTCTTATTGATCGGAAAATATTTTTATAACCCTTTATTTTTCTCGCCTTCACCCTAGAAGCAGATCGGGTAGAATTTTTGGTCCGTCTTTGCTATACGAGCGGTGGCTGTCGAAGTGCACACTTCCGTTTGGGTTATTAAGAATTCCGACTTGTTAGAACACTTTCCTTGTAGTAAAGAAAAAAAAAGTCCAACGACTCATTTTTTTCTTCTGCAGAAAATTCAAGCCCGATATGCTTAATAATTTCAAAAAGTAGAGAGCTTTCTTATAGTCAAATTTTAAAATTTGTGAAAAGTATTTGGCTATTAAGTTCATTACAAATGTTGAATATATGTTAATTATACCCTGTCGACGTTAATTAGATGACACAAAAAAAAGAACGTGCAATGAATGTGATTTCTAATCTCTTGGTATAAAATATTCCTAAACAGGGTGACATGCCGTTAGAACCAATCATCATGATACAAACCTAAACCTGCATCAATAATTTTAATATACATAAATTTAGGATTTTCGCCATTGTTTAAAATACATGTACGAGGTGGCACAATAGGGTTAACTAAAAGAAAATTCCGAATTAAATTTCATTACGCTTTAATAAAATTTGGCTTGGTTGTGTTTCATGGCATAGAAAACTTTCTGGGTTATTTACAGTCAAAATCCCTTTTATATACATATACACACGCATCTATATACGATCTCTAATCGAATAGTTTGTAAGTAGCATTTTCATGTGAGCCAGAACTCATTTGTTTATATAAAGTTGAAGTTTTTCAGGTTTGGGCTCTCTAATAACTCAATATAAATCATCTGTTTTCTCTCGGTTTAAAATATATTAAATGTTTAAATAGGATCCTCATAAGTGCAACCATTCGGGTCGAAGTGGACCTGGGAGTAATGACAATGAAGGAGTACTTCACATTCCAAAACTCTAGTACTGGAGACTCATCACTAGCTGTCATACCCAGGATACTCCTGGGGATGGGGTCTTACCCTTGTACAGATTGGTTGGTTTTATAGCATTGTAGGTAATTTAATGCCAAATCCTGTTTGTGCATATATATATATATATATATATATATATATATATATATGATTTGTAAGCATTTTAAATATCATTCTTAAAAGAGCCTGAGCTCTTTTTTGTTCACAGTTGAATGGTTTCAAGTATTTCTATCAAACACGAATAAATTCTATTTACTATTGATCCTTTGTTTGCATACTGTGAAAGGTTTCAAGTAGCGCTTCGTAGTAGTAACATTTTAACCTAAAATCAATCATTTGTTTGCACACAGTTAAATAGTTATATATGGTTTGTAAGTACATAGTTTGTTAATTTTATTCTTAAATGAGTTAGAGCTAATTTGTTTGCACACAAATAGGTATTGGTGTTGTTTCTACACGGTTAAGTGATTCCAATTATTGCAACTAAACACTAATACTTCTATTTAATATCCATCATTTGTTTGTGCACAGTGAAGTGGTTACAATTATTACTATCTAATGCTATTCTACATTAATCATTCATTTCCATACAGTCCAAGTATTGCTATGCAAAACCAATAATTCTATTTTTGCAGACAGTTAAAGTGTTTTAAGTATTGCTATTCTTCACTAATAATCCTGTTCAACAATATCCGTTTGTATAGAAATAGTTCCAAGTATTACATTGTAACACTAACAATTCAATTTGACTGTCACTTGTTAGCACACTGTTAAATGGTGAAACAGTTCTATAACGCTATCAAGGTACTACCACTTCCAGTCAGAGTGGACCTGGAATTAATGAAAAAGTACCTCACATTTCTAAAGCTCTAGGGTTGGAGCCTCACCATCATATGGTTTAGTGTCCGGGACAGTCATTATTGGGGATCTTACCCCACTGCAATCGACGTTTTCTACAACCTCAGCCAACTGGGTTACCCAATAGAATTAAGAACGGCGTAAATTCACATGTCCGTGCCTCTGCCCTGTCAAAGTTTCAAATGACTCATATTGTATGGCAATATAAGAAATCAATTGATTGAAGACTACTTTCCTCATAACATTTACAACTCAATAACAGTGATACCTTAAAAAGGCTAAATGATTAAAAGAGTTAGCAGTATTAATACGAAGTAATGGAGAAAATGAATTAGGTGAGAATTCATCTTATATGTTCGTTATAATTAAAAAAAAAACAACAAATAAGACAAAAAAAAAAAAAAACTGGCTCGGATTCAAGTTACCGAACATATCTTTAGTCATATTTATGCATGAATTTGGCACTCAGATGACTAGTCCGTCGCAAAATCGTGTAGATCATAGTGGCATAAACATCAATGCAGAAGACGTTTTTTATTGTTTTCAAACGACGTTTGGGAAATGCCTTATAGTTATAAGGTAAGAAAAGAATTCATGAAATTACATTTTTTTTTCCTTTGAGAGAATAGAATGAAGCTAAGGATAGATCAGAGGAATATCTCAAAAAAAAAAAAAAAAAAAAAAAAAAAAAAAGTAAATTCAAGTATTAAGTCGCCCTCCCCCATTGCACACAGAGTAAAAAAAAAAAAAAAAATTAAAACCGTACGTCAAAATTAGTAGTCTTGTGCCAACGACTGAAATGCAGTGGAGCAATAATTAGAAAACCCCATTTCCTCGAGGAAAAAAAAAGCATCATGCCATGTTGGTTAGTTATAGAGCTACACGTTCTTGAATGTCTTTTTGTGAAGTGCACTTGTCGAGAGGGGGAGAGAGAAAGTAAGACTAGTTTGCTAGTTAAGACAGTTATTCACTAATCTCAGTCGTCTGGCCGGTTTACCCCAAAGTTTCCTACACCGTCTTTATTGTACACTATTTAAAAATCGAGTGAATTAATGACATGCCAATCAAAAACATGGAATATATACCCTTACAGTGTAAAAAGAAAAAACGGTGGTTCCTTTACGTTAAGGTTAATGTTGTCAATTCCCATCGCAGCTGATGGTTATAAAAAGATACCAAGAAAACGATCATTTATTCCAAGAAAAAGAAACGGTAATTAAGATCAAGATTGAAAATGAATAACATTAATTCCTTTTCACTTTATTTCTTTTAAAAAACAGTCGTCTTTATAAAAGATATTTAGAAGCTTTACGAATAGAAATAATTAGTAATCTGTCATAACTTTGAGTAACCTATGAAATAACTTGATAAAGTTGGTTTAAAAGGAAGAAGTTGTGAAAGTGACACACTTATGTAGAACCCGTACAGGTTGACGCAGCAGCTTTATTGACTATATGGAAAAATTAACAAGTTAGGATAACGGAGGCTGTTAACAGCGCTTGGTGACAGTTTCTCGCTTTTGAAACTATCAGTTTATGTACTGAATCCTGACTTGGGTCTACATGAGTTCTATTACCGATATTGAGAACTATATATCATATAGCAACCTGCATATATAATTGAACTCAGGTTTCCTGGACTTCTTAATATAAGTGTTTATATTATAGAAGGTAAATGGAGGGAGTCCCCGTGGCATAATGCACAAAGTCCTGGACTACGGTCTCAAAGTAAGCAAGTTCGAACTATTCGCCTCATTATGTTCATTTTCGAACTAATACACTTGGAGAAAAGTATGAACACCCTTGTTCCCTCAGCTATGGGTTATATAGTACTACTATTGTCTTCTACGAAGATGGATTTGGTATTCAACTAACCCCCAAAAATTTGATATCCCATTAAATCTAAGAGAATAGAAGATAAATTGAATGTGCTCCGATATGTAAATGTAAAAAATCATTAGAAGTTATTTACTTCTCAAAACTGAAAATTGCAGAAACTTAGAAATATTAATGTCTCACACGTTTATTCGGTTTTGGATGCACAAACACGCATCCATGATCTTAAATTGTTCAAAAGCACAATACACGAGTGTGTGTGTGGTGGTGGGTATGTGTATGTGTCTATAGTGTGCACGTATGTATGAATGTGAGTATGTGTGTGTGTGTGTTCCGTCAGTGTACATTAATGCAACTAAAGATTTATCTATTGTATAGAGAAAATTTCCCGTAGGGTATATCATGAAGTATTGTGCCATCCATTGCCGCCACTGGTATAGCACTAACATGTGTTCCATTGTATTTCAGTTGTCGCTTCTATCACCATGAATGGTACTGGGACAGAATATGTCACGATTCGGCACGACACCTACCACGACAGACAGCAGACAGGCTCGTGTTGCATGCAATTATACACGCACACATTATATATATATATATTAGTTTTTAAGGTAATGTGTTTTATAACAAGTTTGTCACAAGTGAAAGCAGCGTGTTTTTTTTTGTACGTTTTGTCTCAGTGTTGAGTTTTGAGACAGTTACAAGATAAAGAATTCTTTGTAAATCAAGCTATGATTAAAATTTAAAGTTCATGTGATTCGGCGATCAGCGTCCTAATCCTGGTTGAGATAGTATGGATTTAATTTCACTCTAATGCCCTTTGAAAAGGCATAAATCCATCCTGTCCCACCAGCAATAAGTAAATAGTAGAGCAGACTGGAAGGTTTAGCCTTCGTCTTATGACCAGTCTAAGAAAATTTAAACTTGATTCAAACCAGCTTTACACCGCTTAAGAATTCATCTTGAGTCACGTGGCTCCTGCGCCGCGAGCTGGATGTAAATAGATATATTTAAACTTCTAAGACACAACGCTTTCTCAATATTCATTTCTTTGGAAAACCACAATTATTGCGTAAATTATCAACTGATATTATGACAGTTGCAACTCTAGTGAAGACAACTTATATCACTTTCGCAATACATGTTATTGTATAAGGCATTAAACATACGTTTAGTTCCATCCCCAGCCATCATCAACCTATCTTTGGCACTTGATCACAATAAAAAAAATACACACACAAAAACAAAGCGGAAAAGAGGTAATTCTCCGATAATTAATGATTAGAAAGCTTGTATCGCAGACTATTTACCACAACGAAGTACCGAATCCTATCCGTACTAGGTGCTCGATTTTTGTTGCCCCTTTGCCTCTGCTAAGTTAGAGTTAAATGTTAAACAGTGACACGCTTTGCCGGTGAGTGTTAGAATACGCTGATTATGCTCTGCAAACCACTCCAAAACGGTATATGACGTTAAACCAAATCTGTTGGTGAGGCTCCAGTCCCGGAGAGTGTGACGTATACCTTCATTGTATGACGCCTAAGTCTACTGACTGAATTTTACTTGTTGGGGTCTCGTTTATGGATCAAAAAGATTTGTTAAAAACCATTGGTATTTGATAGGAATACTTGATGCCATAAAATAATTAGGTGCATTAAGTATAGTTAGTTGAAGTTACAATTGTTTACGAAAGATTTATTACTACTCAATTAATTACTGGAGGTGCCCGTGGTGTAATGGTTATCGTCGTAGGAAATGGACACGGCGACACGAGTTCAAATCCTGGACGAGACTGATTGCATTTCACATAGCACTAATACCCTTGGGAAATGTATGAATCCAATTATTCTCCCTCCAGCTATGGTTAAATAGTAGGACAGACTAGGTTCTTCAGCCTTGGGGAGGCAACTAGTCTAGGAGAAGGAAAACTCTGAATTCAAACCTGTTAAACTCCGCTTAAAAAATGACCTTGTGTCATATCCTGCCCGAGCGGAGGGGTTGGTAAATAGGGTTATTACTCAATTAAAACCATATAAATGTACATAGAAATGAATTATAATATAGGAATAATTATTCGAAACCGTACAATTATAAGTATTATATAAGAATATTTGAAATCATCCAATTGTGAAAATTATTTATATTGATAGGAATACTTTATATAACTGCAAAATACTCTGATACTACAATACACACCAAGAAAATGAAAATATAAAATTGACGTAGTTCACTAACTTCCAGACATAAAATAAACCACACACAGATTAATATCCCGTTTAAAAAAATCGCTCATTCAATTAAACTGACCTTTTAGAAATTACAGGTACGTAAACAATGTAAGACTTGTGAGTCAGACTAAGCAAAGCTTACTAAAATCTATAATTAAGTCTTGGTATCGAAAAGTTTGCTTTATCCTTTGTCAACATGACAGGTGTAGATAAAAATCATGTACTTAGTGGTTAATAATACAATGTTATAAAACGAAGCCTTTTAGTTTAACGGTTATCTGGCGGCCAGAATTAAAATCTTGGAAACTTTCACTTTGCGCTCATGCATAAAGGAAGGGTATATATCCATCTGTTCTACCCACCCGCCACTAAAGGTAAATAGCACAGACTGGGCTCTTAGTCTTGGTACGGCAACTGGTCTAAGAGAAAGAAAACTGAATTCAAAACAGCTTTACTCCGCTTAAAAATTGACCTTGTTTCGCATCCTAATCATGATGAGGGTGTCGGACAAATACATAAAACAATGCTAAAAAACTAACTCCAAGCATAATTTTCTTTATCGACGTAGACTGACCGTCATAAATTTGGTTGAATCGAAACGATCGCCTTTTGAAATGTAGATTTGACCTTAGCGGGAAATGAAAGCCTGGTCTTTGCACTGCCATTAGCAGCCCGCATAGCATCATAACAAGTTCCAGTAAGGAATAAACAGAGACCAGCAATGGTGCTAGAACGATATTCTACAACTATTATTCCTGCTATTGCTTCTATTGCTGTTCTAACGACTGCTCTTTCTATCGCTTCCTGAAATACACGCACACACTCCCAGTGCAGTAGTTACTCGAAGCTTAGTCCAGAGCTATATGAATTGACAAACAGTGAGAATTGAACTTGTTACACGTGGAAATGATATACAGAAAATAGTTTGATAATCAAAGCCTTCGAACATATGCAAGCTCTTTATTATTTCTTACCCCATTTTTTAAGTGCTTAGTGTTCAACATCCTTGATTTTTGAGCTGGGAGATTTATTTGTACGTAATTATAAAGAAAACAGACTTTTCATAAAATAATAATAATAAAAGATTTTTCATGTAAAAAAAAACTATTAATATTTAGTTAGAGATGAGTTGCAGAGAAGTTCTAATAAAAAAAGCTTTCGAATTTGAAATTTTATTCTTGTAGTTTCGGGCTTTAAGCAAGATGCCGATATTCATCGGTTACAGAGGAGACAGGAGCATTAATGAAATCTTTGAGAACATTAAAGAAAGCATTTAGATAATTAAGACTTGCTGACACTTTTTGGGTTTGGTTTGGTTTCTTTGTTTAATGGCATATCCACGTTTGTAGGTTATTAAATGCCAAAGCCATTCTCCAAGAAGAACAGTAGTGGTACTATTTAACCCATAGCTGGGAGGATTAGGGGGTTCATACCTTTCCCAAGGGTATTTGCCCGAAAGTGAACGTAATAGCGCGACTGGAGTACGAACTCGCGTACTACGATTCCGCAGTCCATCGCTTTAACCATTACACCACGAGGACACCCCCTGACACTTTTTTCTTAGCATAGTTCATTTCACTGAGAATATTTTGTTCCAAAATTTCACTGGGAATATTTTCTTCCAAAAATAAAACTGACATCATAAATGAGCAACATCCGAAGTATAGTAGTGACTTAGTGTCACTTTTCCTCGGCCTGAAATTAGTTTCAACGCTGATAGTTGTTGAGGGTGACCAGAAGGCTCCCTTTTCAATAGCTACTACACCGAAATGTAGGGAAGGGCGCTACTCCTTTCCCTGGATTGTTTCACTTTACCCTTGATACGTACGTTATATTGCTGAGTGTTAAGCAAGGATGTATCAAGTACCATTTTACAAGTCTTTGGTGTGACTCGACCTAGGATTGAACCCCGGTCTCCTGGACCATTGGCAAACACACTACCCGCTAGGCCATAGTCATATGTAATTATAAATACATACACACACGTATGTATATACATTCATTATTGAATTTTTTTTATTTTACAAAAATTCTCTTCTTTACGTGTCACCGTAACCTAGAAAAAATAGCATATCCCAACAATATTTTTGATAGAGCAATGCATTTCAGATTTTAACTTCAAAATAGAAACTGAAGATAATGTATTGATAGAGATGAGACTCATTGATATAAACGAACGTGGGGAGATGGCTTATAAAGGATACAAAAATTGGTATGGAGGTGAAGGAGATCCTCTGAGAACTATGTAAATGACTACAATTCGACCACGCCGATTAAATCTTAGAAAACTGAAATTTAAATTAGAAAATTGCACCTTGAAAGGAAAACATTTTTAAAGAAAATTAATCCGACAGATTTTTCTGTTTCAACATTTTGGAACTTGATCGAAATTTTTGTGCCCATCATTAGTGGAGAGCTTAGAACAGTGCTGAAAAACTTTTCCACGCAACCAAAAAGCAACAAAAAATTATATAAAATCTTAGAATATGTTTGAACCATCGAGATGACAGTGCAACTAAAATTATGCTTGAGTATTATTGGAATACTAAGGATACTTGCTGTCACTTGATTTCCCGTGAAAGTTACTTGTTACTATTGGCGTAAAAACTTATCAGAAATAATAAGAGACCTTGCTTGTGAAGCCGCCTACTGGAACAGGAAAGAGAAAGAATTACGAATATCCCGACTACAATAAATTGGCTTGATAACTGATACAAGGGTTGGTGATTTAAGGTGACTTGATCCTCAAGGGCAAACAATTCTTGTGTGAAGACGTAATTATTATTATTAATACTTATAATGGAGGCTTAAAACAAATTAAACATAATCTGAGCCTACATAGTTACTCTGCTACAAGATTTCATTTTATTACAATGACAGAAGCTGCTATTCATCAGTAAAAGTAATGCCACGACCAAGGCAACTGTTTCCTTGTTTTATTTTACAATTGCAACGAACTTGATAAAAATTGTTACGAGTGAAGGAAACCAGTCATTTCTCATTCTTTTGTCGCTATTATTTCGACAAGAAAGAATTGAATTTCTGTTCAACCAACTTCAACACTTATCGCTATTATTGAGCCTCCAATCAGTGTACAATGTTTACTCTCATCAAGAGGTCATTATATAAATCACACTGAAAGAATTATTTAAAAAATATATATTATCTTGTCTTTTCATGTCGGTCTGTATCCATCTCTCCGAATTAGTTTATAGATAAACTTCGTACCTATCTATTTATTTAGACCCCTTTCGTGGTTAACGAACTAATCAAGCAGAACATTCATTGTTTATGAGTTCGAGTCTCAGTGTGCCTCACGCCAAACTCAGATAAGCTATGATCACTTCTCAATTTACGGAAGGAGAGATAGAAAGGAGAAAAAAAGACGAGGAAATCGAGAGAAAGAGGAGAAAAAAGAGGAGGAAATCAAGAGAGAGAGAGAGAGAGGAGAAAAAAGAGGAGGAAATCAAGAGAGGGAAGGAAGGAAGTATATATATATATATATATATATATATATATATATATATATATATATATATGTGTGTGTGTGTGATATTTACTCAAACTTGGTACAAAGTCTTGATAAATTCAAGTACTATTTTGTATCTTATGAAATTTAGTTATCAAAATCAGTGCTAAATGTTGATAATGGGCTTTGAATTTATTTTGAAATATTGATTATTTTTCTTTAAAATGAAACTAAGTGACTCATGAACCCGATGAGTTCGCTGTAATTGCGGTCCATGATGATTATGATACTGTGGTGAAAGAGTTCAGTATTTTAACATTTCATACTTTTGTCATATCAAGTTTTGAATGATTAAAATAAAATCATTTAAATGGGAACGACACCCACAAAAAAAAAAAAAAAAAAAAAAAAAATTAGGAATTATTTTCATTCTCCAAAGTTTTGATTTAATAAAACTTTCAATATAATGGGTCTTTTTTGTGGGTAACGGTTACATATACAAACAGGCCATGTGGGAATTTTAGAAATTTATAGATATAACAATTAAATATTAAGAATCGGAAGTCAATGATATATTCGTCATCTTTGAAAGATTTTTTAGATATCCATAGAGCAGACAAAAGTGAGTACATTTTTATAAACAATTTTTGTTCCCGTTCCCTTGTTCGATATTCTTTCATAGTAAGGTTGCATGAACCGTTCCGTCAAATAGTACATCCTGCCGTTAGATTACAAAACAGCTCAAAAGATTTGGCACATTTATACATTCAATATTTCTTTCATAGAATTTTCACTGGGAACTGTTAGATTCTCAAATGTTGATCTTTTTAAAAAAGACGGAATAAGTTTTTTTCCTAATTTATTGAAGATTATACTCGTGTAAAATATATGCATTTAAAAGATATATTGCATTGGAATCAATCGTATTTATATAAAGTAAAAGGGAAATTTACAACTGCTTTGACCACCTAACAATGACCTTCATTCCCTCTGCATTTTGGAGACACCATTTTTTTAAAACAGTGGTTAAGCGGGTATATTATGTCTTTTATTTGATATGTCTAGTGATCATCACTAGAAAAAAAAAAATAGAAAGTTCAAGAAGTTATCTGATGGAGTATATACCCTTTGAAGGCTGAATAGTACATCATCCCTCCTGCACCCCCACCCCCCAAAAAAACATTGGATTAAACTAAAGTGTGCGTACACTCACATACGTATATTAGTATTGTATGAGGTTTAATCAGACAGATATGTTGTATAAAGAAACGGAAGGAAAAATAAAACACTTACGCACAGAGCCGAGATATGAACAACGGTTGTTTGGTAAATAGGAATTTTTTGTTATTTCTGTAATTGCGCTTAACTAGTTTCGATCTTGGGTAAGAGTGAAAAGCTTTTTGAGAAAGTCTTTAAAAGTGGCAAAAAAGAAAAAAAAGGAACTTATAACGTAGCATATCATACAGTCTTTGGATTTTCATTATTTCTTAAAATTTTTAATTGGGTTTGAGGTGGGGTGCCTTTTTTTTTTTTTTTTAATTTTATGGAATAATTTTACGATTCCAAAAATTAAAAGTGTAAAATTACATAAAAATGTGTCAGCTTTTTCCGGAAACAAAGCGTTCACGCATATTTTTCAACCTTTTCATTAAGAGCGTAAAAATGAACTGTATTATTGAATTTATTACAAAGTGTATATAATGCTCATACCCTGTTTAAGCAGCTTTCTTCCTTATCCCCTTTTTTAATAACTGGCACAACACAATCTTCCTAATATTTATTTTCCTTGTGTAAGACTTTTTTTTTTAACCACACAATTATGTTCCGCAACCCCTTTGTTCTCATTAACGTGGGTATGTCAACACCCCGAGAACTTAAAAAGATTATCAATATTTTAAAAAATTAATATTAAATCATAGCTCAAATCCGATGGATTGAAAATCTTGACAAAATTTGATTTAGCCATAAAGTAAGATTTATTTTAACGGCATGTCAAACAGTTTAGCGATATTCTATGTCATTGGTTTAGGGAGTCGTGTTCATATCTACATTTTTATGTGTGGTGAAAAGTTTTTTTTTTTTTTTTTTTTTTTGGGTAGGGGGAGGAACTCACGGTCCTATCAAATAGGGATGATTTTTTAAACATCTTTTTCACCTATAAATCGGAACGTAACAGGTACTTCCACTTCAGTTCAGAGTGGACCTGGGAATAGCAGCAATGAAGGAGTACTGAACTAGGGCCTCACCATCGAATGTAGTTGTCATACCCAGGAAACATCTATTTTGTTTGGGGGTGTCTTACTCCTCTGCAGGCGATACAGTTAGTGTATTCTAAGCTCTACCGACTAGGTGGTATAAACAGAGTCAAATTCGGATTTGTTGATTCTGCTCTGGATATCTAAACAGAAAAGTTTCAAGCGATTTATTATTTTGATTTAATCTAGTTTTCTGTGTAGTCAGTTCATCGTATTAAAAAAAAAAGTTGAGCGCTGGGAAATTTTCCCCACCCATGCACAGTCTAAGTATTGAAATATATCGAGTAAATATATTCTCAGACGCTCGTGACGTTTAGAGTTTGTCCCTTTAACAATCGTTTTTGGTATAAGCATGGTTATTTTGTGTATAAACCAATAAATTTTGTCACTATGAACCAGTGAATGTGAATTTCTTTTCATAGGCCAAAAAGAACATATTAGACATGAGGGTTTCAGTCTCAATACCCACGGTGGTCATTCTGTTCATGGACGCGTAAACATCAATTATCGCGAACCTACACACACACAAATATATGATGTAACAGGCACACAAGCTTGTAACCACATACGTGTATATACAATTTTGCATGCATACTCATGTTTAAATCCAAATTAGCAAAATGACTTATTACTAAAAAGCAATCCTGTTTTCTCTTGTGTATCGGTTTGTTTTGCCAACATGTACTATATATATTTTATATCAGTAATATCTAGTCAGCGTCCGACAACCTCAAGTTAAACATGCTTGGTCATCTGATGAGACGGAGTGTATAATGATATTCTCCGGCGAAATAAATTTATAATGACAATTTAAGCAGTCTTGGGTTGCCTTCTAATTGTTTCTAGTAAGAAAATAATGGAAAAGAAACTGAAAACAAACAACCCCCCCCAAAAAAAAACGGTAATCCAAGTGACGAATTTATTACGAAGGAAAGTCGACATTAAAACGATTCAGTTTTAATGAACTTTCAAGACTTTACAATGGATGTTTCATGTTTAAACATGCATCGTTGTTCTATGAACATTTGTTTCACCATTTTAAATTCCTGATGAAATTTCATTTAAATCAAAACATTTCAATGTCGACTTTCCTTCGTCTCTCTCTCTCTCTATATATATATATATATATATATATATATATATATATATAACTCCTGAAATAAATATGCGATACAAGGACAATTCTTAAGAGTACAACCGGTTTGAATAAAAAGCTTTCATTCTGGACTGATTGACGCACCAAGGTTATTTTTTCATAATATTTATCCATAATTGAGAAGAAGAGTAAGATTTATGTCTTTCCTAAACGTTAGGTGAAATGAAAACAGCGTCCTCATTTTCTTAGACGATTACCGTTACACCACAATATCGTGTGTGTGTGTGTGTGTGTGTGTGTGTGATTAGTTTCTTTCCAAGCTAGAATGTGACGTATAATCGTATTGATATAGGGGTGCCACGCAGGAAGTGAACCTCCCGCACGGTGGTTTAAAAATGCTTCGATTCCCAGGGCATTATCCTCAGACGTCTTGCAATAAAATCAGCTCTTACCCCTTTTAGATGAGGGAGAACACACAAGTTCTGGTTTGTGATATAAGTTTGCTAAACATTGATTTATCACTGGTATTCTTAATAATTATTGACTATGCTCAGCTTTGTGACTTGGGCAACGAGTGAAAATGGGATTCACGATTAGTAATCAAATTGACTTGACTAGATCGCAAACTATTACAATATGTGGGGCCCCCGGGATAGCATGTATATATATATGTGTGTGTGTGTGTGAGGGAGAGAGTAAAGACCATATCCCAACTTACTTGGGCTGCTAGTGGCTGTGAGGTAATTTTGGAAGAGCAGTAATATCACACACATTCTTGAATCTAAAAACACTTATGGTAAACATATGATTAAAAACGGGGAGAGAGTTCGAATTCTTGCTGGAAATATGCATATTTCACTCGAGTTGGTCATTAGTATACTTATCCTCATTATTTCTCGATGCCAAATATCTAAATCCGTTTGATGACAGTGTGTATGTTTAAACACATAAATATATAACACTGTCTTATTCAAGTCTTAATTGGCTTCTGCTATTATGCAACAGCAAGTTTGGGTATTTCTTTGGTAAATCATATTTTAGTATTAATCTCTAAAGAAACAGTTGACAAAGTTTTTGTTTGTCAACAGCTTACACTCATTTCTTCTTGTCTTCACGAGAACACAAACCGATAAAGGATTTTTTCACTATCAAAGCTGAAGTGAGATTACTTGCAAGTATAAAAATAATTCTTCCAGACACTGAAAATATCTATAGATGGACACCACACGCGGTGTAATGATTAGCGAGCTAGATTCGCAGACAATTGAAAATAAGTTCGATTCTCAATGGGCACCCCCCACCATTCTTCTGGCCTTTTGCGATATCTAAGATAAACTTTGTGAATAGGTAAAAAAAATCAGTTGGAAATCTTTAAAACCAAGCGAACTATTCATATCGAGTGGGTGGTTTTTACTAGTTTCTAAGAAGTCGACGGCAGCGTCTACCGAATATAAATTTCTACACGTTCGTTATCTGGATTTGAACCGGAATCAAAATTACATCGTCTACCAGTGTTTCTACTGAGACATGGTTATCAGAAACTATTTTTCTTTCGATGTACTGTCGACTAGAGACTGCCACACACAAAGAAAAATATTTAGCCGCTCAGTGTTTAATTCCACAGACTTAGTTTTTTCTAAATCTATGTGCGTTCTCATGATCAAATCTCGACGCGAATACAGAAATTGGTATGGTAGTCTGGGTGTTTCTTGACATGTCGCTTTCTGACTGCGTACGTGGACTTGTCTGGGTGTGTCTATAACCAGACATACTCACGAGAAAGACGAAACTGATGAGGAGAACAAGCAGAGCAGGCGAAGAGACAGGAAGACAGTCGAAGAGAAAGAAAGAACGAGAAGATAAATGAAACAAAAAGAACGCCATGCATTCCTCGGTTGTACTACTGTAAAATAGCTTCTTCTGGCTGCTGCTGAAGTAGGCGCTACTCTGAGAAATATCGATGCACCGTGAGAGATTATACACCTCTTCAGTTGTGTAGGTGTGCGTTCTCTTGTTAAACATGATACAATCCTTGATTGTAGGTGTTTGCATGTGCAAAGAGACTACGTGAGCCAACATCGTGGTCGACTTGGGTGGGGGATGGTGCATCTCATTGCATGTGTATTAGTATTAAAACCACTTTTCCCCACCATCACAACTAAAACGTACACTACCATTAATGCGGGTGCCTCGCGTGGTAGAATGGTTAAAAAGATAAGTTAGCAGACTATTGTTAGCGACTTCGATTCTTACTGGGTTCCCTGTACTTCTGACCTTGTGCTAAACTAAACTTAGGAAAGGACTACACCACCGCCTACTTGCAATACACAATCTCACACAGGCAAATATTGCCTACGTTCGAATCCACGCAACAGTCATGATTTTGCATATTAGTTTGTTTTCTTTTGTTTTAATAACATCAACTTTCGTGTGTTATTGAATGCCAAATTTATCCTTGTAGAAGAAAAGGGGTGATACTATTTAACCCAAAGCTATGGGATAAGGAGTTCATACCTTTCCCAAGAGTACAGCCTAGTGTCACATCTAAGCAAAGCGCTTTGTAAATTACTACCTTTCCCAAGAATATTAGTCCGAAAGTCAACAGAATTGCGCGACTGGAGTTCGAACTTACTCCCTTCGAGGCTGCTGTCCAGTAATTTAGCCATTACGCTACGATAACTCTTTCGGATTTTGTTGCGTAAATTGAAATTAGTGGGCACGAAATTGAAAATTTTGCTAAGTTTTCCTTTCATTTACATTCACGTATATTTAAAAGTTAGATTTTATCAAAGTCTTCGCACCACAAAAAAGTTTTTACACTTATCCAATATCTATCTTTTTAACTAAGAAAGATTGATAGGCTATCTACCTCTGCTTGACTATCAACCTGTCCTGTCTACTGATTATCTCTTCTAGTTCGATCATCTGATTCGCTGTCTGTTGAAAATGAAGCAACTGAAACTCGAGTTATCTAATACACCGTGTCATACACTCGATGCGCTTCATATTCAGAAAAGTCTCTCTTACAATCAATACCGGTCGAAGTAACATTTATCATTGATAACCTTTAAAGAAAATGAACAGCTGTTTCCAAATGATATTTACTTGACAATGCTTTACATAATTAAGTTGTAAACATGTTTTGAAATAAGTTTGCTTTCATATTCTGAAAAACAATCACAGAAATGCCCTGCCATTTTTTAAATGGAGAGGTAGCTTGGCCCACGGATATCTGCTGAAAGATAATTATGCAAGAAACATTTTTAACAATTTTCTGCCCAAGATAGAATTGAATATTGTAGATAATTCTATTTAAAACACTAACACATAATTTTTCGACTAAAAATTTTAAAACCAAAATTATTTCATAAAAATTAGTTAAATACTTTCGTAATAAATAAAATAATTATAACAACTATCTTCCTATCTACGATCGTAATGTTGACGTGCGTCACGTTATGTTGAAGAAAGGATTGACTAAGCTGTTTGACACTTAACCCTCTTATACCCATGCACTGATAGACTGGTCAGCAGATGAACTGTGTTACGAAATGAATTCTCGGCACAGAGGCTCTCCGTGAGACCCGTTCTAACAAATCGTTCTCTTCGCCGCTTTGTTGAAATATCATTTCAGTACTGGAATTATAACTTTCGTTTTTTAATAAAAACGTTCTTAGGAAACAAAAATCCATAAAATTTCCATGACCAAATATTAGTTTATGCAGTTGAAAATAATGGAACTCGCTGATAATCTTAACTCTTACAGACAAGTTTAAATTCTATTGCTTAAATGAATAAAAAAAAAAATCATGTTACACGAGAAATAGTGTAATCAACACTGGAGATTTAAAAAAAAAAAAAAAAAAAAAAAAAAAAAAAAAAAAAGACATTTTGGAAAAATTGTTTATCCTGAAGTTTAAAATGAGCAAAATATTTTCATTTCTTTCATTCGTGTGTTTAGTTTAACTGTTGCATTCTGTATATACAATTTAATATTTTCATAAACTCATTAGGTTGGGGAATTTCTAAGAGTTTAGCTTGTGAGGAATGAATGTTCTGCTACAGTTTAGCAACAGAATATTAATTTTTAAAGCAATCAAAATATTAATTGAAAAATAGCATTAGAAGTAATGAAATTGTTTTCCTTTGTTTAAAGATTTTGGCCCTCGGTAGATTAACCAAGAAATACGCAATTTTAAGTTATCATTTGCTCTTTATTATGAAATGGTTTAATTAACTTTCGGTGCAGAAATGTTACCTCCACAAAGGGTTTGTGCATTTTGGCATATTAGAAAGAATTCTTTGAAAAACAAAAAAGACCAAAAGATACACTCACACATAAACGTGAATAGACTGCTTTAATAGGAAAATGCATAAAGATTGTTTCGTTATTACTGGCAGGCATTTTTCTTTTACAGTACTTAGCATAGATTTATAGCCATTTTAAAAATACACTTTTGTGCGTGTGAGATAATACTGTAAATTTCTTCTGAATAAAATTAACATTTGAACAACGAAGAATTTACCGTAAGTAGTCTAAAAAGCCTTTTTTAAGACTGCTTACATAAATTGATTCGTTCGCATTCGGTTATAATTTTTATTCATCGTTTTCATTTTTGTAAAATTTCCGTCGATGAAAACTGAAACTCGATTTTGTGTTAAGAAAGGCATTTTACTTGAATGCAGATATAAATTCACTGTAGCCAAATGAATTGATTGAAATTGAAAAGATTGCCTTAAATGTATGCCATTTTAAAACTACCATTGAAATATACTATTTTTTTGCCAAATAAATATAAACCAATTTCTACATTAATAGGAAATGCTGGTTAACGTTGTTGACTATTTTCGATTTAAGAAAATTGCCGGGATAAAATAGAACTGTAAAATCTTACAAATTACCTTAAACAGATTTTCATATTTTAGACTAAATCATATTAAGTGGACATTATTTCTAAGAGCTTATATATTCTCTCTATTATGAATTGACAATTTTAGTTGACTTTTTATTGTAAGGTTTGCTCAGTCTGACAGTTCTCGGATTTCTAACATTAACTTGTTACTAAGAGGCACTCGTTGTGTAACGTTTATCATTGGAAATGGACACAGTGAACAGAGTTCAAACCTGGACATGGCTGTAGTTCAGATAAGCATTAACACTCTTGAGAAACGAATGAATTCAACTACTCTCCAACTGTAGGTAAATATGTCATCCTGTAATCTTTAATGTTGCTAGAAAAAAGGGACAAATTTATTAGCGACTTTTTATGGACTCCTACTCATGGACATACCAGAGCTAGCCAATTAGCAAAAACTTACATCTCTTTGTGAACACTGGATGCAGTCTAGAAGATCTGTTAGGGGTGACAGGGAATGATGTAGCGAGAAAGATATTTTGGTTAGATTAGGTTTTATGGCACATCAACTACTGCAGGTTATTTAATGCCCAACTCTTTTTATACATTTATCAAATATGATTTCTGAACAATTTGTAAATAGCATTTTCAACCTGAGTTCATTATCCCCCATTTAATCGGTTTCACTTATTTATCTCTAATACGAATAATTCTATTTACTATTAATTGTTTGTACAGTTTAATGGTTCCAAGTACTGCAATGTATCACTAACAATTCACATAAGACATCAGTCATTTGTTTATACAGTAGAATGATTAAACCATTCTATTTCAAGCAAGTTTGTACTCAATTTAAATGTCGAAGTACACTGTTCAAATGTCAAGCAGTTCTATTTGAGCCCAAGATAGGACTATCAGGTGCTACCATTCCGGGTCAGAGTAGACCTGGGAGCGATGTCAGTGAACGGGTACCCCCGCATTCCCCAAAGCTCCAGCATTACAAGAGCCTCACCATTAGATTGTTTAGTATCATATCCAGGACACATGTGGGGAGGGTCTTACCCCTCTGTAGAGATGCAGTTGATGTTCGGCGTATTCTGGTTCAAACAATTAAGAGACTATGCGATCAGCAACCGGTCTGGATGAGGGAAAACTGAATTCAAACATATTTCGCTTAGAAATTAGCCTCATTTGTATTGGAATGGGTTGGGTAAATAGAAGCTCTTGTTTCAAAGTGATCACCCATCTAAGTACTGAACAAGCTCATTGCAGCTTAAATTCGCTGATCTGACGGAAGCAGGTTCAAATTTGACGAAGGATGCAGATATTGGGGATACTTATTGAAGATCAAACTTACTAATTAATTATTTAGCCCAAGGTTAGATGCAACTTATAAGAATCGAACTCACCAGCAACTGTTTCCTAGCCTACCTCACGAACCAATGCAACATGGCAATAAACCTATTATAAGTGATTGTTAAAAGATTCCTCTGTACAAATGAAAATACTGTCGAATCTATAACGGATATGCTATTTAAGATTTTTGTTCGATTGGAAATGTTAATTCAACCAGAATAACCTTTGGTATCTTTTACGAAGCTTTCCCGCGATATGGTACACAGGCCTCAGGTTACTTACAGTACCTTAAATGGTCAACTGTCTTAGTGAACAGGCTCATCGGTGCTTAACTTCAGTGATCTAGCAAGAACTGGCGCTTTCAGCGTGACTGGAACGCAAGTCAGATCATCGAAGTTGTTATTTACTAAGCTATGCCATGGTAAGGTAACACAGGTTGCTCACAGTACCTGCTACATAATAATCCTTGTTAGTTGAGAGTGCACTAAAAGAACGAGAAAAGATTTAAAGTAGATTTGTAAAATGAACATAAACAGCTAATCTGAATTGCCATTTGGAATTTCAGAATTATTGTTCTTGGAAGATTTAAAAAAAAAAAAAAAAAAAAAAAAAGTACCAACTTGATATAAGCACTTATTAGCAAACCCAATGCAATCCATTTAAACTGCTGACATTATGTTCCTTTTTAAAACATGGGTTATGTAACGGGAGTTGAGGATCAGTAATGCATAATATACAGGTCACGCAATGTTTTTGCTCGTATCTAACTGGTTATACCAGATACCCTCTTGAATTATTTACACAAATGACTAATATATGTTGCTCAGCTCAACTAGAAAATATATTGCAATAATTGAATGTGTTATTTGAAATTCTCAGTTTGGTTTAAATTGCAAAAAAAAAAAAGGTGTCCTTGCATTTGAAACTAAATTGCATTTAATGACTCAAGTTGTGGAACATTGGAAATGCCGAGTGTCTCTTTGTTGCAATTTTCGGAGGTTTACCCTGGACCAGGGTGGTAGTCTTTTTTCGGTTCCAATCTATAGGTCAAATAGATCAATTTGAAAATTATTCGATTTAGATAGGATGGTGCGTAAAATGAATGTATAAATGAAGATAAAACCTTAAAAACTAAATTAATATATATGAAATTTAGTTTATTAAATTTTTATATATATATATTAATTTAGTTTTTAAGGTTTTATCCTCATTTATACATTCATTTTACGCACCATCCTATCTAAATCGAATAATTTTCAAATTTATATATATATATATGAACGTACAATGTATGGATTTTTTATAATCTCGGCCTAAAATAACGCTAGATGATTTGAAATATCGTTAAAATTGATAGATGTAAAAAAATATAAAAATAAGTCGAATGTGAATTCTTAAATTCCGGTCTGTAATATATATTTTATCCATAAATAACTTTCATAGCACCATGTTCGATGTTTCCTAAAGAAATTAAAACTGATTAAAATTTTCCGAAAGTTGTTTTAGAAATAAGGGACTAACAAAATATATTTAATCATTATTTAACAAGACTGAGGAAATCTATGTTTCATTGAAAAATATAATAGAATTCATTTGTTTACAGTTTACATTTTTACCGTATTAAATCAGTTCAAAATATATGCTTAGTGAATCAGATTTTTCGACAGAAAATTTTACCGAGCCTCACTGGAAATAATCGAGACAAAGCCCATTTTTTTTATAACTGAAGTCCTGCTGGTTTGAATTCACAGCCTTCCGGCTCCTTGATTTGATATTTTACAAATGCTAAGCAGCCCAACTATTTAGATATTTACTAAAATTACATTCGTTACAGCACAAGACCGAAAGTATGTCGCACTCAATGAGAATCGAACTCACTAAAAATGGTCTGCTAATCTAGCTTGCTAACTATTACATCACGTAAGCTGCTCAGCTCGGGTATTTACTCATAGCTGAAGGAAGAATAGATCGGTTCATGCCTTTCCTAGGGGAATTAGAGCGAAATGAAACATGAGCAGTCTCATCTAAGATTAGAACTTCGAACAGAGTTGATTTCTTCAGACGATAATGGTTATACTCACAGGCACCTACTGACATATCGTAAGAGTGCAGTAACAATTTAAAGTAGTCTAATGCTGGTACAAGGTTGCAAGTAGGGAGCATCGAGTGAGGATCTAACTATTTCACTATTGGTCTTGTTAACAACTGCATCACGAAGAACCACCCAAGTTTGTTTCGTACTGAACAACAACACGGCAATATTTTTTAAAGCCATATACAACCTTACGAGGATTAGCTAATAGAAATAACTGATTCTAGCTTGTTCCATTAAATCTGATTTGTCAATCAGCTCTTCTAAGTGTGTGTATGTGAGAGTGAGTGAGTAAGTGCGTGTGAGAGAGAGAGAAAGAGAATAATACCAAAAGTAACACAAGTTAAAACAAAAGAAAAGCATAATTCTATTAACAGAATCTTTGTTCTGGTTTTTCTGTCACCTTAATGCATCTCAAAATACTCTTGATTACTTTTTCCAAATACCGAAGGGAAATACTGGAAGAAAGAACGGCGTCAGTCAAATGAATAAATAAATATAAAAAAAAATTGAAGGTCATTGAACCTTCTTGATAAAGTACAAGGTTTCGAACGTAGCATGCTGGAAAAAAATCTTTTAGGTAAACATCGATCCACCCACCAAGCAGACCCTTCCCCTAAAAAAAAAAAAAAAAAAAAAAAAAAAAGTAGACGTAAATCCTAATGTTTGAAAAGTATGAAAAAGAAAAAGTGTTTATCAATTTTGGAATTATCTGACTTGAAACGTAATCTTGTGCCAATGGTCTGATCAGTTAAAACTATAAATTTATTTGATAAATGCACTGAACTATCACTGATATGAATTTGTTTATATAACGTCATATCAACTCCTTATGGATTATTTGATGCTGAAATTTAATTCATTTGTAAATGAATAATTGTAATCATATTTTAATTGTATTTTTTCATTTGCTTGGATAGTTATATAAAGTATTCTTATAATACAATTAATTTATATATAATTACATTGTCTATATAACTATACGTATTTAACGATAATTTGTTTGTGCAGTTAGGTGGGTTGACTGAAAATTTCCTACCTTGGAATGTATACCCCCCCCACAAAACCCTCCCCAGAGTAAAACCGGTAAATACTGAAAGGGAGAGAGAGAGAGAGAGAGAGAGAGAGAGAGATAGAAGAAACGGAGCAAAAATGAAAGGCTGAAGCAATGAAAGTAGGTGATGAAATCAAATAATTATAGCTTTAAGAGACTATCCTTCATTAATATAATTTGCTCTCATTAATATGGTATTATGAATTCCTATCTAATAGTAATAACTTTTTAACGGGTCTATTTGAACCGTAGATGACACCCTTATGGAATAGGCGTCAGAGATAATCTAGGAGTAATGAAGAGGCACCCCATAATCCCCTAAACAGGAGCCTTACCATAGCAAGTAGTTCAGTGTCATACCCAGAACCCATTGGGTAAGTATAAAAACCAAATATTCACAAACTTAATCATCACTAATCGCTTTAAAGTAAAATTCAAGACGGATGCTTCAGCAAAACAAATCACAAATGATCGTACAATGAGAGCTTTAAATTGGTATATATTTACCCACCCCTTGCACTACGAGCAGAATGTGACATCTGGTGAGTTTTTAAGCGGAGTACAGATGGTTTTAATGCAGAGTTTTCTTTTTCCAGACCGGTTGTAGTACGATGGACAAAGAGCCCAGTACCCATTCCTATTTTCCCATAGCTAGTGGGGTAATTAGATTTATACCTTTCACAAGCGTATTAGCACAATGTGAAACAACCTTGTCTATCATCTGAAATCTGTTAGTAGAGTCCATTTCTGACGGGGGATAACCGTTATGCCATGAGCGCCCATTACTTGAATTGGTACTTGTGTAAAATGATTCCAACTGCTGTTTAGTATCGCGCTACATTGGTGACAGGATTTTTGTTGCTGACATTTGTCCATAAAGCACTTAAGTAGTCAGGTGATGTTTCGTGTGAGATGTGACATGAAAAGCGAAAGAACCAAACAACGTGTGGAAACTTCTGCACATATCGTATCCGTTAAACTACTATTTCTTACTTACTCAAAAGGAGCCGCCACAAAGCTTAAAGGTTGTCGTTGAAGGAAAAGGAATCTGCTACCCAAGTTCAAATTCTGGACTGTTTGCATTTCACTTCACGCTAATCATATCTACCCACCCCTCCGCTCGGGCAGTATATGACACAAGGTCAATTTTTAAGCGGAGTTTAACGGGTTTGAATTCAGAGTTTCCCTTCTCCGAGACTAGTTGCCTCACCAAGGCTGAAGAACCTAGTCTGCCCTTCTATTTACCCTTAGCTGGAGAGAGAATGATTAGATTCATACCTTTCCCAAGGGTATTAGAGCTATGTGAAATGCATTTAGTATCGGCCAGGATTTGAACTCGTGTCGCCGTGTCCATTTCCTACGACGGTAACCATTACACCACGGGCACCTCCTCTCACTTCGCGCTAATGCCACTTAGGAAAAAAAGTATGAACATCTCTTCTTTTCCAGTTATCAGTAAATAAAAACAAATTAGGTTCACTCGCCCAGTCAAGGCAACCATTCCAAGAGAAGGAAAACTCGGTTCAAAGCAGTTGTACTCCATCTAAGTTTGTGCTGCCTACGGAGAAAGGATTGGTGGTGGTGGGAGATAACACAATACAGTAAAAGAACGGAAGCTTAAGAGTTGTAAATCAGGTGCTGTATTTATCCTACGTCCCACCAACGTACAAATATGGCACAAGGCCGTTTTTAAGGTGGGTCCTGTCGCAGGGCCGAAGCCCAACGCGATAGGCAGTTCCAAAAATGCCTCGGACCCCGTCGGCATTCGCCTTTTCGGGGCGCCGGGCGATAAACCCAACCCCTCCGAAGAGGGTTAAAGCCTTGGGGGACGGCCCCCTGAGGTTGTAAATCAGGTGCAATGCTATGAAGGAATATTTTTAAATCTCAAGGTACCGCTTGATACTTAAAGACACGCAGCATTGATTGGTTGATGTTGGGTTTTGTGACATATCAGGTCTTGTAAGTTATTTAATATCATTTCCTGCTTATACATATCTATCAAATATATGATTTGTAACTCATTTTCTACATAACATTTTTAATGAGCCTGAGCTCATTTTTGCTCAGTTAAACGGTTTCAAGTATCGCTACATAACAGTAACAATTTAATTCATCAGTCCCGTGTTTGCTCGCAATTAAATGATTTGTTAGTGGATAGTTTTTACGTATTTTTTTTTCAAATGAGTTTAAACTAATTTGCATACAATTAAGTATTGCTATTGTTTTTTCTACAGTTAAATGATTTTAATTATTGCAATCTAATACTTACAATTCTGTTTAGTATTAATCATTTATTTTCACACAGTGATATATGCTTACAGGTATTGCTATTTAAACCTAATTCTATCCAAGAAAATTTATTTATTTGTATAGAGTGAAATGGTTCCAAGTATTGCTGTGTGTAACTAATAAATCAATTTACACACAGAGTTAAAGAACTCCAAGTAATGCTATTTAACACTAATAATTATATTCAACATTACTCATTCGTTTACACCGTTAAACCTTTCCCAGTATCACTACGTATAACTGACAATTAAACACAAGTCATTTGTTTGTGCACAGTTTAAATTTCAAACTGCTGTATTTGACTCATTGATGGGACCCAATCAGGGACAAACACTCCGGGTCAGAGAGGACCTGGGAGCAATGGCAATAAAAGGGTACTCCACATTACCCAAAGCTCTTGGACTGGAGCCTCGCCATCAGATTGTTTAGTGTCACACCCAGGATACACATTTCTGGAACGGTCTTACTCCTCTGCAGAGACGCAGTCGATGTATTCTACAGCCCCAGCCGACTTTGCTACCCAACGTGTCAGTTTCGTATCTAGATCGATTGACACGGAAAAATAACGGTTACTACACGAAAACTGATGCCTGTGTACGAGACTAATAAAAAGCTTAAGATTTTGCGCTTGAGAAAGATGGCATGAAAGAAATTTTAGCTATTAAATCTGGCCGTTTTTTCCTTTAGAATCACCGACTACTAACTGATTCTTACCTCAGTCTTTCTGGTCAGTAGCAGTTTCAAATTAGCAAGTTATCACGCTTTCCTTTTTGTCAAACTTCTGCGTTAACGTAGTGATCACGCAACCTAAAGATGAATACATATGAATTATTGAGAGATTCCAATTTCTACTTTGGAAATATAAATATTTCCATCCATATAGTAGAACCACTGATCATCAGATGACCACGGCACGTTTCGCCATTTCATCCTATAACGTTTGCAATTCTGGCTGTTGGCCACATGACAACATTAGCTATGTTGAGCAATCTGTAAGAGTTTATTTCTATTTCAAAGAGTACTCATTAATACTCCTCATAGTGTTAGGAAAAGAAAACATATGAAGGTGTGGATTACAGTTTCCGTCTGTAGACTTTCCAGGCTTTTGATTAGCAACACCGATTAAATGGTTTGGTTTTTTAATACGGTTTTTTGTTTAAAGGTATATCAACCTTCGTGAATTATTTAATGCCAAAGCCATATTTGTCGAACAACAGCAGTGATACTATTTAATCTATAACTTAGGGTGATAAGGTATTAATACTTTTCCCCCAAGTGTATTAATACGAAAGTGAACGTTCTAACGTGAGTGGAGTTCGAACTCGTTTACTAACGAACCTGCTGTTCAGCATTTTACCCATTACACCACGTGGACTCCCCAAATGAAGGATCTATGTTTGTTTGTCATTCAATCCAACAGGAAACGTATATATGAAAGCAATTGACATTTACAAAGATAGGTGTGTATATAATTGTTTTTATTTATTTGATAGCGATTGAAGAGAAAATTACAATTAAAATTTATTTTAACGATTAGAAATTTTCTAGTAACGACTAACATTCATATGTAGCTATTTTGATTGTTTTCAAAACTATAATAATTCCCAACAAGTAGTATCAGCAGTTAAAAAAAATTTCTACAAGACAAACGCAGAAAAAATGACCTAATAACATTACATTAATGCCATTTTCTTATGTATATAATATTTTCAAACCTTAATTGTGGCATTTTTTTTTTTTTTGCAATTATTGACAGAAAAAAATAACGTAGGAGTGATCATGGGCTCATTAGCTCTAAGATATTGAATTCATCAATGAAATCATTGTTAAAATATCTTGACAGTGCACAAAGAGAATAAGATTCACCCCTCTTCTCAGAATTTAAATACAAAGTAATTACACGTAGCTTTAACTCTTTATAGACTTGTTTTCCTAGTAAAAATTTTTCGGACTTCTATCCCCAGGTCTCATAAAGTACATCACAAGCTTCCGCCAATGCATTTCCAACAGATACCAATTTCTTGGTATTCGGTCTACTGCAATTTTAAAGTAAGATTTAAAATATTTAAGATCAATGTCTCTCAAAAGATAGCTTGATAGTTCTACGAATGGCATATTGCAGGGAAAGTCATTAGTTATTATAATAAAGGTTTTTTGTCTCTTACATTTAAAATAATAATTATCACAGGGAATATTTGGCGATATCTATATGATGTCAGGGGGTTCCGCGAACCCTGAAAATTATTTCAAGTGGTTAAAAAGTTTAAAAAACGCTGTTTTAGATAAATATAATCACGGATTTTGATCCCCAAATTATACCATTGTGTAAAAAAAGTAATTGAATTACAAGTAAATATATTTTTTAGTGTTTTTTTTATTAAGATGATTAAAGATACTTATTAAGAGTTTTTCAAATAATAACGCAATTCTTGTAGCAAATGACCAGAAGCAGCTTTTGTAATATTTGGCCTCAATTTTGATAAAAGTTTCCAGTACTTACCAAATTCTAAAAGATGTTTCAAGAAAAGTACCCCGACTTATTCAAATTCGACAGAATTGGCTGTTCTGTACTTATCAATACTTCTTGGATGACATAGGACTCAGTGGCCCTTTTGAAGAAATTTTAGGGCTTGCCTCATAGTGATTAACTTCCCACCAGGTGACGGTACGGACACAGGGGAAAAATCATGTACTAGTTGACAATCATTAGAACACGCTATACTTGTTTAAAAATATAGCAGCACAGCAATACGACTCATTTCCATATGGGAATGACAGAGTACAGTTCACATCAAACGGTCATCGTTTATTCAGTTTTGTGTGTGAGTGCATATATATATATATATATATATATTTGTAGAAGCAACATTTTAGTACTTAGAAATTTCCTTTTAATCCGTGTTCTTTTTTTCTGTAAATTTATAACGAATGTTTGGGTTGGTATATTTTCTTGTTAGTAGCCGCCACTAATCTATTTTATAAGTACTCATGATATGTATTTATATACAAAGTCAAAATATTCCAAGCCACTCTACAAATATAGCTTGCAAATTTCAACTACATATTAGAGAGGGTAATCAACTTCGGTATCAATGGAAAATATGTGAGGAATTCGATTTTAAAATCAGTATTTTGCTTACAGGAGAGAAAGTATAAAAAAATGTAAAAATAAAATAGATAACAATGAATACCTCTTCTGATCTTTGAGATATTTCAAGAAGTCTTTATTGATGCGAATTCCTTTTGCTTCTAGGCTTACGTTCAATTCATGTTGAAAGAACCGGTTACTGTTGCGATTATGGATCCTCTGTAGAGTGGTATAGAGTAAGACGTATGATCGGGTATCCATGCGGTATTTTTTTTTTAAGTGGAAGGAGGAAGCAGTTCACCCACCACCAATCTGGTTAGCCAGTAGGTCAACCGTACGTTTGAACGAAGTGACCTAAGCAATTTAATTAACGTGGGGCAAAACAACGAGCGGGAAAAGAGAACAAAGAAACAGGAAATGACCTAGTACTTCCAATTTTCTTGAAGTACTGGGAGCCGGGAGTGAAAAAGTTAATCAGTCAGAGGGATCCGTCGGAGCGAATTGGTCAGAAAAAAATAACTGGAGAGATGCGCTCAGAATCGGCTGGTGTCCATACAGCTGGAGGAAACTGTTAGGATCTGGTAACATAGAATTCGCGCCGGACGCATGGGTGGGTGGAAGAGTGTAAAAGTAAGGCCTGAGGTGACACTCCCCGCCAAGTCCAGTCTTTCAAACCGGGAGTTTGATTTTCAATTTTTTTCTTTTTTGACTTTTGAGAACACCTCGAGCTCTGAGCAACAAACACAGCGTGGAGGTCATATAAACCAGTGATTGGATGAATTGCTGAGCTGAGGCATGCGATCATTGTGTTAGGTCATTGAAGTTAAGCAGATATGAAATTTTAATCAGCAATCAGACGTTGACCACTTTCTTACAGTTACTGTAAGGAATCGTGTTAAGCGTAAAGATTAATGACGTAGGAAATATAGACGGTGACCAAATTTCAAGTCTAGGACTAGGTTGTTTGCGTTTCTCTTCAAGTTAAAGCTCTTGCGAAAAAGTATGGATCCTTCACCACCTAATTAGGCAGATTAGCTTTTTAGATTCGGTTTGCTAGCCTAGAAGGAATACTCTAGATTCAAACCAGCCATATTTTACTAAAAAGTTTACCTTTTATCACAATCGTGGAAAAGGTGTTCAGTAAATATATTTTAAAATGGTGTTGTTAACGTAATAGTTGTTTAAGCAAATAGAATCTGTGACCCGAATTCAAATCCTGGACGAGACTGTTTGCGTTTTTCTTTCGAGCTAATGCCCTAGACAAAGGCATGAATCCACCTCTGGGGAAAATAGAATAAACTGTGGGCTTTAGCCTTGATTAGACAACCCATTTATGAGAAGGAAAACTGAATTCAAACCAGGTGTACCCCACTCAAAACCTTACCAGTGTGACATCCTGTGCGTATATAAATACACAAAAGTATATGAGGTCTGTGTGCTCGACAAAAAATCTTAAATAAGCCCTTCGAGTGATTATAGAAATTGTCAATTTATATTTGATTTCCTCATAAAACATACTGCTTTTTCTTCCTGTTTTGAAGATGTCGAAAGGAACAAGCCTCAGCAAAGATTAAGTGATAATACTTTGGCCTATAAATAGATCAACTGTATTTGATCTTTTAAACAAGTATTGAACGTATTTTAAACCAATATTAGCACTCTTGAAGAATTCTGAAATGTATGGTTTTTAGAACACCTAAATTGACCGCTTTGGCTTTTTCAAGAGGCATCAAAAGGCAAATAGTGCTCTAATGGCTTCCGAAATAAATTTGGTCTTGATATGACTGTTAGAAGAAGCTGGCAAATTAATAATAAATCAGTCAACATTGTTTCTGCATGTAAAGTTTTGACTGATACTTACAAGAAAAATTGCATCTTGTGAAGTGTGGAAAAGTTATTTTGATCAAGAAACGTAGAAAAGAAGTTTCCTTTTTATAGGAGCTATTTTGTTTTATTTTGTGTATTAATATATTAATATCCCAATTTAATTTAGTATTAAATTGATGACCGAAGATAGATTATACAAAATTTCCTGTAAATAGATGGAAGTAGTTTCAGAGATTACTTCAGTACATTAAATTCATGATCTTTGATAAATACGAGAAAAATCAGACAATATAGAAAATTAATCTAGGATGTTTTGCGTGGACAACGTCAGAAATAAAATTTGATTTCAGAAAAAAAAAAAATTAAGTCTACAGTAAGAGGAAAAAAAGGGAGCGATTTTTTTGTTTTTTTTTATAGATATTTTACATTGGTCAAATTTTAGACCTTGTGAGTTCTTTATTTTTTCGTCGTCTAGAATCCCACTTTTCATGTGTATAATTTTAGTAAGCACAGAAGGAAATATTGTAGGAACAAGACTGTAAAAAAAAAAAAAAAAAAAAAAATGAATGGAGTTTAAGTTATCAGTGCAATTTCAACACTAACGAACTAATAAAACGTAATCATTCTTAATATAAGTATACTAATAAACAACTTTATAAAAAGATATAATCACCTACACATTGTCACGTGTGGATTTAATTTTATACCATTTTTTCTTGTCTTATACTGTCGAATTATATATATATATATATATATATATATATATATATATATATATATATATATATATACACACACACAGTTTTTAATAATCATACACACACACACACGTTTGATTAAATAAGAGACATTTTTTTCTATTTAGTTTATTAGGATCTTTTCAAGTTTCCAGACAAGTGTTTTCCTTTTAAGTTGTAATTGGTAAATGAATTTACCGAAATTGTCCAGTGCGTTTTTCGGATCTTTCATTGGCCATCATCAGGGATTGTTTACAAGTGAAAAGAGTTTTTTTTCTTAAGTTTCTTTATAGCATTGCAAACCTCTGATGATAGCCTTTGAACGGCCAGAAAGCATTTTGCAAATTTCGGTAAATTCATCTACCAATTTGAACCGTAAACCAAACCATTTTTCAGGAAACTTTAAAGGATTCAAATAGAATCATATTGACAAAATGTGTATTATTTAATCAAACAGGCTTAAATGAAGGACTGCAGCCCTATATATATATATATATATATATATATATATATATATATATATATATATATATATATATAAATAAAACACACAGAGAGTGAGCCTAATTGATACTGAAGTTTTTTTTTTCTTTCCAGTTGCCATGGCCCTTCAAAGACAAGTAAAAACTTATCCTCCAGGAATAAATGCAACACCTGATTAAGGTAGTCAGACACTTTTGCAAGAAGAGTGACCCTATGTATAAGCTTTTGACAATCAGGGGTGTGTTGTTGACTCTACCCATTTTTAGTGAAGTGGAGAAGTGCTACCGCGGAGATAAATCCCAAGAACCAGATATCTAATACTTATTGATTTCCAAATACGGAGAGTCGAAAAGTGTCAGCAATAAAAGTTTACATTTCAAACTGTTTGGATGTGTATTATAATAAACCTAATAGCACTATATTAGTAGGTAAAGGTAATCAAAGCCAAATAATATATCAATAGAAGATTTTTACCAAATTATTATTTAAATTTTCGAGTTGATAGATAATTTAAAAAGAAATGTATAAACACACATACACTTAAGTCTAAGCCAGTATAATATAATTGGGGATATCAGTTGAGTGTTTTAATAGTCAACTACAGGACGGTAGGAAAGAAAGGAACCTATATGAGAAAGAGAATCGAGGCAAGAAAAAAATATATATGTATGTGAGATAGAGAGAGAAATGTTATAAAGAATAAACGAATGGGAAAGTAGCGGAAGCCCAGGTTAAAAATAGAAATGTATCAGCAGCAAATCGACAACGAGTTTTGATTGGCTTGAAGTAAATCAAATGGAAAAGCCTCTAGGGCAGTAAATGCGGGATAGAAAACAGGAAAAGTGCTAGATGGAGCACAGACTCGAAGCTGTGAGGACGGACCCCGCGAACAAACACGTGTGAGCACTTCAGCAGAGAATGAGCAAGAGAATATCAAAGCTTACATCTGCCTTCCCTCTCCTTACGACATTTTATTTCTCTTTGTCTAGCTAAAGAGGTCAACAATTCATATCCTGTTTCTCTCTTCTCGACGATTACTAAAAAGTGTAGTTGGGAAAAAACGTTTGCATTAGCAAACAAAGACGGGCTTTTTGTGAGTTCGTCACTTGTTTTCATCATGGTGGTGGTTACATCAGAGGTCCGATTGACACTCCAGACGTACAGCTACAAGAGTTTGCCAAGAAATGTGGTCGTACTAGCGTGTCTGTGGTGTAGTAGTACAAGCGTCAATTTGTGAACTGTACTATTACAAACTTCTATTTATGCCTTGTAAAGAAACACCTGGTCAAGATTTTATATCATGTAAGTAGATGTAAACATTTCTTGGCTTCTTCATGTCAATTTTCATGCAAGATAATTTTGCTAAGTCACGAAATATAGGGAACTTTTGATAAAGATGAATCAGTAAACATTTTCATGATATTTGGTTAATGAATCCTGCCATAATATTTCTGGTTATGTTAACAGCTAATCTGTTACATTTATACTCAAAATATTCTTTACAAATACATACACTCCATTGACAAGCCTAACCTAAGACCCATAAAAATGAATTGAATTCTATGTATTTTAATTACAATCAGTTGTCACGTTCAGGTAGATTTTAAGGTTTGATGGCCACGGATATTTCATTTAAACTATTGTCTTAGTCAGCGTAGATGTTTTATCATATGCTGATCTTTGGTTTCACTTAAACCCAAAGAATAGACGAATTAGAAACAGTTGGAAGTTAGTTAATCATTTGATTTTAACGATATGCCGAACTATCTATGATAAGCCTAGATGGTTAGAGAATCGCGTTTATTACATGTTCATATTTACATTTTGTTGTGTAGTTGTTTAAAATGATTTTTGCCCACGTCATCGAATGCGAATAATTTTTAATATCTATTTGATCCATCGATTGGACCCTAAGAGGTACTAACATTCCAGTGGGGACTTGGAGTCATGTGATGTAGGGGTACTCCTTACTTCACAGAACTGGAGCCTTACTATCAAGTATATTTTAGTTACATACCAAGGACATTCTTTTTTGAAAGGCTCCTAGCAATCTAGAAGGGATGCAGTCAGCATATGAATAATTTTAAAGCAGATCTATTCTAAGCACCAACAATCAGTACGCCGAAATATAGAGCAGAAGATCAAAAGGGATATAGGATCAATTATTGGATCTTTGCCGATTGATTAGAGTCTGGTTTGATTAACTTATAAAAGACTTTTGGCTTTTTGTTTCATCACGTTTTAATGAATATATATTTTTAACTGGTAATGACCGCTTATAAGATTTTTTTTTTTTACCCCAATTAACATGAAATGAACAATTGGATCACTGATCATTTTGTTTCACGCGTACAGTTATTTAGTTAACGCAAAATATCTCCAGGAAATTTAGCCAACAGAACTTAAGATGTATTTTCCTAACCTTTCATCACGAAAAGGATTTGGCTCAAGGTCAATATTTAATCAGAGTTTGATAGCTTTGGATTCAGAGGTGTTTTTTTTTTTTTTACTAAAACAGTTGCCACAACAATGGTCAAAGAGCCCAGTTGGGAGGGAGGATAGTGGGATGCATACTTTTCCCAAGGGTATTAGCTCTATGTGAAATGCGAACGCCCTCATTTAAAATCGGGTCGCTGTGAACATTGACGACGATGATGACTATTTTATCACGTGATGTATGGACTCGTTTGTTTCTCTACCACTGTAGCTAATCTAAAATGACGTAAGCTGGTCACCCAAAATCAGTTATGACATTAAATTGCAACTGATGGTAATGCTTCAGCCGTGGAGCTTTGGAGAGAGTGGAATTCCCTTTTTATTGTCATTAGTTCCAGGTCAACTCTGTTAGGGTCTCATCGAGGGATCAAATAGACCATTTGAAAAAGAGATTGGTTAGAAAAATGTGAGACTATTGTATGGGAGCAAATGATTAATATAAACAATAGGTAGCTATTATAAACACAAACTAAAGTATGATTGTAGAGGAACAATGAAGATACACATGATTTGATATAATCAAACATTTGCAAATAGCAAATTTCGGCATTAAATAACCTATAAGGAGTTGATATGCCGTTAAGGAAATAAACCAAACTAAGATCTGATCAGTTTCTTCAGAAATCAAGACTAGAGAATGCACTTTTTTTGCATTTTATAGGAGCCCCTTTATTTTTAGAAAATTGATTTTAATAGCGTATTAACCAGTCTATGGTTATTTCGTGTCTAGAGGTTAGGGAATTGCATTCATATTTATATTCTTATGTAGTAATTTCTTAAGAGTATTTTTTGCACATGGTTCTATCGAATATAATTTTTCAAGAAATCTATTTGACCAGAGATAGAACCCTAACGATTGATACCACTCTGGATAAGGATGGGCCAGGGAATAAGGACAATGAAGGGGAAATCTCCATTCCCCAAAACTGGAGACTTAAAATCTGATGCTAATGAGTGTCATACCCAGGACAATTTTTTTTATAGAAAGATTTAATGTTTGACAGACTTTCTAAGATCGACAACTTATATTTCAATGCAGCATGCATGCACACACTTATATATATATATATATAAGTGCATTTGAAACATTAAACTGCCACTGCTTACTCTCACCTTAGTGGCATAAGCAAGTTTCACTTTCGGGATAAAACAAGAATAAAATGATTTAGTTTAAATACGAAACAGCTTTAATTTCGAAATAAACATACATATTACCTTGATAATGGTTCTGATAAGAACCAAAAGTACTCGGTATACCACCGATAGCTCCTTTGGAGAAACCATTCACAAAATCTTCAAAATATCAAGGATTCGATTTTAATTAATAAAACGTGAGTGTGTTTGAAAAACAAGGTGCTCAGTAGATGATTTTGTCTATAGTTAAATTATAATAATTATTTGCCAATGTTTTTGTGTCAGTTTTCACATTAAACCCTCATAAAGATAGTAAATATGATGTTCTATCTTCTGAATATTTAATTTTAAAAGCGAAACGAAAAAACGAGAAAGCTTTTAACATTCTATTTCCGTAAGAAGCGTTCTGTTTTAAAACAGTCTGACACAATCAATTTTCGAAATTAATTTTAAAGTGTAACGTATTCTAAAACTGAATGTAACAGTTTCTAATCCAATAGCCTCTTTTACTTGGGATTAGTTTTTTTTTTAAATAGTTTATTACTATGAACTAAAAACGTCAAAAAATAACCAGCTAAAATCGTTTGGAATAATTTTCATAAGAATTGATGGACGAGGTTTCATAGAAAATATTCCCTTTGATCATATTGACGGGTTAACGCGAATTCTAATGAGTCAATTCTAGGACAAAGTAATCCAGTCAAATGCGGTTTACTTTTATTGGTATTATGTATGAGACGGATTTAATAGTCACTAATTATACAAACTGTCTTAGCTGCTGAATTGCATAGAATCCACAAGCAGATGATAGAGAGAACTTTAAAGTTCATGCATTAAACGGATAATGTTTTATTACGAAAAAGCCGTTGTGTCCAGCGGCTTTTATAAGAGAGTCAACACGTTTATTCGCTCTTCCATCATACCATTACTTATTTTTAGATTTTATTAGTTGTTCGTTTGACGGTATGCCAACCTATATTTGGTTATCTTATTTAAAGAAAAAAACGAGTTCAACACTTAGGGATCTTCAGTTATGTACGAAAAAAATTATTTTCTTTTTAAACAGGTAAATATTTCATACTTACTAAAGAGGTATTTGGCTTAACGGTTATCGTCGTAACAAATGTAATTATCGTCCAGAGTTCAAATCTAGAATTTAGGCTATTTGCGGTTCACATTGCTCTAATGCCCTTGAGAAAGGCATGAACATTTCTCCCTGCTCTGTTTAAATAGTTTTTCTAGTCTTGGAGGATGAAAATTGAAATGAAACTGTACGCCACTTAGTTGGAAGTAAAGGGGCATGGTAAATACATAATTATGATACGGATGGTTTAAGAGCAAATGCAGCTCAAAATCTTTTTTTAAATGATCTCAAATAGTGTTGTATACATACTGACGCAATAATAAACGACGAGTGAAGACTTCCTTATAAATATATGTACCTCTCACTTTATTGTAAGGTTTGTATGTGAGAGGGAGCTGGAGACCGAACGTAAACTGTAATATTTTGACCCCACTCTTATGGCCGTCAGCGTTGTGTCTTTCTCGTTCTCCATCACTGCTCAACCGGCGGCCCTGGGGCCCAATCTGCTGGGTGATGGTTTTCTTTACTGCATCTTATCCGCAACTTCTCTGGACAACAACTCATCAGGGCCCAAAGGCCCCTTCGGCCTGATGTGGCTTTCCCTACCACATCTCGTATATAACTCCGTCTCCAACTTTTCCCAACTGTCTGACTTCTGTCTTGACTGAGTTATATAATAGTTTAACGCCCACTCAGTCGCCTACTCGATCTTTGAAATCGCATGTTTGATCGTCATCAAGCGGAAATAACTGTCATGCAGTTCACAGGTCAATCTTTTCTGGTGCATCAGTCTATGAGTGTACCATGGGAATTTTTTACCTCGTCCCATTTCATCAGCCAATTTCCGCCCACGCGAGTTCCTCTCATAACTGCCATTAGAATGTGTCACTTCCTTCCGGTGCATCACCTTGAATGGCATTTTTGGCCGGGTCGAAGGCCAAAATACAATAGATCTGTCGATGAGAAACTACCAAGTACTTCTAATTTATTCTGAATGAACCTGGGAGTAATGGCCACGATGCGATTAACGGCACACTCATCACAGCTCCAGAACTTGAGCTTCATCACCGGACACTTATTTTAGTGATAACTTTTATAAAAAAAAAAAAAGGAAATTTAAAACCAGTATGGCCGACGAACTATCTTGAGGATCTTTACTAAGGCCACAAGTTTGAGCCTTTACTAACGATAAAACTCCGTCAGGAATCTGCTCGACACGCTTGCCAAACAAAATCACGGAGAGACAACTATAAGGAATTCCATTCAGGCAGTATTTTGAAAATACGACTTGAAATATATGAAGGAATCAATTTTGACATCTAACACATTTTAGGTTTGGTTGGTTTCTTTGTTTAATGGCGTATCAACTCTTTGTAGGTTATTTTAATGCCAAAGCCGTTCTCCTAGAAGAGCAGTAGTGGTACTATTTAACCCATAGCTGGGAGGATGAGGGGGTTCATACCTTTTCCAAGGGTATTTGCCCGAAAGTGAACGTAATAGCGCGACTAGAGTACGAACTCGCTTACTACGATTCCGCAGTCCATCGCTTTAACCATTACACCACGAGGACACCCCCTAACACATTTTAGTATTAAGTATATCGTCTAGCGGTTAGAGTGTTCGCTAATGGCCCGGGAGACCAGGGTTCAAACCCAGGTCAAGTAATACCAAAGATTTTTAAAAAATGGTACTTGATGCCTCCTTGCTTAACACTCAGCATTATAAGGTACGGATCAAGGGTAAAGTGGGGCAATCCTGGGAAAGGAGTAGCGCCCTCCCCTACACACTGGTGTAGTAGCTATTGAAAATGGAGCCTTCGGGTCACCCTCGACTATGGTCGCCAACTTTACTTTTACTTAAATCGTCAAGCGAGATTCCTACGTATTTGAGAAAAAATCTGAGTTTACTAATACCTTTGGAGGTAGGTCATCAAAACCTTACATTAGGTTAATTCCGATTAAAGTTTTTCACTCGGAACATTAGTGTCTTTTTAATACCTTATTTTTTCTTCGTAAAGTCTTAACCTTAGTAGAATACATATCTAGATTTTGTTCAGATTTAGAAACACATAAATTAGGAAATCAACATTCTCTTAACTAGCCACATAAGTTATGGACTGGGAAAATTAAACTTTTTATACGTCATTTTATTCTCATTTTCACTAAGCGTGTCGTGAAGTGTTCGAATCTGTCTACCGATCAAATCACATAAAGATGAAAGCTCTTATTTTAATATCTAAGACTATCAAATATGGTCAGTTTTCACATAGTTAGCCACAGGTAGTAAGCTTGTGTATTTGTCTCGGGAAAGGTTAATTAAAGTGTTCGAAGCTAGGGTAACAATCTGGATATCATTATAGTGGGTAAAAATTGTTAACAAAAACAACCTAACAAAAGCACAATCTCTTGCCCTCGAAAATGGAATTATTCTTAAAGTAAAAAGATCAACAGAGTAACAGCTGAACTATAAAAATCTTAAAGGAGGTTATAAGAATGCAACCGAAAATCTGTCACCACCGACGTCACAATTCGCTTTGTTATTTATATTATATTCTCAATGATTATTAAATGATATTACTTAAATTATCATCTTATTAAAAGATGTCTATCAAAATTGAGTAGAGTACTATTTACCACAAGACAACCTATGCTATTAACAGACTATCCACAAAGTCAAATTATAGAGGAAAACCACGCACAAATCGTTTCTCATGCGTGGCTATTGAAAAAAAAAATGTTAGTCACATCGGCATTCTCCTTTTAGGGTGTCTCAGGTACCAATTGACAAATTCAACCCTGTCAAGCAGGTATTGCCTTGGAGTGGGGCCCCTCTGGTACCTGACGATCAGTTTAATAACCACCATCTGGCGCGAACGACGAGCAGCTCCCAGAAAACAAGTTGAGGGCAAGCTCGTGGCATTGATATATATCTGACCTCCCACCAGGTAGAATTTGACATTTTATAGTGGGTGGGAGCATGCACAAATCGAAACATGCTCGGCCGCCGCAAAAAAATGTTTTGATCTTGTCGGCATTCCTAATTTTTGAAGCTATGAACTCAGCCCTATAAAGTAGGTATTGCTAGGGAAGACGGCTCCCTGGGACAAGATTATTCAAATCAATAACACCCACCCGGTATGAACACCAGGCACGTTCATGTTATTAATTCGTTGAAAAACCCTCAATGTATGTTATATATCACTTGGAAAGATTTATATAATATAGGGTGTGGAAAGTTTGCGTACTGGTTTTAACACTGTATTTAATAAATAATTACTTTGTATTATTGATTTCTAATATTGCTTTATTCCCAAGCGTATTAAAGGCCATCCTATGTACAATTTTAAGAAATCAGTTGAAACAAAATAGAAATAAATACAATCTTTTTATAGCATTCTTACCTAGTTACATTAAGTCTAATTTAATATTTCCTTACATGAAAACTTAAACATTTAATCTTATTTTTACTCAAAATCTTACAATTTCAGATGATTAAGTTTCCACACTATAGTACCATTCATATAAAAATATTCATGTATTTTACAGAACTTTACACAAGACTATTTTATATACCCATTTGAAGACAAGGTAAATTCTGGGCCGTTATTGACAGGTTATTGACCACATGGAAATCTGATCTCTCTGCTGAAACAAAACTGGAATTCTCCCAAGACGTGTCTGTGCAATTGTATGATAGAAAAGCTCGGAGAAGAAACTCGATAGGATTTACACAAGGACGCTGCATGCTTTTTTGAACAAATCTTTGATGAATACTCCACTATATAATAAACCTGTTGAACCCGAGCAGCCGGCATTTTTGCTGTTAACTTTAAGTACATTATCCCAGACGGCCGACAATTCTCCACATTATACATCACTATAGTTAAGAATATTTCTCAATCTTATGTTCTAAAAAACAATGTCTTTAAATATATATATTCAAAAATACCTGTAGAATGTAACTTATGTAATTGCTAGTAAAGTGGTCAAATAAATAACATTTCAAACGTCAACTATTTTTAAGCCAGGTGCCAAAAGTGGAGGGGCCTATGGTTGTGAGAGATTCAGGTTTCTAAGGGCTAATATCGTTATCCATACTACTTAACTGTACCATTTATTATCAGATGATATCTTTACAGCTATAAATACTGGGGCTTTAACCAACGTCGTTTATTATTTTAAACTAATCCTCAGAGTCGCTGTAACTGTTTTCAGAACTTGGGAAAGTATACAAGGTCTAACTACATTGACTCTAAATTGGTTTACGGTTGAAACTACATGTAGATGCCCTTTAGCTGTTTATGGTGAAGTGTAAAAAAGCGGCGAATTCAATCAATGGCTCTCAAATTTCAGTGAAGTTAGCATCATTGAAATATATGATATTGAGTGCATGAATTTAAAAATGAATGAATATATAAAAAAATCAGAAAAAAAATCATACAGCTGTTCAAAAACAAAGTATTTTTGATACGTCCTGATACGATTAACTATTAACGCCTTTAGAACTTTTATCTTGTTCGGCGTGTCGAGTAAATTGAAATTCTTGATTGACTGGGCCCTTTGTTGTAAGTTAATTCAACTACTTTATAGCTCCTGATACGTAGCAATATAATTATCTATTTATACTATGTTTCTTGTTAGCAAAAGTGGAATGCCGACAGAAGATATGTTGATAGCATTGGTTTTTATATTGAATAAAAAAAGAACACTGATGAATATTAGGCATACGTCATGCTGTGTCAGAAGAAAACAAAAGACTGGTAATGTCACTCCTTTTCTCTTCACGCTAAAGTGAAGCAAAATAAATATCCAAACGCGTTGACAGCAAAGAGACAAACATAATTAGCCGTGACGGCCTTATATTACTTGGTGCTTTTGACGTCTCAGTTCAGAACTGAATTTCGTTACTCACACACAGAGTGTGAGATATGTGTCTTTGGCGCCACTGAATGATGATCGAATCTAAGAACAGAGCTTCGAATTGTAATTTACTAAACTTTTTGCTTAGATGTGGCACAAGGCAGCAAAAATGGGGCACCCAATGAGACTAACTCACTCGTGTAGGTTTGCTAGTCGAGCTTATTAACCATTACACCACCGGAAGCGCCTAATAGGGTTTTTAATGTCATGATTTTCAAAAAACAGGCAACCTTTATCCCCCCGTCTATAATATATATTTCTTAAAGAAAAAAACAAAACCGGTCACATTACGATTATAAATTTATTTCCATCCTGTTATGTGTTTTTGATATAAATCAAAAACACAAAAAAAAAAAAAAAAATGGAGAAAAATTATACAAACACACACACACGCACATATATATATGATTTAAAAAAAATCCCGACGTCAAATCTGAAATAGAAGACATGATTTGGAAAATAAAAGCAGCCTTTAATCGCCAATTTATTTTCCTCGCCTCGTTGAAGATCTAACGGTCCAAGTCTGAAGTTTTATTACCCCGACTCCTGCATCGATATTTACTTAGTTTATGTTATTAGTCTGCACCTGACGCATCCGTGAAAGAATGCCGACGGAGCTTGGCAATTTTTTCCGCCGCACGATGTTTCCATTTTCCGAGAAGGGGGTCGGTGGCGAAATGGCTAACGTGCTGGATTGTGGCATCCTATTAAGCGAGTTCGAAACCCAGTTAATTTTCGGACTATTACTCTCGGCAAAGCTACGAACTCCCTTGTCTAACCCTCAACCATGGGTTAAATAACACCTAAGTGAGAACTGTCTTCGTATAAGGATAGCTTTGGAATTGAAGAAACCACAAATTTTAAATGCCACTAAATACAGACACCAAAACTATTCTTGCATAGTATCTCTCAAATATTTATTTATTTAGCCGAGCCTAACATGTATGCAAAAAGAGGAAAATCCGCCCTATAACTTACACACCGGTGAGACGAACACTCAACACACCTGCTACACGAAGCTTAATCCAAATAAGTCTTTGCGTTATCTTCTTAAAATCAGATTCCAAACGATTAAAAAAAAAATTAAGAGAGTATAGAATTTTCTTTAGCGTAACGATTATCGTTGCAGAAAATAAAATAAGTGACCTCAGATCAAATTCTTGAGACAATTTGCGTTTCATTTCACGTCAATGTCTTTGGGAAATGCATGAATCCATCTAGTCTCTCCTCATAACTGTGGGTAAATTATAAGGTCAACTATTACGACGGACAAGCGAATTTGACTGCATGAGAATCCCATGACCGTGATACAAGTCGAAACTAATCTGAACATTAAGTTATCTTTTATTTCACTTATGTCGGTCTAGGACATGGTAGTTGTTAGGTGGTCAGAATAGATACTTAAATATATGCAAGATTAACTTACAAACTTCTTAACGACGGGCATCCCCATCCCTAGAGAACATTCTTAAATGCCGCTAAATGATTGGCTTTAGTAATACAAGGCTCCAAGTTTCGCACCTCAGGTTTGCAAGCTAGACTAGCAAACCTTTACGAGTGAATTCGGGTCTCATTGGGTGCCCCATTCCTACAGCCTTGTGCTAGATCTAAGCAAAAAGATTTGTAAATTACTACAAGGCTGCAAGTATTGGAGATACTCTGATTGTTAGCGAGCAAGACTAGTAAAACTTCCTGAGTGATTGGTTGGGTTCTATGGCATATCAACCATTTGTAGATTATATAATACCAACTTGTCTGTGTATATATATATATATATATATATATATATATATATATATATAGTATATCGTTTGGTTTCATGGTATCTCAACCACTGCAGATTATTCAATATCAAATCCTATTTTTACATCTATATTAAATATGATTTTGTAGATACATTTTTAAACGAATCTGAGACCACTTCTTTTGCACACTGTTAAATAGTATCAAGTATTTTTATGTAACTGCAATAATTTATCATCAGTCATTTGTTTGCACGCATTTGAATAGAAATACACGATATGTAAGATGAATTTGGCGGTAATTTCATATTTAAATGAGTCTGAACTAATTTGCTTGCTCACTTCTATTGCTATTGTTTCCACTATTAAATGGTTTCAACTATTGCTAACTCTTATAATTCAATTCAATATTAATCATTTGTTTGCACAGAGTTTTGTGGTGACAAATATTGCTATTTAACAATAAGCATTCAACAGGCCCGTGGTATTAGGAGGTGCTCGTGGTGTAATGGTTATCGTCGTAGGAAATGAACACAGCGAGACGATTTCAAATCCTAGACGAGGCTGATACCCTTAGAAAAGGTATAAATCCAATTATTCTCCCTCCAGCTATGGGTAAATTGTAGGACAGACTGGGTTCTTCAGCCTTTGTGAAGCAACTAGTCTATGAGAAATAAAAGTCTGAATTCAAACCTGTTAAACTCCGCTTAAAAAAACTGACTGTGTCATATCCTTCCCGAGCGGAGGGGTTGGGTAAATATGATAAGCATTCAACATCACTCATTCGTTTGCTCACAGTTAAATATTTCCAAGTATTGCCATGTATCATTAACAATTCAACTAAACATCAGTTTCTTTTTTGCACAGTTAAATTTCAAATAATACAATTTAATATAAGTCATTTGTTTCCACTCAGTTTAAATGCCAAATAGTTCTATTAGACCCATAGATAGGACCTTATCAGGTGCGACCACTCAAAACCAGAGTGGAACGGGGAGCGATGGCAATGAAGGAGTACTTCACATTCCCCAAAGCTCCAGCATTACTGTAGTCTCACCATCAGATTGTTTTGTGTCAAATACAGGATACTCGTTTGGTGGAGTGGGGTCTTACCCCTCTGTAGAGATGCAGTCAATGTATTCTACAGCCCCAGCTTGCTAGGCTCTTCTCGAGTGAGGTCGAGTCTCATTGGGTTCCCGATTGAGCCATACCTAAGCAAAAAACTAAGAAAATTTATAAGATGACGGGGGGGGAGTTGTAGTTTTCAATACGGTTTGGTTATAATCGGCAAAACCAACTCCCAAAGTGTATATTACGACAAATGCCACTTAAAACATGAAAAATCTAATTTGCAATAGTATTTTTTGAAAAAGTAACTATTTTCAGTACCTAAATAATCTTTGATAGAGACTCCGTAAAATTAAAGAAACCATCAACAAATTAAAAGATATATATATATATATTCACATATTTGTTACAAAATATACAGACAACTAAATTGAAGTTTAATGAATATAACAATATTTATTATGATGAATATTGATTTTCTCAGTAAAACATAGCAAATTATCTAAGAGATAAAAGATCCCCTAAATCACAAAGACCTCGTTTAAAACAAGTTAAAAAGCATGCTAATTATAACCTGAAAACGAATTTTATTAGACCTTATTTTTCGGATGCTGAAAAAATAAGATCGAATAAAGTTTAGGTTAACATAAATTTAAAACTTATTAATCAGTGGGGATTTAGGAATTAACAATAAAACTCCCAACCCGATGTTGACTCGTCGGCTGCCACATACAAAATGTATAAACGCGTCGCCACGCATAAGGCTCCACGCATCCATCCGGTTAAAATATTAAAAAAAAAGAAAAATAATAAAAAGTAAAGTAGCCAATGGGAAACGGTCGCGCCAAAATTAGAAGGATTTTGGAGTAGCGAATTTGGAGCCGGTGAAGAGAGTTAAATACTCAGGTTATCTGTGAACCGAACTCTTTTTCGGGTAGTGACGTCGAACCGACAACACCGATTTTTCTGTCTGGTGTTTGGGCACCACGCTACGTCTTGGGACGTAGCGTTGGTTAGTCCATTCACCAAGTAAATAAAGGAAAGTATGGAAGAAATGTTTTCGTCTCTTATCTGTTTCTATCTTTTCTTTTTGTATATTTCTTTTGGACTTTCTTTGGGCAAGGCATTGCACCAGCCAGTCAACGTGGGGTAAAATAATATAACCAAAATATGGAGTCAGATATCTTACGGCAACACAGCCTTACCCTTAGCCCCTGACCACCTAAATACCTTTTAAACACCACAAATCCAAATCCTAGGTTTTACATTATGGTTAGAGAGAGAATTGAAATGACAGCTATTTAATTGTAACAATTCCTATAACAGATCAATGATTTCCTCAACTGAAAGTTATGTATGTTAATAAGACAAACACGTATTGATCAATATAGTATTCATGATTGAATAAAACTTCATTTAACCCCAATGGATAGGGATTATCCATATAAAGTTATAACATAAGCTAGTCTTTTGCCTTCCCCTGGTCCATTTCACGGTGGTGTTTTCTTTTTCAAGTAATTCTTGCCCCCTTTTTCAAAGAGGGGTAAAACATTGAATGACGAGGGAAATAAGCATTATTTGCGCCAATGTGCGGTGGGGATAGTTTTCTACACGCCACCTCCATACCAAACCGACTTTTGTGTCACATTTTGGTCTCGTGGAGAATCAAATACACCGATCCTCAACACACCAGTGTTACAGAAGCACCGTTAGGTAAATATGATCCTGCGTGGATCTAAAAAGTTCAAGTGAAACCGGATGTTGATTATACAAACAGTTAATAGAAACTGGTTTAAACTAGTAAGCGTCAGAGAACAGAGATGGTATTGATTGAAATTACAGTTCTCACACTCTTAATGTTAATGAAATGGAAGAATTTAATAGAACGATTAATCCAATGCTAAAAAATATTCCTTTAGTAATACAATTTTTCTAAACGAAAATATCCATTTGAAAAATCACCTTGGGACAGTTACCAGCTATCTTGTAAAAGAAAAGGATAAAGCTTGGAAAAAATAGAATTATAAAGAGTATGAGAAACAGTGTTTTAAGTAAGTAAAACGAATATGAAAAACGGAAGTAAATGAAAAATACAAACCTGAAAAAATATTAAATGCAACAGTAAACCGTTATTAGAATATACAAAATCAAAAACTAAAATTCACACAAAATTAATACAGTAAAAAAAAAATAAAAAATAAAGATATGACTGTTGGATTAACAGACTCCAGTTGGAACAACTGGTGTTAAACCAACATTTTTCTATCAGTACGTTCTTTGCAAGAATTTGGTCTAATACAAAGTTATGAAGAGGATACAAAAATATGGGTGAACAAGTAAGAGTTAAAGATAAAACTTATCCAACTTAATGAAATACCAACGAAAATACTTATTAAATTAGATTTTAAACAATGCAATAAGTTAATTGTTTTAGAAATGTATAAATATAAAAATGCTTCCGTACTTTTGGAAAACAGCTTTTGCAACTCCGTTAATGAAGTTTCGATGAATTTAAAAGTAATTACCGATACCTAACATATCTTTAGGTTTTTGAAAAATATAGTTTCATAGTGGAAGAAATAAAATTTAATTAACATTATCAAATATTTTGGAAACTATTGATATTATAAAAGTGAATATTTGATGGAAGGGGATAATGCAGATAACATATTTCGATTTTAGCAAAGTATTTGATACAGTATCTCATCTTTTATGAAAATGAAAAACTTAGGTATTTTTTAAAAATATAATATAAAGATAAAATAGATAAATAAATATTCTAAGTTTTTTAGATGAACTATGAAAGCAAAAATAGGTAACAATTATTCCGAACAAAAAAATATACCGTCCTGTATCATTACTGGGACCATTTTGATATTCATGAGATTTTCTTAATGACATAATCAGAAATAAAACTATTTGCTGATGATGGTAAAATATTAATCTGCTATCAAAATACCATAGATGGATCTAAATGAATTAAAATCTAATATAGAAAAATATAAAGTACTACATAATGGATCCAAAAGACATTAAAGTTGAGTATAAATCAGGCCATAGGGAAATCAAAAAAGGGAAATGAGGAATACGATCTTGGAGTTTGCTTTGATATATTTAAAGATGACAATCCTATTTTGTCAATTGTATCAAGGGCAAATTGAAAGATTGGCTGGGTTGTTTAAAACTTTATTTCAAGAGATGCAAATTTTGGTTTAAAAAGTTCTAAAACCCGAAGACCCCATATTGAATATTGTACTCAGGTCTGAACTGTATCCGGACATGGTAATTGGAATCATTTTGAGATGAGGCTTCTTAATCTGAGAATTTAATTTTTATTTATTGCGGACTTTTTGGCCGAAACGTAGTAAAAGAAACAACACAAAAAACTACCAAGATGAGGACAAAAAGTCCGCAATAAATAAAAATTAAATTCTCATGGTAATTGTAGTGTAATAGTTAGGTTAGAGGACATACAAAGAGTGACAGAAACACGAGTAAAACATTATATTAAATGGGAGAGATTAGAGAACTTAGGACAAACTAAGTTATAAGAAAGACTGATGAGAGGTGATCTAATTAAATCTTTCAAAATGATTAATGAAATTCCTAATTATGTAGACACTTTAATATTTCTCCTCAGACTGAAATTTTACTGATTTTAAAGATTTAAAAAAAATTAAGTATAACCAATGGGATATTTTACAAATAGAGTAATATATTTTTGCAAAAAATTACCTAAATAGATTTAAAAACTGCAATTGTTTAGAAGATATTTTAGATCAAATTTCATGGTTCCCAAAGGAAAAAAAAAATTTAAGAGTATTTTTGGGAACTATTTGATGAATTATTCAATAGAAGTTGATCTATCTCTCTTTATATATATATATATATATTTAATTAATAAAAGTAAGGTTTATTATCTATATATATATATATATATATATATATATATATATATATATATATATATATATTTAATTAATAAAAGTAAGGTTTATTATTTTATATATATCTATATATATATATATATATATATATATATATATATATATATATATATATATATATATATATATATGAAAAATGTAAATTCTAAACTCGGTGGGTTTTTGGTGAATATAAGACGGCGCTTTCTCTTTTAGCATTTGTTGGAGTTAGGCTTCCTGATGATCCGATAAGGTGAAACTTTAGAAGATTTCCAACTCGCGATTTAAGTTAATTTATATATATATATATATATATATATATATATATATATATATATATATATATATATATATATATATATATATATATAGAGAGAGAGAGAGAGAGAGAGAGAGAGAGAGAGAGAGAGATATATAGCGTATTAATAGTGTCAATGTTCTATGTAGGTATTTCTTTTTAAAGGTTGATTCGAAAAAATAGTAAAGAGGAGATGCACAAGGAAGCATTAAAAAACAAACACGAACAATTAAATTAGTCATAAGCTTCTACATATTAATTTGATCATAATATTTATAAGCAGCTGATAAACAACAAGACCAAAATTTTGATTCAGCTTTGGAATCTTTCTATACGGCTTTGACAGTATGAATGAGGTGGGGGAGAAAACAATTTCCCGGGAATTCAAAGTTTTCCTTCAAGATTGGTTGCCGAAACAAGTAAAAAAAAAAAAAAAAATGGTCTGTCCTATTCCCTAATAACTGGGGAATAGAAGAGCAGATTTATGCCATTCCTAAGGACGTTAGCGCGAAAAGAAACAGCCTCGTCCAGGTTTTGAAATCGGATCGCCGATTCTATTTCCTACGACGATAATCTTTACGCTGAATGCGCCTCCACGTTTCGTTTTGTATCCGATAATGATCTGGAGTTGTTTTTTAATTTTAAGGGAAATATTGGAGACTGTTACAACCGTCTGTGGGGTTGTCATGGCAACGTAATTAAGTTATGAAACTTCAATTTGGAAATGAAAGACGTTTGAAAGTGTGCTTATAACCGTTATTTAAGCTATGAATTAAAAAAGATATTGTTTCCTGTGAAGTGAACTATTGTTAGTAATAAATTACAATTGAATAATATATTAGAATCAATAAATGTTTGAGATGTATCTTTTTATTCTACCTACTTAAACATGTCAAAATCAGTGGAATATTACTTGAATACCAGTTCTGGTAGAACAAGTGAGACGTTATAAAATCTGGTGGGGGGGGCGTTTGATTAATTTGGAGTAAATCAGATTTTCTAAATTTTTTTTTTTTCCAAAATTTATTAAATTCAAACTGAACTGTTTCAAATTGATGAATGTATTTGAATTACCCACAAAACTACAGGTATGTTCATATAAACATATTTTAAAGATCCTAATGTTTCGTAGATTTATCTTGAACACGTAATACTTACCGGGAATAATATACATGCCTACTTCTGTTTTTTTTTTTACTGGCTTTATTATCGTTCTAATAAGTTTGACATTTGCTTTGAATACTTTAATATCTATGCTTTTTGTTAATTATGATAATTTTGAGTTTGTGAGAACTACTACTTTATATTAGAACTATTAAAATTAAATTAAATTATAGTCAATTGTATTACAGTGTATTCATTTTGAAATTATGTATACGTGGAATACTTTCTTCAACCCTTTCAAAAATTCAATTGGAAAAAATCCTCCTTGGTTGAACCAGAACCTTCTCCACACCTCCTCGTACATGATATAATAATGTGATAACGGGATGATACTAAAAACAAAAAAAAAAACCCCAAAAAACACACGTATATATGTATCAATGAATAGAATTGAAATAACTGACTTAATTCTGTTACAAACTTGATTTGTGTCAATTTTGGTTTGGTTTGGTTTGGTTTAAGGCATATCAACCATTGGAGGTCATTTAAAGCCAATTCCTTTTTCTTCATAAATTGAATATATTAATATTTTTAAACAAGCCTGAGCTCATTCTTTCTCAGTTAAATTATTTCACTCATGTCTATCTAATACGAACACACAGTTAAATGTAAAAAAATTCTTTCGAACAATTCAGTTTAGTATATGTACAGTTTCTTGTTTAAATAAAGTTGTTTGTTTATATAGTTAAATGTAAAAATAGGTCTATTCCAAACAACTCAGTTTAACATAAGTATATAGTTTAAATATAAAACAGTTCAATTTTACTCATAGATAGGACCTGATCAGGTGCTACCACTCCAGGTCAGAGTGGACTAGGGAGCAATGACAATGAAGAGGCACTCCGCATTCCCCAAAGTTCTGACGTTACTGGAACCTCACCATCAGATTTTTTAGTGCCATATCCAGGACACTCATGAAGAGAGTCTTACCCTTCTGCAGAGATGCAGTCGATGTATTCTGCGACCCTAGCAGATTGAACCAGTGTCAATAAAGTGTCAGTATTCAGTTTTAGACATCCAAAATTGCAAGTCTTACGTCAGCTAGTAAAAAAAAGGCGGGGGGAACCATCAGATTTTAAAATCTGCCGAGAAGTTGCTCACAAGCTAAAAATTACATCAGTGTTAAAAAAAAGTCAACAGCTTTTATAGAAAAGACAGATATTAATGATTAGGCAGCAACCATGTACCGCTGCTCCTATACAAATAATGTCAATTGCAAGGAACACAGTTTTTTTTCACAAACACCTGCACCAAACTTACCTTAGTTGCAGTCGCTTCTACCGACGGTCTGTTCCCCTGCTACATGAATAGAATTTCTCATCTTTGCTAAACTATTGCGATCAAATAAAGGCCGTGTCACGGTTTCAAAGTAGAATGGTAAAATCCTCCTGAGCGCACAAAGGAAATTGTTTCTGTTAACTACATTTGCTTTTATACTTTAGTGTGAAGAATGCACTTTCAAGGGAGATAATTAGAGATTACCAGTTCCATAGAATTATTTTGATAAAAATTCAAGTCGAAATCTATAATATCAAGAATACCTGAGTTCAATACAGATTCGGTACAAAGACTCCGCTTAACCACTGTATTAGTGGGCTACGTTTGTCTTGAAAACCAGTGCTTTAACTTTAACTAAAGCTCGAAATCAGGCACAAATGAGAAATACTCAGCCGTTTAAGCTACAAAGAGGCTTTGTCAATACCACTGATTGTGTAGCCAAACAATAAGATTTTGTTGTCAACTACCCTTTACTTCCTGCATTTATGAAGTTCTAGGACGTGTTGAATGCACCTTCAATGTAATTACTCCCAGGTCCACTCTGATGCAAAGAGTTAATATCTGCTAGGGCCCCATTTATGGATCAATTAAAAAAATATTTGTATTCGATAGGACTGTGTGGATGAAATCAAAAAAGCTCTTAAAAAACAGCTGCTCAAAAATGCAAATATGAACGTACAACAGACGCGATTCCCTAACCTCGAGGTATAAAATTACCCTAGAAGGGTTGACATGCCTCTGAAATCAATTAAATAGCGGTCCTCGGATCTTTCCTCTCCAGTTGTTGGGTTGCATTCGGTAGGCCGTTTTATCTCTGGGCGGTTCTGCCGGGTGTGCCTCGGGACTGGAGATTTCCTCCGGCCTCAGGGGGCCATCCCCCCAGGCTTTTACCCCCTTCGGGGGGTAGGTTTATTGCCTGGTGCCTAAGGTTCCCTAAAAAGGGGAATGCCGACGGGGTCGAAGGTATTTTTGACCTTGTCGGACGCGTGTGGGCTTCGGCCCTGCGACCGGACCCACCTTAAAAACGGCCTTGTGCCATATTTGTGCGTTGGTGGGACGTATGATAAATAATCTGAAATCAATTAATTTTTTTTATTTAACCCACTTCATTAAAAAGGGTGCTTATTTTGTTTTTTTAGGTATACAAAATACATAGCTCGATCTTAGGTTCCAGTGTGTCTATTTCAGAAAAAGGGTCGCACCTCTTACCGTACTCGTTTTGTGATTTACGGATTTTTTTTTATAAAGATGTGGAAACGGGCCCTATGAATAGAGTACCCAATGAGACTCAAGCTCACCCAGGAAGGCTTAGTCTAGCTTGCTCACCATTACATCACTCGAAGCACCCTTTGTTACACTCGTTCAGTTGAATAGGGACGTAGATTTCTGCTGGCCAGACCGCTTATTATCGCAACAATGTGTTTGAAATCATGTCTCAATCGAAAGTGAAGGACAAATATTTTTAAGTGTGATGGAATTTGGGCCATATGATATAGCCTATAAGGATGCACACATAGCATTACGGTTATTGTCATGGTTGATTGAATCGGAGACCTGTGTTCTACACCTGGATGAGGCTGTTGGCGTTTCACATTACACTAATGAGTGCATAGCAGGAATAAACTGGATTTTTTAGCTTTGGTTTGGCAACCAGTTTAGGAGAAAGAAAACTCTGAGATCGCTACAGCTTTACTCTGCTTAAAAACTGGCCTTGTGTCACATCTGCTCGTGAAGGGGAGTTGAATAAATACATAGACTTTTCATGGTGCCATATATCATATTTACCCAACCCCTCCGCTTGGGCAGGATATGACACAAGGTCAATTTTTTAAGCGGAGTTTAACAGGTTTCAATTCAGAGTTTCCCTTCTCCTGGACTAGTTACCTCACCAAGGCTGAAGAATAAACTAGTCTGCCCTACTATTTACCCATAGCTGGAGGGAGAATATTTGGATTCATACCTTTCCCAAGGGTATTAGTGCTATGTGAAATGCATTCAGTCTCGTCCAAGATTTGAACTCGTGTCGCCGTGTCCATTTCCTACGACGATAACCATTACACCACGGGCACCTCCAATCATGGTGCCATATATGACTCTTGATGTTTTCTTTAAAGGTGCGTACTAAAAATAATCATTTCTGACATAGACATCATGGAGTAAATTGAACCCAATTCTCAACAAGGCAGTTTGGATTTACTGTTCGGGGACTGAATACTTTGTCAGCAGACCGGAACTTTTTTTTTCAAAGATTGATTGGCAAGTAAAGGCAATCAGGATTTATTCTAACTCTTCATTCAAAATTCATACACCGTAAATGCAGCGTACAAGTTGACCCAGCATATAAATCGACCTCCATTTTTTTTTGCGCAAAATTCTGGCTTAGATCTATACTTGCTGTCTAGGTTAACCTCCCAAACATACAGTGATCTATTGTGACGGTCCGATTTCTGTTTACTGTCATAGTGCATCAACTGTTGGAATTGGCGGGTGATATAGCGTTCATATAATTCTTAATTGGTATACATTTTTATAATTTTATTCTAATCTCTGTGTTCCTTTGTTAAATTTGGCAATGTTTGTGGCAGTCGGCTTGAGTTAGGATAATGAGTGTTAATAAATTGTTAGGACTACTGCTTGACTACTTTGTGGTAAAGGTTTGGATTCTAGCCTTGCCGTATAAGTCGACTCCCTCGTTTTGTTGAGATTTTTCAGGATCAAAATTCCAGCTGGTACGTCGCAGTTTACGTTATTGATATTCAAATGGTGTTGTAGGAGAATGATGTATTAATACTCTCAAATTCAGCTCGTATGAAACAAATTCGTTTTAAAATAAGATCGCAACATTTAAGGTATAATTTGTTTGGCCGAGTTCATAATTAAATCGATTAAAAAATGCAATTTAATCCGCTTGAAGTATTGAAACCCAATGTATATTTATATTTGCAAATTGAAGGGATACATAAATTACAACATGCGATTTTCTGGTGAATTTGCAAATCCAATTTTCTCGATATTACGAGTAAAATTACATTCAAATAAGGTTTAAAAATATCTATTCAATACATCGCATTTCCTCTCCTTCTCAGTGCACGTGATATCCTAATATTTTGTTTACTTAACTAAGAAAAGTGAGCGCAACCCCCAGCCCCCCCCCCAAAAAAAAACACCCTGAATAGATAATCATATAACCTGGACTAAATTTTATTGAGTAGTAGCTGCAGTAGCAATAATAATAATAATAATAATAATTATAACAATGAAGAGAACATGCCTAATAGTAGTCTATGCCGCCCCAGCAGACCACAGAGTAAAATTAAAAGAAGGCTAAAAGAGGGATTAATATCTGGACCTTGCTAGAGAGCGGAAGAAGCTATGGGATATGAAGGTGACGGTAATATCAGTTGTAGATGGTGCACTTGGAACGATCTCCAAATGGCCGGAAAAGAGATATGAGGAAATGGGGATCAGTGGAAGAATCAAAGTCCTTCATACCACAACACTTTTGAAATCGGCAGATGAGATATACAGTCACTCAGACTTCAGTGAAAAGTCGCCCGTTGAAACTGATTGGAAAAATTCGCAACTAGTAAAATATTAATAATAATAATAATAATAAGTGCGGAGGATGCCAATTGTAAGGAACATGAAAGCGGCGGTGATACCAATGGTAATCAGTGCGCTCGGTACAGTTACCAAAGGATTGGTAAAGGGACAGGAAGAATTGGAAATAAGTGGACTAGTGAAGACAGCACTTTTAAGATCAGCCAGAATACTGAGAAGAGTCCTGGCGACTTGAGGAGACTTGCTGTCACTCAAAATCCAGCGAAAGACTGTTGTATACTCAACACAATAACAACTATACAAACTCATAATACATATACATCTACATATGCATGCAGAATCATAACGACACAATAAAGACGAGCGACACAGTCTTTTAGAAAAATATACCTCTCACTTTATTTGAAAGGGTTGTGTGTGAGAGTGAGCTGGAGACCGAACAGAACTGCAACATATTGACCCCCTCTCTATTGGCCATAACCGCGTTTCTTTCCCGTTCTCCTGGTCTTCTCAACCGGGGACCTGATGGCCCAGCCTCTCTGGTACATGTTATCATTCCAGCATCTTCTCTCCAACTCGTCTGATCTCCAAACTGATTAATCGGGGGCCTGAGGTCTCCCTCTGCTGGGTGCTGGCTTTCTCTACCGCATCTTGTCTCCAACTGGTCTGGTCTCCAAACTAACTGACTTCCTGTCCTCACCGAGTAATATAATAGATCAGTGCCCACCTTCTTCTTGTGGGCGTCACAATTTTGCACTCATTCAACCTGTCCACGGTCAAGGCTATAATATCCTGATTATTCCTCGCCCGGCTGCATCTGTTATTTACACCGGTGCATTTCCTATTTTGACAGCCCGGCCGGGTCATAGGTCAATATACAACAAGACCATCAGCTGATGCTGATGTGAAAAACTCTCAAAAGAGTAAAATAATAATGATAATTTCATCCAAGGAATAAATGCCTAGGCAGTTCCACTTGTAAGATACTGTGGACCATTCTTAAAATGTACCAGAGAGGAACTCAGGCAAATGAACCAAAGGCCTTACATCCAAGTGATGATATTGACAGACTGTTTATATAGAAAAGGAGGAAAAAGACACGCCAGTATTGAGGACAGCATAAACACATCAATAGAAGGACTCGAGTATTATATTAGAAAGACTAATCAGAGCAGCCAGTAACAGCATTGGCAATATAAGACTAGACAGAAAAATAGCAAAAATTAGGAAAAAAAAAATGTAAGGAGATTTCAAGCGACAAACAAAAGAAATTACTCATGAGAAAACCTTGATATGGCTACGAAAGGCAAATCTAAATAGAGAAAGTGAATCTCTTCTAATAGCATCACAAGCAACGCCATAAAGACCAATAAAATTGAAGCGTAAATTTATTATACGCAAGAGAATAGCGAGCGTGGATCATGTGGAAAAAAAGATTAAACTGTTTATCATATAATAAGCAAATGCAGTAAACTATCAAAAACGGAGTATAAGACTAGGCAAGAAGGCAAGACTGGGTGGTAAAGGTAATCCACTGGGAATTGAGGAAGAGATTGAAAATCGACTATTCTACCACATTGTAGATATACAAACCAGAATCAGCACTAATAAATGAGACCCATAAAATTCTCTGGGATTTTGAGAAACATATAGATCACCTAATTACGGTCAGAAGACCAGACCAAGTGCTAACAAAAATAAATAAATAAATAAATAAATAAAAACAGAATTGGCCTTTTCGTTGATTTTGCTGTTCCGGGAAACTACAGGGGTAGAATAAAAGAAAAAGAAAAGAGACAAATACTTGGACCTTACCAGCGAACTGAAAAAAAACCCAGAGAATATGAAGTTCTAAGATGTCGACCTTAGTCGAGTGTGACTCAAAGGTTCGCTTTTCAATAGCTACAACACCGATACGTAGGGGAGGGCGCTACTCCATTTCCTGGATTGCTCCACTTTACCCTTGATCCGCACCTTATAATGATGCGTGTTAAACAAGGCAGTATCTAGTACCATTTTTTGAGTCTTTGTTTTGACTCGACCTGGGATTGAAATTGTGCTTGCTGTAGCTCAGAACGATCTTCAAGTTTATGGAGAAGGGGCTGGAAGAACTGGAAAATAGGAAAATTGAAACCATCAGATTACTACATTGCTGAGATCGGCTAGAATACTGAGAAGAGTTCTGGAGACCTGAGGGGACTTACTCTCACTCAATCTTCAGTAAAAGATCAATTTAAGGTCGCGTGAAAAAATCACAAGGAGTGAAAAGATGATAGTCATATTTACCCAACCCTTCCGCTCGGGCAGGATATAACACAAGGTCAATTTTTATGCGGAGTTTAACAGCTTAGAATTGAAGGTTTTTCCTCTCCTAGACTAGTTGCCTCACCAAGTCTGAAGAACCAAGTCTGCCCTACTATTTACCCATAACTGGAAGGAGAATAATTGAATTCATACCTTTCCCAAGGGTATTAGTACTATGTGAAATACAATCAATTTCGTCCAGGATTTGAACTCATGTCGCCATGTCCATTTCTTACGACGATAACCATTACACCACGGGCACCTCCTATATGATAATGATGATAATATTGATAATAAAACCAACAAATTTACTGTTATCAGATTTCAGATATGATTATGATATTCGTGGCAATCATGTCATATTTATAAAAGCCATTTCTACTATAAAAGAATTATTTAAATTACAGCAATTACTTCGAAACTGTTCATTTTATTATCTTATACGAAATCGATCAGTATGACTTTTTTCTCTTCGTTTCTTTGTTTATCTGCCTGAAACATATGTTACGCTAAAGTAAACATAAACAAAATTAACAAGTGAATCGTATCCTGATTCGAACATCCGACTTTCAGGTAAGCAGGTAAATGACATGCCTACAACTCCAGCGTTCTTCTGCTGGAACATCGCAGTAAAATTAAGCTGGAAATACCAAGTTTAGTGCCGCGTCGAAGAAAGTAGTAACAGTTTAAATGGAGGCAGAGTGTAGACATACTACTCTACTGCAAGGTTGGTGTAACCATAAAGTATGCCGATCTAATACAAATAATTTGCCCTCAGTTGTAGGATTTCAAATATTTCTTTCTAATATTAATATCTTATACATAATTATATGGTTTCAAGTGATTATTCTTCTTTGATAATAATCATTTCTTTGTAGTTATATGATTTCAAGTAACTAATGATAATGATCCTCAGTCAACAATCATAATTTTAAATAATTTTAATTAGCACAAGGAAAAATTGTATCAGGTGTTCTTACCGAATAAGAATAATTTTTAACCAGTTCAATTTGACCAATAGATGAACTTTAATTTATACTACTCCTCTTGGTCAGAATGAACCTGGGATCAATGGCAATGATGAGGTACTGCACATACTCCAGATCTCCAGAACTGAAGCTATATCATCCAATATAGTTTAACGTTATATCCAAGATAAGCTTCTTTTTCGGTAAAAGTCTTACCTCTCCGAAGGGGATAAGTAAAAGTAAAGTTGGCGACTGTAGTCGAGGGAGACCAGAAGGCTCGCTTTTCAATAGCAACTGCACTGAGGTGTAGGGGATGGCGCTACTCCTTTCCCTGGATAGTTCCACTTACCCTCGATACGTACCATATATTGCTGAGTGTTAAGCAAGGAGGTATCAAGTACCATTTTTAAAGTCTTTTGTATGACGCGACCTTGGATTGAACCCTGGTCTCCCGAACCATTGGCGAACACTCTACCCACTTGACCAATGAGCCGGTTATGAGTACAAATACTCAGATCCTAGACAGTTCTGATGTAAAAAGTAAATGATCAAATTTTTACGGATATCATGCTAATTACTAATTGGATAACATCTCCGATATAAATGATAAATTAGTCTTTATTGCAAAGTGTCGACGTGCATTATTTATAAATAAAATTTGCAAGTGTACTTTTGTAAACCGAAAAATTTTGTCGATTGCGTTGTGACTAAAAGAGTTTTTATTGCCTCAGATTAAAACCGAATAACTGGAACGCATTTAAAGTAATGAATTCAAGAAAACAAATTACTTTGAATAATTTCCTGAAGCGATCTTTATTTAAAGACTTTATTTGCATGAATTATGAGCTGACTAAAAAATTCAAATTCGCATATATGTGAAGACAAATGTATAAATAAATGAATATATGTAACTATAGAGTTCAAGAATAATTTCAGGTAAATATACACGTTGACATTCTAATGAATTTCCGTATGTTTATGCGCATCTTTATATATATATATATATATATATATACCTTTATTGTTTTAATGTCCATTCATTTCCGATGATATCTTTGAAAAGTGTTGGTCGAAAGGTGCCTCAGATTTATTTAAGTTGATTTCATTTTACTTATTAAAACCATACCTTCATTCTGATCAGTTAGTTATAAACTCTTCCCACTCGCAGTTATAGACCTAAAAAAGCACTCATAGATATAACACTTAAAACTTTTGTAAGTCAATAATAGCTCAAGTCTGTTAATAAATGTTTCCCGTAGGTGTAAAACGAAATAGTTGGACGAAATCTGATAACAATGGTATACATTTTAAGATTAGAAATATTTAGTCTGGTGATCATTGCTTAACCGATGTAAAACGTCTAGTAACATATCTGAACCATTATGAACTTTTAAAAGTTTTTGGATATATATATATATATATATATATATATATGTGTGTGTGTGTGTGTGTGTGTGTGTGTGTGTGAATAAAGAAAGAATGGAAGCTTCTGGTATATTAGTAATCTCTTATTTACTTAGATTATTTTTATTGAAACACTTTCAACGTAACCCATTTTCAGCGGAGAATATTAATCATAGAATATTATTGAATAAAAAATTTGGATCAAAATCTGTCTGTGTCTGAACGGATATCCAAAGAAAGATTGATATTTCTGCATTTATGTTTTTTCCACTGGTTTCACTAAGAGAAGCTACATAAGTATTTATTTAAACAAAAGCACATTTCCCCTGACTTTTTTCTGTGTCTATTTCCTTCGTTTACATACAAATTCTCTTACGTAGATCTAAATATGAACATACTTATCTAAATACGGATGAATGCACGTGGGAGACATTCTGCCTTGTATATACGGAGGTGAGTGTAAATCTTGCCGTGTATATGTAAGTATTTAAACGAATGTATACCCGTGTCTTCATTGTAGTGTATCTATAGGTGGTTTTTATAGCTGTCAACAGTGATATGACTGTACTTGAATTATATTATTTTCGCGCCAAATAACATTCGCGTTAGGCCTTCTCCCTCCCAAGAATTAAATCAAGCGTAAGAGAAATATTATTCCGTTGGATGAAATAAGATTTTCGAGTATCACCTTTGGTGCCAAATTAGACGAAAAGTCAAAGGTCATATTGAGAGATCATTTTCCGGACGAAAGAATGAAAAAAGATGATGATTTTCAAGTGGCAAAGAAACGTGACTGTTCGTTTCTGTTGAAGATCGAAGTTTGTTGAATTGATCTGTGTAAAGAATGGGTTGGTGTGAAAAATTGTAATGGCCAATCAGATGACTACACGCACACATCTTATATATATATATATATATATATATATATAAACCATGCTTAGCGTAACGATCATCATTGTAGGAAATCGACCCTGTATCTTGAGTTCGAATCCAGGACGAGGCTATTTTCACTTTTCTTTGTGGTAATACCCTTGGGAAAGGCATGAATCAATCTATTCTCTCTCCAAGCAACGAGTAAATAGTTGGGTAGATTGGGTTCTTTAGCCGTGGTAAAGCAACTTGTCTAAGGGAAGGAAACTACGAAATTAAATCAGCAGTACTCTGTTTAAAAACCGACCATATATCACATCCTGGCCATGGCAGAGGGATTGCATTAATATATATATATATATATATATATATATATTATTTTTCTCATAAGTTTTTGACCAAATACTCAATTTTCATAATCATTTTGTTTTCAGAGTTAGAAATGGGAACATAACAATCACTGATACGAGGCATTTTAGGCCTTCCGTTATGTTGTAGTGGTCAACGAGCTAATCTCGTGGATCAGTTATTATTCAACAGTGAATTCGATCCTTTCTGATTGATCTTGTGCCATATCTAAGCTACGTTTAGGATTTAAAGATATTTTGTTTGATCTAATGGTTAGATCACAAGGATAGCAGACTCTTATGAGCTCGACTCTTACTCAATGCTACATACTCCTTGTGCCAAACTAGTTTCACCTTAGTAAATAACAACTTAACGATGCATAAATGTAGTCATATTTTGTAGTTATAAAAATAATGTTTTGATAGAATTATATAATGAAATAAAAAATATTTTTTTCTCTTTATAAATTATGTTCGAAACTGTTATCACACTAGTAAGTATATTTGAATCCAATCCTCTACCCAAAGATTTAAATGGCGATTACATTCTAACGCAATAACAACTTTTGTTCTAATTCAAATATTTATGGGCGTTAAATTCTTAAGTTTTCAAGTCTATTACCGTGTCCTCCTGGAGGAGGAGACAGTCTCCGTGCCGTAGAAACTAACATGCTGGATTATGAAATTGTAGTAAGCGAGTTCAAACTCAAATCACGCGACTGCGTTCGCTTTCAGACTAATACCCTTGGTTTTGTTTTCTTTCTTTGTTTTATGGCATATCAACGTTTGCAGGTTATTTAAGGCCAATGCCATCCTTATAGAGGAACGGTGGGAATACCGTTTAACCCATGGCTGGGGGAGAGGTTAAGGGTAGTCAATACCTTTCCCAAGAATATTAAACCGAAAAAGAACGTAATAGTACTGCTGGTGTTCGAAAATACTCTTGGGAAACATATGAACCTCCTTATTACCCCAGCTATGGGTCAAATAGTACCATTCCTTTTCTTCTACAAGGATGGGTTTGGTATCAAATAACCCACAACGCTTGATATACCATTAAACATAGAAACTAAATCAAACCAGATAAAACTTTCAAGAGGTAATGGAACACAACTTTCTTGCTCGTACAATAATAATATGGTCAAACTCTATTAGATTTTGCTTGCGTTCTATGGATACTGTAGAGGTACATAAGCATTCCATCTATTATGCTACATAGACAATCTAGCAAGTCCATAAGAGGGAGATGGTGAAACTATACAGCGTATTATGACATCTTTTTGTCACTTCAGTTCATTATAAGGTTTTTATAATAATATACACGATAAGGAGAGTCATAAATGACAAATAATAGAAAATTAATGTTCGGATTATATTCAGCGTCTGGTGTGAAATATGATTATAGCTACAGGCTGGCAGATATCTGCGAACGGCAGTAAAACATTGAAAAGTATTAATACCTTGAATATATATATATATATATATATATATATATATATATATATATATATATATATCTTTTGACTCAGTATTATATATATATATATATATATATATAATGGTGAGTCAAAATATTATTACTAGAGACTTGTGGCAAGAATGTCAGCTAATGTCTCGTAACAATTATACATATCAAATTCAGAGCTATATAATCTAGTGAAACAGCCACGAGTAATTCGTTTAAATGTTTAATGATTTATTTATGACCAAGAAAAAAGATTGACAAAGGTCAAATTATTACAGCGAGAAAATGAAGTCAAAACGTTTCTGAAGAAACGGGATTTATAGGGTGATTACTTTCAATTTTGATGAATAACACAACGATAAAAGGTCGGAGAGAATCTCTCTTGCTAAGTTCAAGCCATCGGAGGAGCTAAGATACCTCAAATTCTATAAAGAGTGATTGATTTACTGATCTTACAGGCATGCCAAGTCGTCTTGGGGTATTTTATGCTTAAAGGTTAGGTAACCGCGTTCATTGTATATTTATATCTACACTTCTTGTTTAATTATTTCTTAAGAGTTTTTCTACTTTATAGTTATATGATATCAATTATTCATATCTAATACGAATAATTTCCACACAGTTGTGTGTTTCCAAGTAGCTAAAAATAATAATCCTCAGAAAGCAATTATAGCTTCAAATAATTATTTTTGATACAACTAAATTTCAGTTATATGGTATTAAGTATTCCTATCAAGTACAATAAGCCAGCAGACTTATTTGACCTATCGATGAAACTCTTACAGGTCAGATTGGACTTGGGATTAATGGCATTGAAGAAGTACTTCATACTACTAAGATCTCGCGAACTGGAGTTTTCTAATCAGATATATTTTAGTGTAATACCTAGAAAACCCTTTTTTGTGAGGGTAAGTCTTGCAGGGGTTACAGTCAGTGTAATCTAGAACCTCGTCTACCAGGTAGAAATTGCAGATATATTTAGTTAGGAAATGCCTCACAACGCACTGTATATTAAACGCCTTCCGGGTCTGAAAATGTGTAAATATGGAGCAGGTGACGTACTTTCCTTTATATGAAATAAACGTTGTCATCTATCACATATCTCAACATCTTTGAAGACCGAACACATTCCTACATAGTAACAGTCCTTGATAATAGCAGTGTCATCTTTCAGCAGGGTAATGCCTTCAGCTACTATAAACTACATGTAAAGCTATGGCTTCAGGAACATGAAGAAAACTTTTAAGTTTTGCCTTGGGCACTAAACTCCTAATATATCAATCCAATTGAACACTTATGTATTAGGCTAAAGAGCTCTTTCTGCAAAACCTCCATCATGTAACTTGCAGCATCGAAGGAAAGTTTTAGCAGCATATTAGAGTTCATGCCTGATTGGATTAGAAAATGATCACCAATCTTTGAAACAATTGGTAATAATGTATTTTCTACTTTTATTTTTCTTCTTTTTAAATATATTGATTATCACTGTACAATCTATATTGATTGTTGGGGAAAATTATGTTTGTATGTCTTCTAAAAATAACCAAATGGGTTGATATACAGCTGCACCGTTTGATAAAGAAAGCTTATCGGCTAAAGAGGAGGGCTAGGCAGAGCAAATAAATTTGCTCATCATGAAGCAGAGCTTTAATTGAGAGTGAAACTCTGATTTATAAAAAAAGCAAAAAAACAAAAGATATGATAATCCATATAATCTCTAATAATCTAGAATAGAGGTATTCTAATTTCAGACAAAAATTTATTTGTTTTACAAGAATAAATATTCCCGCCTTATTAAACATTGTTCATAAATTTTAGGATTATTTCTATGATCTGGAGATGGAAAATGAATACATGGCATTATTTTATACTTATGATAAAATAGGTGGATAAAAACACAAATATTCAAATCGTTAAATCTTTTAAGTCCTTTGACTTTAAAATTTCATTATTAATATAAATGTGTTATGATAATGATTAAGTTTTTCGTCAGCCATACATTTTATTCAATACCTTTATAACGGTAGCATTAAGAGCTAATGGTACCGGGGCACAAATAGATAAATCAGGCAAAAAAGCCGACAGCTGAAAGCAAAATGAGTTAACAGAGTTCAACATCTCTTCTAGTGGGCTAGGTATAACGAGATATGCTTGATCTAACATTCCATACCTCGTGTCTTGTTGAGGTCTCAAAAGTAGTGAAGTGGAATGGCCATGTCATCCACTTGAGGCAGAAGTAGGGGATTCTGTGAACCTACATATATCACAGATTTCGGGAATTGGTCTCTTTTTCTCTTTTAGTAGATGGAGTGTGCAGAGACAAACGAACGCTTTAAACGGAGAACGATAAAAGAATCAAAGGTTCATGATTCTAAAAGAACGCAGAAATCCCGTTCGCACGAGCTGTCCGTTATTTATTTCTTCTTGATTCCACAACCAGAGAGAGAGAGAGAGAGAGAGAGAGAGAGAGAGTTCTAACGTTAAATTTCCGGTTATGTTTTCGTGTTTCTTCCTCTCCAGCCAACGATTAACCATGAACAACATAGCAGTCGACGGTGACAATGCTACACCTTTTTCTAAAACTGTTTTGAATAACAATACGACTCATACTCGGAGTAAAAAAAACACACAAAAAAAAAACAGAATTAATAATATCGCAAAATTCCACAGAAGTATATGCACGTCCCGTCTGAATAATCGCAGTCATTTTAAAATGTCAGAATCACATTTAACTGTGCTAAGCATGAATTACATCAATACATCTTGTCAGTAGCTCAAAAAGAAAGACATTTCTCGTGAGATATCTGGTCAGCCATTCTAGGACCCAAAACCTTCCCAAGAGATGTCTCGGCAGCTGGTTTCAATTAGTTAAAAATATTCCAGAATCAAGTATCGACCTTTACATAGAATATAAAATGTAAACTTTTACTACAGAGTTATATGTTAAAGAATATGCTTAAAAAATTACTGTACAGAACTTTCTGTAACACAAGTATGCCGTCGAATTCGACTTTATAAATATCTGATTATATTTATAATAATCCCTGAGATTAAAATAAATCTAAATTTAATATACTCTAACAGTATTTGCTGCACAAATTATATATTTGCTCTTTTATTTTATTTTTTGTTTAGATAAAATTTAACAGTTTAACCATTTGAACCAGAGTAGCAGGTATTTTTACAGCTGGCTAGGAGTAAATAAATCTGGGCAGATAGAATTTCAGTCGGGGATTCCCCACCTCTACATCGCTATTACAAATAAAATGTCACAATTTTATATTTTATATCCCATGTTTGTATTCTTTAAATATATATCAAATTGTCTTTAGAATATTGTAACCTGTTATTTAGCAACATATAAAGAGGTTAATTAACAGATTAAAACATTATAGATTTTCTCTGATTTTTCAAAGCAGTAGCTCAGAGTCGAGAGACCTACGATTGTGAGAGGGTCAGAGATCTAATTGATAAATATTAAGCAGAGACAAGATTTTTTCTAGTGATATATTTATACTAAGGAACTCTTAGAAATATCGTTGCACTGTCAGTGGGGTTCAGAAATCGCTGACAGTAGAAGGGTAAGTCACTTTTATAAAGGATGCCCTTGGTATGACACAAAAGTTTATCTGATGGAGAGGCTCCAGTGCTGGAGCTCTTGGGCGTTTGAACTACTCTTTCATTTTCATTACTCCCAAGTCTACCCTGACTCGGAGTTGTAGTTCCTGTTAGGAACCTATTTATGAGTCAAATAGATCTGTTTGAAAATTATTTGTTTTATACAGCAATACTTGATATATAACAATTTGAAAAGATTTCTTAAGCAACTAGAAAGAAAAAGTAAATATAAGAATACAATAAACGCATAGCCCTAACCATCATCATCATATCGCGCTGGTAGCGCGGATATCCCTGACCCTCTATCGCCACTCCTCCCTATCGTTCATCGCCCTAGGTAGGTCTTCAGAACAACATCCCGTATCCTCACATAGCTGCTGAATGTATGTTCGTGCTGGTCGTTCTGCTTTTGCGCGGCCATGTGTGGGGATCCATAAGAGTACATCTCTTATGAGTTCATCTCTGCTTCTCCAGCAGTGTCCTGCATGTCTGGTTCGTCTAACTTGAATAGTTTTCGTGATAGGGGGCAGGTGGCCGTACAGTTGGTGTCTTGTGGGGTGTTGCTGCCAGGACTTGTTCAGGATTGCACGCAGCATTCTTGTGTAATTGCCATCTAGCTTCTTCTCCAGCCGTTTTGGTAGCGTCCATGTAGTGCAGCCATATAGCAGTATCGATGTGACCGCTGCCTGGAAGAAACTGCGTTTCATTGACATGTTGTTAAAATCAAACATTGGAAGTATAATTGAAATGTGTAATTTTCTATTTGTCTCGCGCGATCTTTAATGTTGATTAAAGATTTAGAATCAATTCAGAAGATAAGAAAATGGGTTTTGCATGAACCCATGGAAGTGGACACGGGCCAGCATTTAAGAGGTTATAGTTGTTTTTCTGCTTTATACAGCAAAGGTCATCTTCCGGTGATTCTTACATTCCGTGTCTCATCAACAGTAAAAGAGCAGAGCATATTTTGCAATATTCCAATTATAAAGTATAAGACCAATATTAAGACGTAAAATAAGATCAATAATGACTCGGAATTTTACGAAAATGAACTACAGGTGAACCTATGCCAATACAGCTGGTCTATTTATGACAAAATATTCAGGGGATAAGATCGTTTATAATTAAATATTGTGCCACGTTATATATTTCGTTTTTCTAACCCTTATTAGGGCAAAGTGAATATGTGATGTGTCTTATGAATTATGTATATATTTACAAATGAAACAAAAAAAAATGAGAAAATTTTAAGAATTCTATTTTCACTTGTAGCGTTTTGTTTTGAATAGGATGAGACGTACTTAAATATCAATTTTTTAAAAAGGGAAACGTATATACTATGGATTCAAACACTGTTTTTAGAAACATCAAAATAATTTTTTTTAATTCCAAAATTACCATCTATGTGCGCAGTTACGAAAACTTTCTAAATTTTTTTCACTTAAAAATATTTTACTTGTTTTTGTATTTTTAAATCTGAAGAAAATTTAAAAAACACACATCCCATATAAACATCGCACTGATTTTTCAATAAACGTTTAACGTATGTATAATATTCGATTACAAACAAATTCATCCTGTAGATACTTCGTTTTTTCTTGATAAGTTTTTGTTCTATTGTCAGCTCTGTCATATATACATATATATATATATATATATATATATATATATATATATATATATATACGAATTATATAAAGGAAGCGACAACAGATGTCGCAGCAATTGTCAGAGCAGACATATCATTTTTACATAATTATTGTAAATGGTTAAGAAATATGTATCAGTTCATACCTGTTTTTGCTGTTATATCAGTCTTTCTATATTTGTACTTATATTTATGTGGAGGTTGTTCGTATGTTAGTTTGAGCTTAGATAATGGTGAGGACTTGAGGAATGTGGCTATTTGTGTGTATGAATCTGTGTTTATCCAAGCATCCGCAAACGAGAAGCTTAGAAATGAATAAGTGTGTGTGTGTGTGTGTGTGTGTGTGTGTGTGTGTGTGTGTGTGTGTGTGTGTGTGTGTGTGATCAGAAGTTTGAGACTATCACAATATTTTATTTCTTCCGGTGAAATGTCACAGTCTCCCAGCAAGGACTGTGAAGGATAAAATGAATGCACGCTGAACTTTCCCACTGCGATGTTTAAATCATTTGTAATGAGAGGTCACTCTATAACGAGATTCCTTTTCATCTTCCCTATCTCATCTGCTCTCTCCTAAATTCGACAACGTGATGTGTGTGTAAATAAGTCGTTCGATAAAATGAAAATCGCGGAGCAAATAATTGACGTGGTTTTCATGTATGCGACAAACTCCCTTTCAGTGTTGCTGATCTTTGGCTCTAAATTAAAGCCCAATCTTGAAAGAGTTTTCTATTTGCATTGTTATTGAAATATGGTTTTTGAGTTTTAAGAAACCGGAAGTAACAGTTCCGCTATTGTGTGAGGAAAACGGTAGAACTGATTCCGCTCTTATTATTTGTCTGTTAAAAGGTGATATGGTTGGACCACCTCGATTCTAACGAAACACTTTTAAAGAAAAAGCTAGATGGGAACGACATCAGAATGCTAAGTGCTGTTTTGAACAAATCCTGGAAGTAGAACACCATGAAACAGCCGTTGTATGTACAATCACTTGCCTACCATCTCATAAACTATCCAAGTTAGTCAAGCAAGATATGCTGGGTTAGGGTTAGAGAAATTAGGACGAACTCATAAGTGACGTTTTCCTGTGGACTTCTCCTCGTGGACACATCAGTACTGGTCAGATAGCAAAGCCTTAGATAAATTAGCTTGTACGGAGGTAAGATACAGTCTACAAGACCTACAAAGGGTGATGAACGATAGAGACGGATGAAGAGAAAGAGAAGGAAAGAAAAAAAAGAGAATTACAAGGGACACTGTGACATTAGCACGACTTGATAATTATGATTGCTGGATTTTAATTCAAAGTTTTCCTTCTTATGGACCCGTTGCCGTACCAAGACTAAAAAGCCAGTCTGCTCTACTATTTATCCATAGCTGGGAGGCGAGGAAAGAATAGATGGCTTCATGCCTTTCCCAAGGTCGTTAGCGTATCAATTTCCCAAGACGATAACTTTTACGTAACGTTCCTCCTCAATGAGAAGGAGTTATGGCTCTCTCTCCTGGGAAGGTAACTACAATTCGATGCAAGACTCCATTCAGATGTTAGTTGAGAGAGAGAGAGAGAGAGAGAGAGAGAGAGAGAGAGAGAGAGAGAGAGAGAGAACATCTCTTTATTAACAAAAGCGGAACCGTTACTTCCGTTTTCCTTACACAATGGCGGCACAGGTACTTCCGGTTTCTTAAAACTCCAAAAACAAATTAAAACAAGTATCAATTTCAAATCACTGTGTGAATTTTTTTCTTTTAGGATATTGTTTATCTTTGTTGTTTAATTAATCGCTATTTTATTTTAGAAGTCAACCCTATTCTTTGCATTGGTTATGTTATTTCTACATTTTGGTCAGTATATTGATACGTCTTTTTCATTCGTAGAATTCAAAAATGAAAACAGTTTTTATCACAAAAGAGAACAGAAACAATACCTAATATACCAACTGCTTCACTTAATTTGGGCAACTTGACACAGACAGAAAATGACAGTGTTTGCCATTCATTTGATACAAACGATTCTGATTTGAAAAGTGGAGATATTTCCTAATTTCTTCCCCGTTGGAAAAGAAACACATTGGTAAAGTCATCAATAGAAAAAAGTAATGATTGCTGAATCGATTTTAACGGCATGTCAACCCACCAAGGATAATTCTATGCCTAGAGGTTAGGAAGTAACGTTCATTACCCGTTCATATTTATATTTTTCGTGCCAATGTTTCTTATGAGCTTCTTTTCAAATAAGATTATTTCAAACATATCTATTTGACCACTAGATCTAACCCTAACATATCGGTTGTGTTTTAATGCATATCAACCTTCATAAGTTATTTAATGCCAAATGTTGTTATATATATATAATTAGTAGACGAATAAGTTGTTGGCAACATTATTTTTAACGAACCGTAACTCATTTGTTTACACACAGTTAAATGGTTTCAAAGATTTCAATGTAACACGAATAGTTCTGTTTTCACAGAGTTAAATGGTTTCAAGTATTTCTATCTAACACTAATAGTTTTATTTGCATACATTTAAATGCTATGAAATACTAATTCAATTCAACATGTGATTTCTTTGCATAGAGTTAAATGTTTTCAAGTATAGTAAATGATAAAATAGTTCTATTTGACCCAAAGATAGGTACTCCCACTCTGGGTCAGTGCGGAACCGAGAGTAACGGCAGTGAACAGATACTCCTCATTCCCCAAACTTAGAGGACTAGACCCTCACCATCAGATGGTTTGGTGTCATAAGACACACTTTATTGGTGGTGGTGGGTGGGGGGAAGTCTTATTCCTCAGCAGAAATGCAGTCGACTTGTTCGGCAGCACCAGCCGACTTGGATGGCAAACCAGTCAGGTAATGTTACTCCGGATCAGAGTGGATCTGCTAGTCATTGCAATGAAGGATACTTTTCAGCCCACCCCCGAGTTCTTAAACTGGAATCTCACGATAAGATGCAGTTTAATTTCTTACCCCCGGACACTTTTTGTGGTGGGGTGGGGGGATAAAAACTCTGCAGATGCGCGCTTAGCATAACGGTTATCAGTGTTGGAAATGGAATCGAAACCCCAATTTCAAACCCTCAATGAGGCTTTTTGCGTTTCATTGCACGCTAATGCTCTTTGGAAAACGCACGAATCAATGAACTCTTCTGTACCATCTATGCATAAGTAATAGGGAAGGCTGGGTTCTTTAGCTTTGGTAAGGCGACAAGTCAAAGACGAGAAGAATTCTAAATTCAAACAAACTGTACCCCGATAAGAATTGACCATTTGACACAAACTGCTTGTAGAGGGGTTGGGCAAAAACATACCCCTTCTACAAACTATTCTAAGCCACGTTGACAGGGATAAGCAAAAGATAAGTTTAGATATTCTCTTTTTTGTTCAGATCTTGTTCTTTTATCATTCTTGTAAAAGTTATCAATTATACAATAATTTAATTCTTAATTACAACATTCATTAACATAGACTTACTTAAGTCGCTTTCTATTGGAATTTCCTGGATTGTATGGAAGTGCAATTCATTGATTCCCAAATGACCTTATCATCGTCGTTATAATCCAAATGTTTTGTTTGGTTACTTTTTTTTCTTTTAAAGCCAGCGACTTGATCAAAGAAAACGTTGTGATAACAACAATAAAAATGTCGTTGGTTGTACAAAAGAACCGTTTAATGGCAACAATACTTCATCTCATAAATTCCGAGAACATTACGTTGGCCGGAAGGAAATAAATGCTGTCATAGTGACAGCACAGATGAGGATGCTTATCGAAAGGTTTTATTCAAAAAAAAAAAAAAAAGATCATCTTATAAATTTAGATAACACTAGGAGGTCTGAAGATCCATCACTGCAAAATGCTGTGATATATATATATATATATATATATATATATATATATATATATATATATATATGGAAAAAAATAATCGATAGTAATCTGACAATTTGTGAAGAAAAATTGACTAACAAGATCCAGACCCATTCTAGTCCTGATGATGGTTCAGCAGAACCGAACCGCTATAGTGTCGACTTTGTTTCGCTATAAATCCCCCCTTTCTATTTGGATTACTTGTCAATTTTTCTTCACATATGTATATATAGAGTTCAAGTTGACGATGCTTGTCCGAAATAATTGAATAGTTACCTAAAAATATAAAGGAGTTTCGTAACATTAAAAAAAATTCTCTCAAACCCCCCAAAAGTTTGTCTAGTCTCATCCTTTCATGACAAAATAACGTATTTTTTTCATATATCAGCATATCTTACCAGTGAAACTCATTATCTTATCTCTCCATCATCTGCCAAGTCTTTTCCTACTACGCTTGTAATTTTTTGGGCATGATTCAATAGATGTTTTTATCTTCTCTTATACCTTCGCTCTATATGCACTTCTATTTTTGTTGTTAACAATAATAAGCATTTCAGTGATTACACACTTTGGCTCCTACCAAAAGAAAATCATATGGACAATTACGACGTTCGATATACTCGCTAGTGACCTTGTGGAAGCCTAAAATAAGTGAGGGATAAAAAAAAAGTAAACACTTTTAATACAATTAAATATTTGCTTGTCAGACAAAATTATTTAACGACAAGAATGACACTGTGGCGAATTCGATTTGATCCATCACTAGATTTCATTTCTTGATTTGAATTTCGACTTTCAAGTTTTTTTCCTTCCAGTTTAATACAGATGATGATACTGCTGAAAGGCACATTTTAGCTTGAAAGACAAAACAACTCAGCAACTTTTGAAATATTTCTCCTATGTTCAAAGATGCGTCAATTTGATTCACAATACTTTGTTTTATTTACTAGGGATTAAAGAAATTAACGTTTTTCCTTGTTCCTAATTTTTTACTTGAATGCATAATATTTATGCTAAACAGGCTACATCTCTTTCTTCAGTTGTCTTTTTCATATATATATACCAGTGTAGGTTGTCACAAAATCACTTTATGTGTTTGTGGCGAACCAAGTGCATTATAATATGGAGAGTGCTCAATATCTAGGATAGACCTATAATAATAATAATAATAATGATAATAATAATATATGTATAGATAGATATAATATCATATATAATAATATATATATCTAAAATAATCATTATATATAATAATATTGAGAAGAAAGTTGTGATAAATCTTTGGTTGAGAGAAATTTATTTGAAATCAATTGGTAATTATTGTAATGAAGTGGTCACCTTACTCATTTAAACCTGGTATTTGACTGTGTGATCTATAACAGAGGGTCAACCATAAGAACTTTCGTTGTAGGTGCAAGAAACGGTAGAGGTTTGGGGGACAAGGAAGGATTTAGATTTCGGGGCTCGTGAAAATATGCCCTTCACCACATCGATTTATATAACATGAAAATCTTTTCTTCATCGACACGAGAATAGCTCTTCGTTCCACCCTGTTTTTGAGGACGGCTCAAATGGAAGTTGAACCTCAATAATAAATAATCTTTAAACAAGTGTCTTATCTTTTCTTTCCCTGTGAACTCATTGTCACCTCTAAATTTGATTTTTGTCTCCTCTATCTTTCTACAAGACCTCGCTACGTAACAGTATTGCTTTTTTTCTGTCAAGTTTGAAACGGTAATGTGTTGTTTTTTATCTCGATATCAGTAGTTAGTGTATTTCTCTGAAAATGTTCCGTCAAAATTGCGTCCATTATATAGTGCATAATTACCCATTGATATTGTTATATGTTTTCTATTACGAAATTTTCTCTATATAAATTAAAATTCTTAGTTTTGCCTTCTATTCAAAGATTCTGATTTTGTACACATCATTTTCTGTGATCCAGGTTCCGGTAATTCGCTCATTCTATTTCACTATATCTTCTTTTATTTTCTATATGTCTGGATTTGTTTGGAATATTCACTGATTCTATTGGGTATGTGTGTGTGAGTGAGCTTTTTTTTTCTTCTTTTGTTTAATTCTCACTGACACCCATAAACATGATTTGCGATCGCGTGCAGTGAATTCTTCGTGTTGGGCTGTAATTAAAGTTTCTGTTGTTTTTCTTTCCATTCATAACAATGATTTTCTGAATAGTAATCGGAAGTGAGAGAGTAGAAATGATTAAACAACGATGAGTTTAGCACATTTCTTTAAATTTCAATACAAAATTAAAAACAAAACAAAAAAAAAATGGCCGGTTCTATCCGATCATACAGAACCTGACACGTATGCCCATTGTTACATATCTCTCATCTCACTTTGTTCACACACACACACACACACACACACACACACACACATATATATATATATATATATTTCCATTTGATAGTTGTGCACACCACATACAACTTTCAGTAATGGTATTATAATGTTCACAATGATTATATTTTTAAGTTTTATAGCTGCTCTGCAATAATCACATATTACTCTTTTCATGTAAACCTTTCTTTATTCATAGACCCACACACACACACGCACACACGTATATATATATATATATATATATATATATATATATATATATATATATATATATATATATATATATATAATGTAATAAAAGAAAACTCAGACCTGGTTAAATTGTCATTATAAATTTATTTCGGCGAAGAATATCATTATACACTTAGTCTCATCAGATGACTTCACGCGCTTAATTTGAGGTTAAAAGCTTAAAATATGGATTACAGTCTTTATATATATGCGTGTAGGAAAAAAAAATTGAATTTAGATTTTCAAGCGAAAGTAAAGGGGTTAAAACAATAGATTATTAGAAAAATTAAGAAACCAGAATAAGGGTATTCCTGTAAATTAAACCATCCTAAATTGAAGATATGCTAGATTTTTCGTAATCATATGATGAGACGAAGAGCATAATGATATTCTTCGGCGAAATAAATTTTTAATGACAATTTAACCAGGTTTGAGTTTTCTTCTAAATACATTGTATTCGCTCTGTACGTGAGTTTTATTATATAAACCTGGACTGGGAATATATAACAATAGCCATACATCGAGCACTCCCATAGGTTTATATGAAACTTTTCATATATTCTCAACACGAATAATCCACACCCGTTGCCTTCGGACGCCGACTGGAAATTACTGATATATATATATATATATATATATATATATATATATATATATATGTGTGTGTGTGCGTGTGTGTGTGTGTGTGTGTGTGTGTGTGTGAAAGGGAAAGAGAAAGTGAGAGAACGACAGTGAGAGAGTGAGAAAGAGGGAGAGAAGGGGAATGAAAGCTAAATAGATATATCCATGCCAATTAAATTTCAAGAGTATGTATTTACTCAACCACTCTCCAAGGAATAAGATGTGACACAAGGTCATTTTTAGTGGGTAAAGCTGTTTTGAATTTAGACTTTTTTCTTCACCCAGACTGTTCTTTACAGCCATTTAACTAGGGCTAGATAGGGAACATAGACCCATGCCTTTACCAAGGGCATGTAGCGCGAAGAAGAATTTAAACAAGACCTTCTAGGATACGAAGTCGGGTTGCCAATTTCATCTTTAACGACGATAATCGTTACGCTTATAACATGCTATTTATTAATTGTAAGATTATCATAGTAATCATAAAACAAAGAGATCTAACTTGTTGAGCTCACGCAATACTTCCTCTCTCAAACATACACAAATATACACAACGTACATATATATATATATATATATATATATATATATATATATAAGGATAGAACAGCGTACACACAGAATTCACGGCACTTAGAGACTCATTTTTCGCCCATATTATTATCAGATCAAGTTTATCCGGAGATGCTGATATGTCATGTCGTCGACAGTGAACACTTTATCATAAAAACTGCATTATATATATATATATATATATATATATATATATATGTGTGTGTGTGTGTGTGTGTGTGTGTGTGTGTGTGTTATTTTGAACTTGCCGAAACCATCCACTACAAACTGGATGCGAAATAAAGTTATCTCTTTAAATTGAGTACCACTGGTTTAAATTCAGAGTTGTCCCTCTTTTAGACTGGTTGCCGTACTATTTTCCCATAAACGGAGGAGGAGAGATCCTTATCCCTAATATATTGACATGAACTGAAACAAGAACAGACTCAAAATTTTGAACTCGAGTCTCTATTACACGAGGGTAAGTGTCATTCTATGTGCCCATTAAATCATTAAATTCATATACAAAAGACGAAAACATCATTTATTTTACTCAGTCAATACTTAAACAATATATACACTTCTCTTTTCTTGTCAATACATTCAAACTCTGGTCAAAATTTACTTTATAATTACATGTCAAGTTGTAGAATTATTGATTCACTCTCGTTGTGTGTGTATGTCTCTCTCTCTTTCTCTCTCTCTCTCTATATATATATATATATATTGCTTCGTGTTCTTGGTGCACACATGGAGGTGTAGTAGTGTATTGTGAGTGCACAATGCGTATGCACCATCAAAATACAAAGCAATAGGAAATCGATATTCAAACCACAGTGATATATTATAGTGACAGACATTCCAGAAGTATAGTAATGAAAACACAACCATACCATGACTATATATATATATATATATATATATATATATATATATTGTACTGGTCAGAGGTAAGAAAGAATTTTTATGTGTTAAATGCTGCTGCTATGGGTCAGAAGAAATATTTGAGTGATTTTGATAAAAGCGAAATTATTATGACAAGAAACTTAGGCCATGCTATTTCCGAAAAGATGCCGATTTGAGGCGGTTCGTGTTCATTTGCAGGGAGTATCTATTAGCAATGGTCTGAGGAGGGAAAAATCACCATCCGCCAAGATGTCACAAGGAGGGCCAAGAATTATCGATGCGAGAAATGAATTAAGGTTTTCTCGCCAAGAGATCAACCAAGAGAAGGACTACAGTAGTACAAACTAGAAATACTTTTGATCAAGATAAAAAAAGGTGGTATCACAACATACAGTATATCCTTGTTTTGTATAGGCCGACGAAACCAGTCACAGAACCACGGTTAATTAAAGTTAATTGTTAGTGGTATCTTTTATGAGCTCATTAAACAAGACTTGAGTAGCAAGCTTTTAAAATCAGTAGACCATTTTAAATACCTCGGCAGTTATATCTCATCTACTGATGTAATATCAATATATGCATAGGTATGGCACAGATTGCTACTGAGAGGTTGCCGATCATATAGAAAACTGACCTCTCTGGTAAAATAAAAAAGGCTTTTTCCCCAGCTGTGACCTTATCGGTACAATAGCATAGTTGTACCATTTGGACTCTAACGTTTCGCTTAAAGAAAAAGTTGAATGGGAACAACACAACAATGATACGAGCCATTTTGAACAAACCCTGGTAGCAACACCTCACAAGATAGCAGGTGTATATCCACTTGCCTCTCATCTTACAAACTATCCAAGGTAGACGAACAAGACATGATAGACACCGCAGGAACATAAGGACTAACTCACCAGCAACAATCTCCTATGGACTCCAAAATATAGACACGATTGTGTTGACCAGCCAGCAGAGAGTTACATACTTCAGCTTTGTACTGACACTGGATGCAGTTTAGAGAACCTACCAGGAGTGATGAATGATAATGATGGATGGCGAGATAGAGTCAAGGGACTCGATGCTATCAGCATGATTAGATGAGGGTTGGAACCAAATATTTTCTAAAGGGAAAAAGGTCGCTTGGTACGATCTCGCTTTCTTCTCAATAAGGTAAACGATCGGGTACATATATATTTTTTAATCTGGAGAAACTTTAGCATCTGGGCCCACCGTTAGAAACCCTAAAAGTTAGAACAACTGCTGTTAACTTCCTGCTGCGATATCCCTTGACAATATCTATAGGTCTTCGAAAGCCCAAGTCTGCTTGAGTGAGGTACATGGAGAACTAACTGCTTATGACGCAGGTGGAGATGAGGCTTTAGCTGAAATATGTCAGAAAAGATGTACCAAGAGAGCTAAGCAATATTTATCCCTGGTTCTACTCATGTATTGTGTTCCCATTTTGAAATAAACTTGCACCACACACCTACACAGTGAAAGGACGTGTAGATATAACTTTATGTACATTTATAATCGTTTTTTATTCGCAATTCTTAAAAAAATATCTTAGCATTGCAATATGTCAGCGTTCCAAATGCTTATAGGTAATAGAGAATTCTAACTGAGAGACCAAAATAAAACTTGGCTAAAACAGATAAATATGAACAGACTGCAATTGATAGATTGATAGATTTGATATGATATAGATAGATAAATAGATACATGAAAAAACTGAGATAGATAGATCGATGGATATATATATGCATACATACAGAGTAATTGAAAGATATAGACTAAGAGATAGGGATATATATATATATATACGGAGAGGGAGAGAGAGAGATAACGACAGAAGTGATGTATAAAAGAAAAGTAGGCCATTTCCCTTAGTTAATCAACTTTCTTAATTAATTTGTAAGTTAGTGGGTCAGGTAGGGGGATAATTGGACAAGCCCGTTCGCTCAACCCAACTCTATGATCCACTAAATTGATCACGTGAATGTGTGAATGAATATCCATCGATTCCTAAACCCTAACAATGGACATCGATTTACTCATAACTGAAGAGTGTTGAGAGGGATAGAGCGGGAGACAGAGGAGTTCGAAAAAGAAATGAAAAATGCTAGGAAAAGAGAAAAATGGACGCTGACCAAGAAAGGGGTGATTGGAGGGTGGAAACAAAAGAAAAATGGAATTTTAGAAAACTCACGACAGGAAGATAAAATAATTATCCCCACCAAGAAACAACAACAACAACAAGATAGCAAAGCAAGAAGAGCAGTCCCTATCAGAGCGATAAAAGTACTTCCAAACATTGCTTCTTTCAAAGATGAGATGTGAGAGAAATTAAATGATGATTACTTTGAAGAAGTAAAAACGAATGCAATGATATTAAAGTCGAACTAATTTAATGCCATACATCACGTTGTAACTAAAACAGGCGTTTGCTTTACACTCCTACCGAATGTGTGAGTCTACTTTGTTTGTTGGTGTTGTTTTTTCTCATGCGTACCAGGGAATGTAAGAAGAAAAAGGTGGAAGGTGATTGAAATATTAGATGAGTTTAGCGATGGAGAGAGAATGAAAAGTAGTTGTTGAGTGTAAGGGTTAAAACGCTGGATCCAACGGAAAATGAAAGCTTTAATCATTGATAGAGACATTGAATAAGATAGCAGCGATAACTACGACTGATCAGAATAATAAAAACACACGCTAAACAAGGAAAGAAAACCGAGCAATAGAGATAGAGAAGCAGAAGCATCGAATGATAGGAAGGAAGGAAGGAAGGAAGGAAGGAAGAAGAAGAAGAAGAAGAAGAAGAAGAAGAAGAAGAAGAAGAAGAAGAAGAAGACATTGATTGATTGATTTTAACCCGTCTAGGGTATTTTATGCATAGAGGTTAGGGAATAGCGTTCATCGTATGCTTTTATTTGCATTATTTTTGTAGGTCGGGGTTAGGCAAACTGCAGCCTTCTGCACTGTTCTGTGTGGCCCACGGAAGACTATAAAAAATAATAAAAAGCAATGACTTACACTTGAAACTTGACTAAATTCTTTTGATTTTAGAAGATGCAGCTCTTTGATAATTCCTAATCTAGTGATGCGGCACTCACACCAAAAAGTTTGTCCACTCCTGATGTAGGTGTTTCTTTAGAGCTTTTTTGCAGTCAATTATATTATATTAAATATTACTTATATAAATAACTTGCACGCAGTTATATGATATTAGATATTCCAATTATTATTATTATTATTATTATTATTATTTCATTTTAATAATAATATTTGCACGCAATTATAAGTTTTCATGTAATTAATAATAATCCTTAGAAAACAGTTATAGCCTCAAGTGATTATTCTTAATGCAAATAATTAACTTTTATATCGAGAATATTCCTATCTAATACAAATACTTTGCACATAACTGTATGGTATTATAATATAAAATCAGAAACAAAACTATTTGCTGACGATAAAAAACTGTAAGACAATTATCAAAAGAAACAATAGAGATGGATCTAGATAAATTTTCACATGGTAGAGATATTTGAAAATAAAAATTTTATATAGAAAAATGTAAAGTACTACAAATGGGATTCAAAAGTATTCAAGTTGAATATAAAGTAAAGTTAGCGACCATAGTCGAGGGTGACCCGAAGGCTCCCTTTTCGATAGCTACTACACCAAGGTGTAGGGGAGGGCGCTACTCCATTCCCAGGATTGCTCCACTTTACCCTTGAACCGTACCTTATAATGCTGAGTGTTAAGCAAGGTGGTATCAAGTTCCATTTTTAAAGTCTTTGGTATGACTCGACCTGGGATTGAACCCAGGTCTCCCGGGCCATTGGCGAACACTCTAACCGAAATGAAATCAAAAACTAAATGAGAAACGCAATCAAGGAGTTGGCTTTGATCTGACATTTAAAGATGACTATCGTATTTTGCCGATAGTATCTAGGAGAGTAGAAACGATTGGCTGGATGGTTAAACATTTTATTTCAGGAGATTCAAGTGTTTTAAAAATACATAAAACCCTAAAAGATCTCATATATTGTACGCAGGCCTGGGTTCTAGTGTCAAGTCATAGAAATTGGAGCGTGATATTGAGATTGGTGGGCATATAAAGACGAGTGACAAAAATATTAAAAAGTATAAAAGATTACATTTCGAGAGAGAGAGAGAGAGAGAGAGAGAGAGAGAGAGAGAGAGAGAGAGAGAGAGAGATTAAAAGTACCCACTTTACTAGAAAGAAAATAAAATGAGAGGTAATAGAACTGAAACTTTCACATTAATTGATAGAACTTCTAATTAATGACAAACATTTTTTCGATATTTCTTCGTGAACTAGAAATATACCGTCAAGCAAATTTTGTAAACTAAATCTACTAAACAATTGGATTTTATTTATTCATTTATTTATCTATTTATTTATTTTGCTGATCGAGTTATACATTTTTGAAACAAATTGCATAATCAGATAAAAAAAACAGCAATAGCGTAAAAGAATTAAGATTAAATTGATTGATTTCGGAAAAAATGATGAGGAAAATAATTCAAATGGTATATTTGGAAGTCTCCAAATGAATTACTTAATAGAATGTGATTTGTGTATAGATATTGTTACAATAGTGCATATGTTCTGTGAAAAAATTCTCTTTTTTTTAAAGATTGAGGGAAGAAGTAAAAAGCGAAGATGCCCAAGGAGACATAACAAATAAATAATAATTGTTTCAAATATTCGAATTTGATAATCATAATTATATGGTTTCAAGTAATTAATTCTTTTTAGTAATAATTGTTTGCACACAGTTTTATAGTTTCAACTAACAATAATCCTTAGTTGACAATTATAGGTTCAAGTAACTTCGATTGATATAAATAATTTGCATACAGTTATATGCCATCGACTATTCCTTCCACATACTAATAGTTTGCATATACATCTATTTGACCCATAGACGAGGCACTAACAGTTACTATCACTTCAGTTCAGGCATCTTGGGTAGTGTAATGGTTAACAAGCTTGACTAAGAAACATTCACGAGTGAGCTCGAGTCTCATTGGTTGACCCATTTATAAGGCTTTGTGACTCATCTATACAAAAAACTTTGTAAATTGTTAAAAAGTTAAACGTGTGGTTGTTTCCAGTGATGTAATGGTTTGCTAGTTTATATAGCAAACCTTCATGTGTGAGATCGAGTCTCATTGGGTGCCTCATTCATACGGCTTTTTGCCACATCTCAGCAAAAAGTTAAGCAAATTTTTACCACTCCAGTTCAAAGTGAACCAGAGAGTAATAGCAATGAAGAGATTCTTCATTACGTCTAGGTGTCAGGAACTGGCGCGACACAATCTAATTCAGTTTTTTGTCATACCTAGAAAACCTATTTTTAGGAGGTATCATTCCTCTGCAAGAGATACTGTCAGCGTATTGTAACCCCTGTGGATTGAAGAAAATTGAGAGAGAAAATGATAACTGAAAATAAAATAAATCTGAAATATTAAACACGAGAGACGAATTATTGTAAAGACCGTGAACTGAAAATGAATTTTCTTTAAAAAAAAAAGTTCAAGAGAAACGAGAAGATCTAGAAGGAAAAATATTAACTACGTATTTATTTACTGAAATATAGATCACAAGCGTCAGGTTGCTTACGGTACCAGCTGTTGCGTAATTTGTCACTCATTTAAGTATTGAACACGCTTATCGCTGCTTAACTTTGTTGATCTAGTTGGAACCGGGGATTTTAGCGTGACTTAATTGTAAGTAAACAACCGATGTTTTTGTTTACTAAGCTTTGCTTTGATATAGCACACAGGCTTCAGATTGCTTATCGTACTTGTTAGAGCTTAATCTGTCACCCATGTAAGTAATGAACTAGCTCACCTATGCTTAACTGCGGTGATTAAGCAGGATCCAGTACTTTCAGCTTGACTTGACCGTTGCATATACTATGTTCGATGAGAGGAATAAATCAGTCAGTCAAGAAAGAAAGACGTTGAAAATAGGATAAGTTGGAGGAAGCGAGGAGGAACAGGAAGAGGAGAGCCATAGAACGGCAAAGAATTTGGGAAGAGCATAGATAGATAGCGGTTCCAATGCAATTAGTTTAAAATGTTTTGGAAATCATTTTCAAAAAGGATGCCTTTTTTCTTTTACTAGTTGACAAACATCTTCCATTTGAAATTAAACTTACTCAAAGAAAGCAGTAAAAGCCATCAACTTAAGACATTATCTAAATATATTGGTAAATCTTTGGCAATATAATAAAGAACAAAAGGAAAGGTAAGACTTCGTGGAAGAGTAAGTTCTATGCGCCCTCACATGAACGTAGTTAAAAGTCGGCCGATTTAAATTAAGTATCCTTACGGATGTATTCGCTTATACATACAAAATACAAATATACCAAATAAATCAATTCAACTTAGGAAAATCAGCAGAGTAAACATTTAATGTTTCCGCTACTTACATAGAGATATGGGTAGGGCAAGTGGCGTGCTTAGCAGACCATTACTAATGAGTTCAATTCTCACTAGATGCCTTATAGGTTTAGCCTTGTGCCAGGCTGAGCTTATTCAATGTCTTAATTTAAATTTGAATAGAAATAAGTGGCTATTTAATAACAACCAAAATATTTTCGTACTGTGTAAGGTTTTTGACTGTCACACACAGAGATACAGAGAGGTGGTATATATATATATATAGTAAATGCATATATATATATATATATATATATACATGTGTAGGGTGTCTCAATATTTATGGTACCCATGTGACTGCTAATGACTCTACTAATAATAATATTGTATTCTTTTTTGTTTCAGATTTGAAAATATTCCATAACAACTATTAATACTCAATCATATTGCCTTGAACAAGAGAGGAAAATATTCTGCATTGCTACTTATTTGGAGACATTCAAAACTGTCTCATAATAAATTCAATCCATTGATATGATAATGATTTATTACTCAGACAAGAAACAGAAAAAAAGATTGCATGTCCTGGAAGCTGATATGATAACAACGCCCACCAGGCACGAACACCAAGCAGACCGTCAGAAAACCAGGGGAGGGAGAATCAACGTTATTAATGGGATTTAACCGACTTACCAAAGAGGTTTGATCTCGAGGAGCCACGCTAAAATCGAGTTATGCGTGGCTACACTGAAAATGCTTAGTCTATTCGGCATTCCCCATATTGAGGCACCTCACGCGCCAAGCTATGAACTCCGCCCTGCAACATAGGTATTGCCGGGCTCCTCGGATGGCGTATTAGTTAGCAAGCTAGACTAGCAACCTTTCAAGACTGAGTTCGTGTCTCGTTAGGGGCCCCATTCAGACAGCCTTGTGCCATAACTAAGCAAAAAGCTTAGTAAATTACAACCACAATCGAAAAAAAGAAAACCCGATAAATTCGATCTCTGAAAGAGTGCAGATATTGTCTGGAAGACGGCTTCCTGAGACCAGCTTAATAACATCCCCTTGTCCAATATTATTAATGCTACATTTCTATGTATTTACATATGTATGAGGAAGCCCAGTTGGCCTGGGCTATAGAATACACCGACTACATCTCTGCAGAGGTGTAAGACAAACGAGTGACCTGGATATGACATTAAACCAGCTGATGTTGAGGCTCCGGTTCGGGAGTTCTGGGGAATGAAGAGTACTCCTTCATTGCCATAGCTCCCAGGCCCACTTTGACCTGGATGGGTAGCACCAGGTAGGCTCCTATCTCTGGGTCAAATAGAACTTTGACATTCAAGCTGAGTACTTCTGCTAAATAGAATTGAAAGAAATAGAACTGTTTGTTTATTTAATTTTGTGTAAATAATTGATTGATGTTTAACTGAATACATTGCAATACTCGGATACATTTGTGATGCATAGCAATACTTGGAACCATTTGACCGTGTGCAAACTAATGAGTTACATTGACTTGAATAATTTATGTTAAATCGCTATACTTGTAACCACTTCGCTGTGAGCATTCAAATGATTCATATTGAATAGAATTATAAATAGCAATAATTGAAAACATCTCTTACATATCATGTATATCTATTTAAACGTGTGCAAATAAATGACTTATATTAAATTGTTACTGCTATATAGCAATACTAGAAACCGTTCAACCGTTTGCAAATAAAATTAGCTCAGGCTCGTTTTAAAATGTTCTCAACAAAATCATATATTCAATATATATGTATAAAGAGGATTTAGCGTGAAATAATCCATAATGATTGATATGCCATAAAACCCGACCAAACCAAATCATATATATTTAATATATATGAATAAACAGGATTTGGCATTAAATAGCCTACAATGGTTGATATGCCATAAATCCAAACCAAGTAATCCTTTTGTATGAGAGAGAAGATGCCTAACATTTGCTCTAAACATTTATAAAATTAGTCTTAGTTTCACAGCAACCTATAGAACTCATTACTCAAATGAATTAATTTGCAAAACAAGCTTTTCTAACCAGGATGATGAGTGATAGCATCCCTAATATAGGTGTGCTTAAAATATATTATATTCTTTTTAGTCTCCAGATTTCGCAATTTATTGATGAATAATACGGAATAATGAGTTATTATGAAAAGATATCGTACGCATAGGCAGTAATGAAATGCAGATTTATATGAGAGTTTGTGTTTGTCATTCATGTACTAATGTGCAGCATTAGATGATTAAAGTCTCGAAATTCTCAATACTTATGACGTTTCTCAGATTAACCTTCTCTCTCTTACACCTTCACTCTCTCACTCAATCTTTTAAAGAATAATATCCCTCTTCGGTTCGAGACATCTTTTCCTGAAATATTAAGCACTAAGATATTTTGAATTAATCTCCATGTAAAAGTATCTTATTGAAAGGTTTTCCGCCTTGGTATTTTTACTGCATTTACTCGTCTGTCTCCGCGACCTTTATAGTCACTAAATAAACACATGCACGACCCGTGAGGAATACACACATTTATACACATACGCGTCTATACTATGACATGTAATAGAGACATATGTATTGATCTCTGCAAAATTCTGCCTCGGATTATAAATAGATATGCATTTTTATCCAAGTTTCGGCTGCATGAGTATAAAAAATTTGGTCTGTTCTTGTCATTTGAGTACATGACACACACACACACACACACACACACACACACACACACACACACACACACACACACACACATATATATATTGTGTGTGTGTGTGAGTGTGTGAGTGCATAACATACATATGTAGAAATATATGCATATTAATATACAGTCATATACGTGTATATATACATATACATGAATACGTACATAAATATACATACATTTAAGCACATACACACACACACATATATATATGTATATATATATAGGTTTGGTTTCTTTGTTTTAATGGCATAGGATGCTTTGTAGGTTTTTCAATGGCAAATCCACCCATTTAAAATAGAAGTGGTACTATTTAACCCATAGCAGGGAGGATAAGGGGTTCATACATTTCCGAAAGGTATTTTTTCTAAAATGAACATAATAGCGCGACTGGCGTTCAAACGACCTTATTATGATTTCGTAGTCCATCGCTTTTACTATTACACCACAAGGAACCCCCTACAAATATAGGTACATACGTATGTATATATTTATATAAGTGCATACATATAAAGATATATATCATTGAGAAACAAGAAAACCAATAACTATATTCCATAATAGATTTGTCACATCCGTTATATATATATATATATATATATATATATATACAGGCTGGCCAAGTGGGTAGAGTGTTCGCCAATGCTCCAGGAGCATACCATACCAAAGATTTAATAAATGATACTTGATAACTCCTTTCTTAATACTCAGCATTATAAGGTACGTATCGAGGGTAAAGTGGACTAATCCAGGGTAAAGAGCAGCTTTTCCCCGACACCTCGGTGTAATAGCTATTGAGAAGGGAGCCTTCTGGTCACCCTCGACTACAGTCGCCAAATTTTACTTTTATTCATATTTTCGTACATATATATATATATATATATATATATATGAACTGTATATATTTGTAGTTTTTTATACATATATCACGCACACACACACACACATACACACACACACACACACGCTATATATATATATATATATATATATATACGTGGTGCATTCAATAAGTTTCCAGCCTTCTTTTGTACAAGCATTTAAAATTGGCATCGTCTCTTCAAAATTCAGTATGTTATTGCTATACATCTTATGAGATGACTGATCAATTTTTATGATTTCAGAGTCAAATGAACAGCTACACCGGGAATTGGAATACACCCTACTAAAGCTTGATTGTCACAGCTGGTGAATTTCAAAAAATGCAATCTAGACTGAGGACACTTTAGAAGAACGATATGCAATAAAATTATGTTTTAAACTTGGAAAATATGCCACAGAAACGTATGGAATGCTTCAGACTGCTTTGGAGGCATCTTGCATGAATCGAGCATCAGTTTTTGAGTGGCATAAGAGATTCAAGGAAGGCAGGGAATCTGTGAGGGATGATGAGAGGTGTGGGAGTAGTAAGGAAGTCAATAGACCAGAGTTGATTGGCCAAAGGGTTAGGGTTATGGTTACTATGTTGTGGTTTTAAGGGAGTTCAGGCGGAGATTCCGTAGAAAGAGGCTAGCACTCTTCAAATCGGGTCAGTGGTATTTCCACTAGGACAATGCACCAGTTCACAACTTCATCCTTGTCACAGACTATTTAACCAAGATGGGCATCAACACAGTTCCTCACCCTCCCTATAGTCCAGAGCTGTAACTTTTGGTTATTCCTTAAGCTCAGAGGCTGTCGCTATGAGAAAATTGAGATGAAAGAGTCTGTGACGAAGGTCATTGACACGCTCACACAAGAGGATTTCCATGGAGCCTTCCAGAAGATGTTGGAACGGTACAACAAGTGCATTGCAGCCGGAGGAGATTACTTCGAAGGGGACCAGAGTTCCATGTGTGTACTATCAATAAAAGTGCCCATACGAAAAAAGTCTGGAAACTTATTTAATGATGCTCGTATATGTACATAAGCACATACATATACACAAAGACACATATATATGCGCATACGCGCATGCGTACACGCCTATATATATATATATATATATATATATATATATATATATATATATATATATATATATATACTAATTTACACATCTATCTCTCTCTATCTCTGTACTGGTTGAGAGCATAGAAGTAATAGATGTGTGTATGATATCAATTTCTTTTTACACGTGTATACACTTATTAACGAACGTGGATCAATAAGTCCGTTTCCTAACTCTGTTATAGGTCAAATTTTGAAATATATTTTTCATTGGATAAATCCTTAGTTTATGTACATTGATAATTAATTGTAGTACGTTGAAAAATATTTGACTTAAAATCCTTCTCATTTTTAGGCAACGGATTCTCTCTCTTTTTCCTCCCCCCCTCTCTCTCTCTCTCTCTTTCTCTTTTTCTTTCTCTCTGTATAGCATTTTTTTTGTAGCTGACACTTGGGTATGTAAGATTCTTATTACAGAAGAACTTTCTTTATTCATTGATTAACTTTTCATGAATCAAATATGTATCCAAACACACACACACACACACACACACACACACACACACACACACACACACACACACACACACACACTCACATTTATATATTAATCTAATTGTATGTACAGAGATAATGACGTGTACCATTTTTATGTTTTGACACGATAATAATTTAATAGTCACCAACCTTTACTCTTTTAAGGAATGTTTTCCAAATCAAATAAAACTCAACATTTGTCTTTGATACTAAGTACGTATAAACAAAAAAAAATCACTCATTCAGTTCTTGTTTATCTAATGCAACTAAAGTTTATTATATAGACACATGTGTGGGGGATGTATTCTGTCAGCGGGGACTTAAAATATGCCGCCTATATCCCCTGAAGATGCCTCACAAAAAAGGTGTGTATTATAGTAGACAACAGTGTGCAGTTCCTCTTCATTGCCATGACCCCCACCCCAATTACATTCTGATCCAGAGTATTAGCATCTCTTAGGGAGCCATTTATTTCTCAAATATATATGTTTTAGAATATTAATGTTAATAGGAGGAATAATTGAAACCATATAACTCAATACAGACGAATTACTACTACTCCCCCGACAACAACAACTACTATGAGTAGTAGCAGTAGTAGTTTACGCCTTGTGAGTTCTTCGCACCAGCGTTCACTGGTAGCTTCTCTCTCCCCCCTCTCTCTCTCTCTCTGAGTAACAGCATGTCTCTTCTAGTCTCCAGAACTCTTCGCAGTATTCTGGACCTTCTCAACAATGCTGTTGCATGGATGGTCACGATTCTCCTTCTGAGTTCCAATCCTTCTTCCTCTTATTATTATTATTAGAGTTTTTCCCATCAGCGTTAGCTGATGGTTTTTCACTGGAGTCTTCGTGACAGCAAGTCTCCTCAAGTCTCCAGGACACTTCTCACTATTCTGGCCGTTTTCAATAATGCTGTCGTTTGGAT
>OY757904.1:39748924-39798924 GCA_963585895.1 Sepioteuthis lessoniana | reverse complement strand
TCCTGATTATGACACTAAACAATCTGATGGTGAGGTTCCAGCAGAGCTGGAGCTTTGGAGCCTGGAGCTTTTGAGAATATGGAGAAACCCTTCATTGTCTTACCCAGTCGGCTGGGGCTGTAGAATACACCGACTGCTTCTCTGCAGAGGGGTAAGAACCACCCCCAACGAGTGTCCTGGATATGACACTAAACAATCTGATGGTGAGGTTCCAGCAGTGCTTTGGGGAATGCGGAGTACCCCTTCATTGCCATCTCTCCCAGGTCCACTCTGGCCCGGAGTGGTAGCACCTGATAAGGGTCCTATCTATGGGTTAAATAGAACAAAACTGTGCTTCTTTCACTATACTGATTTTTGCATTTAAACTGCGTATTTATGCTAAACTGACTTGTTTAAAATAGAACTGTTTTGACATTGGAACTGCGTACTAGTGCTGAACTGAATTGCTCGAAATAGAACAGTTTTTGACATCTAAACTGCGTACTTATGCTGAACTGAATTATCTGAAATAAAACTATCTGACATTTAAATCTGTGTATTGCCCAGTCAGCTGGGGCTGTAGAATACACTGACTGCACCTCTGCAGAGGGGTAAAACACCCCTAACGAGTGTCCTGGATATGACACTAAACAATCTGATGGTGAGGTTCCAGCTGGAGCTTAGGGGAATGTGGAGTACCCCTTCATTGCCATCGCTCCCAGGTCCACTCTGGCCCGGAGTGGTTGCACCAGATAGGGCCCTATCTATGGGTTAAATAGAACTAACAGCATACTTATGCTAAAATGAATTGAGTAAACTGAATAGCTTGAAATAGAAACGTTTTTGACAATTAAACCGTACTTACACTTAAACTGCGTGCTTATGCTTAACTGAATTATTTCAAATAGAACTGTTTTTCGACATTAAAACTGTATTTACACTTAACTGAATTATTACATATAACTGCTTGAATAGTTTGAAATAGAAATGTTTTTGACAATTAAACTGTGTACTTATGCTAAACTGAACTGTTTTTGATAGAACAGATTATTTACATAAAAATGGATTTGGTGTTAAATAACCTACAAAGGTTGATATGCCATAAAACCAAACAAACCAAACCAAACCTTCATTGTCGTTACTTCCAAGTTCACTCTGATCCTGAATGGTAATGCATGCAAAGATCCCATCTATGGGTCAAATAGAATTATTTGGGTTAAAGAGCAATGCAAATAAATGCCTGATGTTAAATTGAAGACAATTGAACTGCGTGTAGACAATTGAACTCTGACACGTTTCAAAATAACGTCGGCAACAAACTATTCGTTCACAAATCAAATATATATATATATATATATATATATATATATATATATATATATATATATATATACATATTTACCAACCACTCTGCTCGGGCAGGATATGACACAAGGTCAATCTTTTAAGCGGAGTTTATCAGGTTTGAATTCAGAGTTTTTCCTTCTCCTAGACTAGTTGCCGCACCAAGGCTGAAGAACAGCCCTACTCTTTTACCCATAGTTGGAGGGAGAATAATTGGATTCATACCTTTCCCAAGGGTATTAGTGCTATGTGAAATGCAATCAGTCTCGTCCAGGTTTGAACTCGTGTCGCCGATATATATATATATATATATATATAAAAGCATTTGGCATTAAATAACCTACAAGGGTTAGTATGCCATGAATCACAATCAGTCGTGAAAACAATAAAACACTCACTTTTAACGATGATATTTTGCAAAACAACTTCTACGCAATCTCAAACCATAGTGGGCCTTCTAGTGATGTTTTTATGCTTCAACACAGAATTGGTAGATAAGGAAAATGCCTTAAGTTGAGCTATCAGTAAACACTACAAAAATATAGCTTTGCGTTGTACAGTTGGTAACGAAAATGTCACTCAGCTCACGAAAGGGTTAAATACAAATGAATACGCAAAATAACGATACGAAATGATAGTATAATGTGGGTTTGGTTTCTTTAAAGGCGTATCAACTTTTGTGGATTATTTAATGCCAAATCCATCCTTGTAAAGAACAGGTGTAGTACTATTTAACCCATTGCTAGGGACATAAGGGAATTCGTACAAATAATACAATAGAAACCTACTAAAAATTCATTCGAACAGCATAAAATCAAGAACAGTTATAAGTACGACACTTCATCGAACACGAGTTATAGTTATAGATAAGATGTTATCGGTAGCTTGGGCTTTTTTATGGTAATGTTTAAAGAAATACTACTTAGATGATTTAAAAAAAAAATCCTCGTTTACGTTTGAAAATTGTCTCAACGTTTTTTCTTTCTTTTACATTATCTTATATTTTCATATATTTTTTATTAAAAAAAGAATAGAAACTTTTTTTTTACCTCTTTTATGAAATAGAAAACATTTTTGTTTTGTTGGATTTGTTTTTAATACAAAAATCATTTTTTTGTATAAAAGAAAGAAAAACACCTCATAATTTGCAAACTGCCTTCCTGCGAACGATCAAGAAGTGACTTTGGCAAGAATTTGAAAATTGCTTAGCAAAAACTAAAGAACGAAGGACAGAGAGAGAGAGAGAGAGAGAGAGAGAGAGAGAGAGAGAGAGAAAGAAATAGAGAAAGAGAAAGAGAGAGAGAGTGGGGAGAGAGAGAAGTAAAAGGAAATATAAAATTCACCCCACTTAGCTACAAATATGCCAGGCTTTTTGCCAGCCATAGACTATATATATATATATATATATATATATATACGCGCGTGCGTGTGTGTGTAGAATCAATTTGTATAAATTTAACAAGCTATTCTATTCGACGAATAAAATTGCAGTGAGTTACATCCACACTGAGTGTCCCAAGCTCAGTCTTTGTGAATAAAACTTGCTTATTACACACATACATATGTCTATATTTAACAAACCTCTCTGCACGTGCAGGATGTGACACAAGATCAATCTTTAAGCGGAGTTTAAGAGGTTTGGATTTGGAGTTTCTCTTCTTCTAGACCGGTTGCCATTCCAAGTTTATTTACCTATAGCTGGAGGAAGAATATTTGGATTCATACCTTTCTCAATTGGTGTAAACGCTATGTGAAATGCAAAGAGCCTCATTAGGGATTCGAACACGGTTCGCCGTATTCATTTCCTATGACGCTAACCATTACACCTCAAGTGTATGTATATGAGTGCATGCATTTATTCATCCACATCCTCCGCCACCTGTAGGACTTGACACGAGGTCTCATTTTTAGCAGTTTGAATTTAGTTTTTCTTCTCCAAGACAGATTGCTGAAACAGAGCCAAAGGTCCCAGGCTACCCTATTATTTACCCATAGCGAGGCGGTGGAAAAGAGATGGCTTTCTGCCTTTCCCAAGAGTATTAGCGCGAAAGTGAACCACGTCCAGTGCTTGAACTCGAGTCGCTGACTTAATTTCCAAAGACAATAACTGTTACGCAACACGCATCCTTTATCTATAAATGTGCATCAGTGTGTGTGTGTGTGTGTGTGTGCACGAGGAGCTTCTGAAAAGTTCTCGATACGACCAAGAAAGGAATGACATAGATATTATTTCACATAGTTATACTGCAATTCAAGACACCTGACACATTATTTCTGAAGTTATTTTTTTACTTTTTAAAAGAGAAAAAAATTCGGTTAGATCAAGAAACTTTCAGCATTCCTTTGGGTATATTTAACGAGTTTAAGAAGTTAATAATTATCTTAAAGTTTTTCAATGACACAGCGTGGGGTTAGTAATCTGCTTGCGTAACGTAACTGTTCTTACAAGAGTAAATTAGAAATAATGACGCTGAACTAAAATAGGAACAAGGCATATATATTCATTTATATTCGTAAAAGATTAACAAAGATTAAAACGATTGATGGAGGTGCCTATGGTGTAATGGTTATCGTCGTAGGAAATGGACACGGCGACACGAGTTCAAATCCTGAACGAGACTGATTGCATTTCACATAGCAATAATACCCTTGGGAAAGGTATGAATCCAATTATTCTCCCTCCAGCTATGGGTAAAATAGTAGGGCAGACTGGATTCTTCAGCCTTGGTGCGGCAACTAGTCTAGAAGAAGGAAAACTCTGAATTCAAACCTGTTAAACTCCGCTTAAAAATTGACCTTGTGTCATATCCTGCTCGAGTGGAGGGGTTGGTAAATGATAAGCAATGATTGATGTTATTCTACCTAATCTTCTGGCTTTGTACCGTCATGTTAAAACATTACCCTACGAAATAAGTATCTCTTGTTTAAACGGAGTTCAAATTTAAGTTTTATTGAAAGAACCCTAGTTCCAAATTGGCTATATGTAATCGTTTTGATAACTGCATCTGTGGTATTCTGAAAGTGTTAGCGCTTGATTATGAGGAATGGATTGATTTGATAAACGTCCAATTCTTAAATAGAAAATACCTGTTATGCAATTCGTGAGATTACATATATATCTCAAAATGGTAGCTTTTATAATGGTTTTATACTGACAAGCGTTGATGAAAACTGTACGCAGCACCCTTGAAAATCTTTAAAATAATCCTTAATTTATTAACCCCATGAAAACACTCGAGGGAATGCTGAAAGTTTCTCAGCCTGCCCGAAAAATAATTTATGAATGTCTCAAAGAAATGTATTCTCAAAGTTATATCTAGCGTTTTGCTTTATGGGTTCAGCTTTTACAGACACTGTCGTTAGGGTTTAGAATACGCAGACTGAATCCTCTGCACAGGGATAAGGCTGTTCCACCTAATGATAGCGATGCTCCAGTCCTGTACTTCAGGATGTTGACATTACTTCCAGGTCCACTATGACTGAAAGTGGTTGCACCTGTTAGGGTCCCATCAATGGGTCAAATATTTCTATTTGAATGTCATTAGACAAAAATACTTAATACCATATAATCATATATTATTGGTATCAAGAACAGTTACTGGAAGGTGTAATGGTATTCTGAGGGTTATTATTTGTTACTTGAAACCATATAAATTCGCGCGAACAACTGACTATTTATAAACATAAATAATTACTTGAAACCATATGATTATTAGTATTGAACAAGTCCTGGCAGCAGCAACCCACGAGGCGCCAGCTATACGGTCACCTACCACCTATCACGAAAACTATACAAGCTAGACGAACCAGACATGCCGGACACTGCTGGAGAAGCAAGGACGAGATCGTAAGTGATGTACTCCTGTGGACCCCCGCATATGGCCAATCAAAAGCAGGGCGACCAGCTCGAACATTCATACAGCAGCTATGTGATGATACGGGATGTAATCCTGAAGACCTGCCGGAGGCGATGAATGATAGGGAGACGTGGAGAAAGAGGGTCAGGGATATCCGTGCTAGCCGCACGACATGATGATGATGATTAGTATTAGATATGGATACTTAAACCCCTAGCTATGAATTCAAGAGTTTGGAAATTATTTGTATTAGATAAGAATACTTTATATCATAACTGTGTACAAAAACTCTTGAGAAACAACTAAACATCAAATGTAAACATAAGGTACTATGAACGCAGTTCTCTAACCTCTAAGGATTGAATAAACATGAACAGGTTGAAATGCCATTAAAATCAAGTAATCAGCTTTTATTTAATAATTTCTAAAATTTTGCAATTTTAAACTTTCAAATATAACGTAATTCAACCTCTCCTGATCGTACATTCTTTTACCACAGAACGATGAGATTCACTTAGACGTGAAATATTAACCAATATATTCCCAAAGCAAATTATTGGTATCGATACGAAAGCTATTTACATTTTCGATGTATTTTACTTAGTGAGTGTCATGGACGAAATCGAAGTCAGAATAACCGTCGTTTGTCCTTAGATGGAGATCAAAACATGAATTCGGTTTCGGTCAAATAGGATAGCACCAAAGTATTATGAATTGCATCATTTTCTATTACCATACTGCGTGGGATATTTTAAAATTTGCTATGTTCGTATAACACACTAAGTTTGTAGGCGTATTGTATTCTTAATGACATGTAAAATTCTTCGCATAAAAATAGTGTTTAATTGTTGGTGAGAATCAATAAACTTTACATTTTGCTGCAAAGTGCCAATTTTAGAATAATGTAAATAATTGAGATACAGATGTAACACTATTTTGTTTACATAAACATATCTCTCTTGTTCAATCCGATACATTCTATGCATATTTTTTTTATTTACTTTATCTACGGTCCTGTATTGTTTATTATTATTATTATTATTATTTATTGAAACATCAGTAAATAATAAGTAAAAAATGAGAGAGATAAAAAAAAAGAGCAAACAAGATGGAATATATTTTTATAGATTATGACAACGCACACAAAAGCAACAGAAGAGAAGTGAATTGATGGAATGGGGTTTGCAGTGTAGTATTTTCATAATTCAGCACATTATTTTATAAAAAAAGATAAAGGTGTTTGTTAAACACTGTCAGTAACTCTGAACTTATTTTATCTTAGGATAATAACCGGACATTGGCCTAGCGGTTAGAGTGTTCGCCAATGGCCCGGGAGACCTGAGTTCAATCCCAGGTCGAGTCATACCAAAGACTCAAAAAAATGGTACTTGATGCCTCCTTGCTTAACACTCAGCATTATAAAGTATGGATCAAGGGCAAAGTGGAGCAATCCTGGGAAAGGAGTAGCGCCCTTCCCTACACCTTGGTGTAGTAGCTATCGAAAAGGGAGCCTTCGGGTCACCCTCGAGTATGGTCGCCAACTTTTAAAAAGAAAAAAAAGATCTTTTCTGCGGTCACCTCATGAGTGGAACAATAAAAATGTTTAATATTGGGATTTGGCGTAAACTAATCTGCTACAACTTCAACTAAAACTGTAACATACCCATGATACACGGATATGTGAAATAGACATAGAATGTTCATAACGCACATATAGATAACAAAGGAATCCCGAAACACAAAAAAAACACTTACGACTTCTTAGTTCAGGTATGAAACTTTTTATTACCTTTGAGTTAAAAAGGTTTTTCGACATGAAGAGAGAGATAAACAAATTTTCTATGCTGACATTTCCATCTACCCCTACCCGCCGCAAACTACTAGTCTGATCTCGGTGAGCCCTGAAAGTCAACCGTCTTCTTCGAACGCTAAAACCCAACTCCCTGACTTTTTCAAATTCCCAAAATCTTCCGCGCACGCTTCCGGTGCATGACGTCATTCACATCCCTCGGTCACATTTCCTATCTGGGATTTTTATTTTGACATCGCTGAATGATACATCCTCCCCGCGCACACGTGAACACCTGCACTCATGTTGCACCTAACTAACCCATGCGCTAAGCGAAAGGTTCTCAGTCTAACTAAACCGAAAGGTAAGATATATAAAACGAAATCCCTCCACAATTATATTAAAAAAACTACTACTACTACACCTACTTCTACAATTGATAATGATAATGACGATGATGATAAAGAGGAGGATTAAAATGTAAACAAAACTGTCGTTAATTGCAAGAATAAAGTTAGTAGATTTTGCATAAAAAATCCTGACGAATTTCCATAACCAAGATGTTACAGGTATGGGTCGCCACACATTGTAGCAAGTATATCTACATGCTAGTATGAGTTGTGTCGAAAGCTGCTTAAAAGTGAAAGTAAGTAAAGTTGGCGACCGTAGTTGACGGCGACCCGAAGGCTCCCTTTTCTTTAGCTAATACACTGAAGTGTAGGGGAGGGCGATACTCCTTTCCTTAGATTGTTCCACTTTACCCTTAATTCGTACTTTATAATACTGATTGTTAAGTAAGGAGGTATCAAGTACCATTTTTTGAGTCTTTTGTATGACTCCACCTGAGATCGAACCCCAGGTCTCCCAGGCTATTAGCAAACACTTTACCCACTTGTCCAATGAGCCGGTCAAAAACTGCTCACTTGCTCTATGTTCTTGAAATTGAATTTGAATGCTGATGGAATGATCAAACAAAAACAATCTAATTCAAAGCAACACAATGATGAATACGGTGGACCCCCCCCAAAAAAATAAAAATAAATAAAAGAATAAAAAAGAGAAAGAAAAACATATGTAATAAGGAAAATGGTTTATTTAGTAATTTCAAGCAACTTATGCTATTAGGTCGTTCGGAATAAACTATCCGATTTTTTTTAATAAACCGTTTAAAGTCTGATCTAACATCTAATCGTAGCGGAATAAAAAAAAATCCTTATTAAATTGTCTTCGTTATAATTTTCTATCATTTCTTTCAGAATTAGATTTTGAAGGTTATACGCCCCTAATCATGAACATGAAGAGATAAAAAAAAAAGTGATACGTTTAATTTTTTTTGCATGAGTTCAAGCTTGGTGATACTTTTGTTTAATGACAATGCTCAGTCCTATGTCAGGATGACATTGCAGCAGCTTATTGACGTGGGATATGAGACTTTGCCTCATCCACCATATTCTCCTTATCTCTCACCCACCATTTACCATTTTTTTCAAGCATTTGGATACTTTTTATGAAAAAAAATAGATAAAATAAAATAAATAAATAAAAATAAAAAGTGATAAAAAATAAATTAAAAAAAACATCATTCCAAATAATTACAAGCTGCATTTAAAGATTTCGTTTTATGAAAACCTTCTGAATTTTATCTTGCAGACATAAGTAACCTGGTTTTCTCAAATGTTGGTTTAATAGTATTTTAGCGATTCTTTTTCAAGAATACCTTTGGCCTCAACTAACCCACGAAGTTTGATATGATATAAAACAAACAAACAAAAAGAAAGTAAAAAAACAAGATACAAAACCTGGTTAATTGATGACAAAATTGCATAAATATTCAGGGATTATCTTGTGACTCACTTAACCGGTTTCAATTCATTCATTCGGGAATAAAAGTTTATTTTAAAATCGGACATCATTTTGTGAACAGTATAATAAATTAGTTAATATAGTGAATAGTTAAAATGTCATAATGCTACTTTAAGTAGCAAGTTCCGACACAAGATAGAGTCATGTTAAAATACAGTCTTTCATTTTGAATGAACTTAGCGTATTAGCTAAAGATCAAACCATAAGAAGAACGCAGAAAAATGGTGAACACATAAATAAGATAAATAGGAATAGTAAAAAGACACAGACATATAGCAATAGATTTTCACACACGCATATATATATATATATATATATAGTCATCCACAGACAGATCTGTTTCGTTCTATCAGAAATCATCAGTGTGGCTAGACAGTATCTTCCCGTAGCTGGAATCGAAACCCGGTTGACTCAAATGCCAAGCCAAAGCTTCTAACCATTCACACACACACACACACACACACACACACACACACACACACACACACACACACACATATATATATATGTGTGTGTGTGTGTGTGTGTGTGTGTGTGTGTGTGTGTGACCGTGGTGTAATGGTTATCGTCGTAGGAAATGGACACAGTGACACGTGTTCAAATCCTGGACCAGACTGATTGCATTTCACATAGCACTAATACCCTTGGGAAAGGTATGAATCCAATTATTCTCCCTCCAGCTATGGGTAAATAGTAGGATAGACTGGTTATTCAGCCTTGGTAAGGCAACTAGTCTAGGAGAAGGAAAACTCTGAATTGAAACCTGTTAAACTCCGCTTAAAACTTGACTTAGTGTCATATCCTGCCCGAGCGGAGGTGTTGGATAAATATATATATATATATATATATATATATATATATATATATATATATATATATATATATATGTATGTATATATATTGTATACTGTTTGGATAAAATGCTTGAAAGATTGGAAGGGTGACTCGAGAATGATATTTATGGAATATTTATTAATTCATATTTATTATGTTTCGCTTACTTCATGAAATAAAGTAAACTTAAAAGAAAACAAGCATTTCATTCTTTACAATCATTTTTTGATGAAACATGTAAATAGGCGAAAGGTCATAAAGACAAATAAGCCTCCAAAATGTCGTCTTCAAGCTATACCGCTTACACACACACACACACACATATATATATATATATATATATATATATATATATATATATATATATATATATATATATATATATATATATCTGGAGAAATGAAGGAGTAAGCGTAGAACAAGTATTTATGGATATGTATGAAAAAGTCTCTATGTATCCATGCATGTTAAAAAGTGTGGGTTAATACCGAGAAAATACGTTCACCAGTGAGTTACAGTAAAAACATTTGTTCCTAATAATAAAACGAACGGACAAATCAACAACGGCTTTTGAGATAAAAGCCCAGGTTAATTTAGACGTAATCCTTATTTAACACTTAATACTGAGTGCTTAGAGAAGGGTTTTTTTTTCTGACAATCCACCGAGTCATAGTGTGGCACAAGGCCGTTTTATAGTGGGGGTCACGCACTAATCGAGACTCCTGCGCAGTAGGAAAACAAATCTTGACCCCGTCCACATTATCCTAAGTCTGAGTGCTTTGAGAGAATTCTTTCTTAGGAGACTTGATATTAAAAGGATTTCGACTGGATGACAACCATTACAAACATAATATTAAGGGTTAGAAGTGATCTACTATTTTTAAAATTTTTTATTCGACTCAAACCTTTATTGGGACATGAATTAGTCCTTAGGAAAATGATTAAAAAATATTCATATTACACAATAAATCATTTTTTACATCATATCTTTTTTGAATGCACGGAAATCTGCGGCAAATCGTAAGCTTATTGATATTCAGTAAACATTTCAGATCAAAATTTCTCTGATAACTATATGCCAGGCCACAGATTATTAACTCAACCGATCACACACACACACACACACACACACATATATATATATATATATATATATATATAAGTTTGGAAAGCATCAACACATCGTGAATGGAGCTGGGAGATTGTCAGTTATTCTAACTTAAAGAAAGATTCCCCGCGGTGTACTGGATCACGTGATGGACTGCAATTTTGTATGAAGCAATACTACGTACTTTGAACTCTAGTCGGGCTATAACGTTCACTTTAGATCTAATTCCGTGAGGAAAGGCATGAATCATCTTATACCCTTACTTATGGGTAAAATACTACCACTACAGTCCTTCGATAACGGACTTGACATTAAATAACACACAAAGGTTGATATCGCATTAAATAAAGAAACTAAACTAAGCCTAAGTAAGATACATATGATCTATCATCTATTTTGAGCATTCTTTATTTATAGATATTATAAAAACTCACATGCATGTATATATATATATATATATATATATATATATATATATATATATATATATATATATAATGATATTATTTACATATTTTCCATACGGAAATTTTAGTAAAGATGCTTTTTTAATTTAAGAAATTACCTTACTCTTATAAAAGTATAAAACAATTTTAAACACAAAAGCTAAAATTTTACGTAACCTACATTTTAACTAATTGAATAATCCCAACTCTTTGTACTTATTGAGTGGCAATTGAAAAGCTTATCTCAATTGACTATTTACAAGGACAGAGAGTTTGAATCTAACCAAGTGTAGTGGAGCAATATGTTACAAATTAGTCTTCTATGCTCTAAGTAGTATAAGTAAAGTGTCCCTCAATTGCCTAGTACCTTACTAAGACAAAATTAGTATAACTCAGAAATATAAAACTTATGATTTCGATTAATTAATAATTCGAATAAACTAAGGAATTGGTAACTCATTAAAAGTAATACAAATAAAATTCAGGTTTAGTGAGGTGTTCAAACCAGGTAAACAAGATAAAATACAGGCTGAACAATCAGAACGGTTCCATAGTTCAAAGAAAATTAAAACTTCATAAAAATTGGAAAATATAATTCTTGTTTTTTTTCATCTTTTACAAAAAAATAATTAAATTTCTGGACAGAAAATATTTCAATGGAAGTTCATATTTTTCGCTTTGTATTAAACTAAGTTATACGCAGTTAATAATTACCAACTAGTGAATGAGCAGAATTTTTTTTTTTTAATTGAGAAGCACCTATTTGCGTGTATGCATGTATTTTGTACGAAGATGTGAGTTTTAGTTTTAAACTGAGAAATATGATAGGAAATACTTCATTTTGATTATTACGTAACTAAAAATGTTCCGTGAAATTTCTTGTTAGACATTACACAATCGTGTAAAAAGGATTTTCGAAAATAGATTCCACATTTAAAAGACATGTCGAAAGTCGATTACATGAACTGATGAAGTTGTAAGGGGTTCTGATTGAATTGCTTATACCAAACCATGTTTATAGCAGTGTACATGTAACGTTGCATTTTGGAAAAGTAAACCAAGTTATACAAAAGTAATTTTTTTTAAATACATAGTTATTGTTTTAACGCATATTGTTCAGAAAAATTAATTGGTATTGGCAGCTGTAATTTGCATTTAAAATCGGGAGAGGAAAAAGGATATAACCTGTGATGGATTTTACCCAGAAAAAAATCGAGTCTCACAGATTCATAAATTTTGCAACTTTTTTTCGCAAAGTAAGAAGAGAATATCTAATAGACCTTACCAAAAAAGGAAAGTGAACCATAGCCTTTCTTTTTTTTTTTGTTATGATATCCGAACATTCAATGATTGATTGATTTTAATGGCATCTCATCATGTCTAGGAATATTTTATGCCTTGAGATTTGAGAATTAACTAATTATACATTTATTCTTAAAATGTTAGTGTAGTTGTTTCTTAAGATTTTTTTACGCTCAGTAATAGGATATTAAATAATTTTATTTAATACAAATAGTTTTAATATCGTTGTATGGTTTTAAGTATTCGAATCAAATTCTAATTATTGGATGGTTTCAAGGAATTATTTTTGTTTAATAACAGACGTTTGCTCGTACACAATTATATGGTTTCAAGTTATCAATAAAAATACTTAGTAAAAAAAAAAAATGGGTTCAAGTAACTATTCTTAACACAAATAATTTGAGCACAATTGTGACATGGTTTCAAGTATTCCTATCTAATGCTAATAATTATATGGTTTCAAGGATTTTTCTCTTTAATAAAAGATGTTTGCTTGTACACACTTATATGGTTTCAAGTTATTAATAATAATCCTTAGTAAAAAAAAATACGGCTTCAAGTAACTATTCTTAATACAAATAATTTACAGTTTTTTCGAAACACGTATTCCTATCGAATACGAAAATTTTCAGACAGAACTACATGACTAATTCATAGGGCACTAACAAATACTACAATATCGAGTCAGATTGGACCTGTGAATAATGGTAATGAAGGGGTACTCCCAGATATCCAGAACTGGAGCCTCTCCATCATATGCAGTTTAGGGGTCATATCAGGACAATGCTATTGGGAATAGTCAGACACATCTGCAAAGAATACAGTAAGCGTAATGCAAGCCCGCTAACAGAGTGACCGAGTATCCAAGTTATACATAGTGCTTTAATTTTTCTGTATTTATTTCACAAACAAATAACCCATTTAAAGTTTATAAAAAGGAAAGACTATCCTAAGTATTGTAGAGCTAGAAGTGCTTTCAAAAGCTAGTCTAATCCTAATAAGGCCAAATAACGATTGTAGAAGTGCTTAAAGTCTGATTACTTTTGCACCGGAAACGAAGATCAGCTTTTCCCGTTGTATGCAATGAAAGAATGCTGAACAAAGCCATGGCATTTTGAAAGCTAAGAATGTAACTAAGTGCTCATATCTTCAACGAAAATCATAAAACTATTTAAAAAGATCGTCATAACACTTAACAAAGCAAGGAAACTATTTTTTTAAAAAGAGCAACTGATTCTAAAATGTCTTTAGTAGCCTCTATTGAAATAGCTGAAATGATTGCAAGTAAACATTTTACCAGAGTCTGTTATTTTACTGGCACGCAATAGATTGCGATGAAGCGGAACTCAAAATCCGCATTCTTCCCAAACAAAACAATTTATAAGTGAATTATGGACATGTCTGTTGACAAAGAGTAAAACATAAGGAATGAATTGAATAACTTCGAATTCGCCTTATTCCTATTGGATATGAGTTAAATATACCACCACTTTTCTTCTAGAAGGATGGCTTAGACATTAGGTAACCAACGAAGACTGATATGTCATTAAATAAAGAAACCAATAAAAATTTACTTTGCATGTTGACAAGTTGGCTGACTTTAGAAACAGAGCTCAATAATTTGCATTCAGTGGTTTTTTTTTTTATCTGATCTCTGATAAAATAAAACTGGACTTATGCCATGTCTTAACTGTGTCAAAATTACTGTACAGTTGCACCAGTTGAACATTTAAGAAAAGCTTGAAGAAAAGGCTGGGTGAGCATTATGCAAGAATCTTAGTGCTCTTTTGAACAAATCATGGAAGTTGCAGCATAAAAAACGGCACTTGTACGAATTACTTCTCATCGCACAAACCATCTAAATAAGACGAACAAAATATACTGAGTATTGCTGCTGAAGTAGGACAGATTCATAAGCGACGTTCAGCAATGAAATCTTACCTATGGACACACCAGTGTTAGCCGACCAACAAAAAAAAAAAAACATATTCATTAACTCTGTTCGAACACTGGATGTCGTCTTGAGGACTTACTAAGAGCGATGACCGATTGGGATAGAGAGGCAAAGGAGTCCGCACTGTCGATGATGATGATTGGTAGAAGAAATTTCAACCTTTAAAAAATTGTTTCATTTTTAACTTTTTACCAGTGAAATACCAAAAACTACAAAAGCTCAGGATGCCTGATATTTTAGATTCTTTTATGAACGCTGTTGTTTGAATAGGTTTTGTTTAGTTTCTTTTATTTATCACCATTTGTTGGTTGTTTAGCGCCAAAGCTCTGATATCAAAATAACGATAGTGATATGCTTTAAAGCATAGCTGGGTAGTCAATAACTTTCCTCAAGGGTATTAGAACAAAAGTGAACCTAATAGAGAGACTAGAGTTCGAACCCCTTTGCTTAAGGACAGTAGTCCAGCACTTTAGCCATGACGCCACGGGGACTTCCTCCAAGAGAAAACATACTGATGTTAACTGTATCAACATTGGTCCATATAAAACTCTTTGCAATATTCCTATAATAGCAAAATCCTAAAATTATTTCAACTAATTATCGGCATAAGAAGGATCTTGTTTCAAAAACAGTATTGATTGATATAAACTAGCGTTTGGGCAATGAAATTGAATTAAAATATTTTGAACTGTGGAAATGATTAATCAGATTAATAGTAGACCACTGAATACTCATTTATTTGAGAAATTTCGTGGAGATATACATTCCCAGCGGAGGTAGAAAATTTTATGTTGAGTGATCAGATTACTAACAAGAGATTAGAAGATCTTTTGTGTTGCTGATCTGAAGTAAAAGTTATTTTCACTTCTTGATGAAAAAGAAATGAATGATTCTTTGAATATTTTCGATGCAAAAGTCGGATATTTGCAGTGGAATATTTTAGTGAGAGTTACCTAAATAACTTGGCTTGGTTTTAAGGGGAGGGGTTATTTAATATCACATCCATCCTTGTAAATAACAAGAGTAATACTATTTAATCGATATCTAGGGTTATTATACTTTTCCCAAGATTATTAGTCCGAATGTGAACGTAATAGCACAGCTGAAATTCGAACTCACGTACTTCAACATCGCAATCTAGTTCTTATCTGCTACGGTTGCGCAGCATTAGATATTTTAACGTTCACAAAAGCATGGAAAGTAATGATTTAGAGAATGTTATCTATTATTTTAGAAAGGGATTACTAAATTAAAATTATAGACTGAAAGTTAGTAACTTTGAGATGTTTTCGTTCACTTATAAAATCAACACAAAATACATTATTCCAATTTAAGAAACTGTGAGAGAGTGAAGTAGCCGGTGGTTAACATGTTAGACTGTGGCATCACAGTAAGCGAGTTCGAAATTCAGAATATTTATCAATTTATAATATCAAATTCAATGAGATAGATGTAATAAAAACGTTTCTACATTATTTCAGAATTCTGTATTCTTAATTATATATATATATATATATTATATATATATATAATTTGGTCTGTTGTTATTATTTGACATTGAGCTCTTTACCAGGATTATCTAAAATTAATATTCTATTTTTGAATATTTTATTTGTCCTGATTGGAATTATTCCCTACTCCGGATTTACTGGATATATATATATATATATATATATATATATATATATATATATATATATATATATATATATATATGCATGCACACACATACATATATATATATCTATATATGCATGCACACACACACAGACACACACACACTCACACACACACACACTCGCATATATATATATATGGACTATACATATATATATATATATATACACACACACACACACACACACACACACACACACACACACACACACACACATATACATATATATATATATATAATATGTATATATAAATGCATGTATATTCATCTCTGTATATACGTATAAATATACATGTGTGTGTGTGTGTGTGTTTCACATAGACATTTATGATTCCTGTGAATTAATTTTTTTTAATTGCAGATCAACTCCTTATAAATAATTTGATGCCGAATCTGTATTTAAATAACTTGCCTAGAGTCATACGGTTTCAAGTATTACTATCAAATTCTAATAATTTCTATAAAGTCAAGTGATTTTCAGTAATTATGTCTATTTGATAATAATAATAATGATAAGACGACGTTGACACACTATATGTATCAAGAAAGGAGGGAGGGAGAGGACTTGTCAACATTGAAGACAGCGTTGACACATCGATACAACGGCTCGAGGACTACATAGGAAAACACAAAGGAGGACTGATTACAGCCATCAGAAACGATACAGACAACACGAAAGAAAACAGAATGACAATAACTAGTAAGCACAAATAGGAAGAAAAACAATTCTATGGGCGTTTTAAACGACTAATAAACAACAGCTCACACGAGAAAACCTGGACATGGATGAGAAAAGGAAACTTTAAGAAAGAATAGAATCCCTTCTAATAGCAGCACAAAATTACGTCATAAGAACCAATCATATCAAAGCGAGAATAGATAAGACGCAACAATGTAGCAAATGTAGGCAATGTGGTGATAGAATCGAAACCATCAATCACATATTAAGCTATGCAGCGAATTAGCACAGAAAGTGTATAAGACTAGACATGATTGGGTGGGTAAGGTGATCCACTGAGAAATGAGCAAGGAAATTTAAATTTGACCATACCAACAAATGGTAAATGCGCAACCCAACATGTCCTAGTAAATGACATACGTAATCTCCTAGGAACTTTAACATACAGACGGATCACCTATTCTCGGCCAGAAGACCAGAACTTTAATAATCAACAAGTAAAAAAAAAAAAAAAAAAAAAATAGGGAACTTGCAAAATTGTGGACTTTGCTGTCCTGGTTGACCACAAAATAAACTGAAAGAATGTGAAAAGAAGGATAAGGACCTCGACCTTGCTAGGGAATTAAAAAAACAAACAAACTATGGAACATGAAGATGACAATTATAACAATAGATATCGGTGCGTTTGGTACAGTAACTAAAGGATTATTAAAGGGACTGGAGGACTTAGAAGTTAGAGGACGAGTGGAGACCATCCAAATTACAGCTTTGTTGAGAACGGCCAGAATACTGAGAAGAGTCCTAGAGACTTGAGGAGACTTTCAGTCATTTAAACTCCAGTGAAAGACCATCAGCTAAAACTGATGTGAAAAACTCTGATGAGTAAATAATAATAATAATATTAAAAATGATAATATGTTTTATGCACAACCCAGAATCGCCCTGCACTATGAGAGGCACAAACTTCTTTGGATTTCGGGATACAAAGATATTATTAATTTCGGCAAGACAACCAATCCTACTAATAGTCAACATGAACAAAAAAAAAAAAATAAGAAAAGAGAACTTGCCGAATAGTGGACATTTTGCCATTCCAGCGTACCAGTGAGTAAATTTATAGGAAAGCAAAAAGGAGATAAGTACTTAGACCTTGCTAGAGAACTAAAAACTATAGAACATGATGGTGGCTGCGATAATAATTGTAATTGGGGCATTTGGAAACAATTCCCAAAGGATTGCTAAAGGGCTGGAAGACTTGAAAAAAAGAGGACATGTAAATATGATCCCGACTACAGCATTATCAAGATCGACGAGGATATGAGAAGAGTCCAGGAGATTTGAGGAGACTTGGTGTAATTCAAACTCCAGCGGAAAACCATCAGGTAACCCTGGTGTGAAAAACTCTAAGGAGAAAAAATAATAATCATTCGAAACAGATTAGCAAGTGTAGGTTATATTACAAAGCAGACATGACACGGCTAATCACATGATAAGCAAATGCAGCAAACTAACAGAAAAGGAGTACGAGACCAGGCAAGACTTTGTAGGATAGTTGATCGACTGAACTTTTTGAAAAGGACTGAAAATTCACCATATAACCAAATGGTATACGCACTCAACTACAAACTGTCCTAAAGTTTGAGACGCATAAAATTCATTGGAATTTTGAGATATAAGTGGATCACCAATTCCCAAACAAAAGTCTATGATTAATAAAAAAAGAACTTGACATCAAGAGTATTTTGTCGTTCTCTTCCGACCAATATCCGATAGATATATATATGTATAATGTTGAGATAGATATACATCTACATACAAATAGATATACAAACACACAAATACATATAAACACACATTTATATATATATATGTATCCACATTCACATTCATATATATATATATATATATATATATATATAATATATATATATATTATAATAATGTTGGTTGTCACTAAATATATCTAATATACATTTATTATATATATATATATATATATATATATATATATATATATATAGTGTGTGTGTGTGTGTGTGTGTGTGTGTATATACGTGCGTGTCTCGTAGTGTAAACGGACTAAATATTTAAATCGGATATTTATTTCTCGTTAGCTAAGTTATGTATATGTGCATATATGTGAACTTTATATATATATATATATATATATATATATATATATATATATATATATATATATAAGGCGTGTATGTATATATACGCTTTTAGTGGGATAAAAGGTTATGAGTAAAATCTGAAATGACACTGCTCTTATAAGGTTGAACAATAAATTGGAAAGGCTTTTGCATGGCTCGATATCTTTCTTGAATCTTCCTTTTATAAACTAATATAAGAAATAAAAAGTGAAATCTGGCTTATTAGCTTAGATGAAAAAAAAAATACATATATAAATCTAAGCATTCAAGACAGTTGCCTTGGACCACCCTTAAAATAGCCGACAAGAGATAAGCTTCCTCATCTCTTTCACAAGGGAAATGAAGCCTTTAAGGCGCTGATATGAGGCAACAACCACTTTTCTTTGCCCACTTACTTCTGATTTGAGTTAGCAGCATATTTTTTTTCTCTCTTGATTTGATGCAAACACGTTTGAGACGAAGAAACTTGTCTAAAGATTAGAACAGGTCAAAGACAAACCTCAAAACAATACAAGTCAAACAATAAACAAAATAAGAAAACGTCATCATGAATTGAACTACGAAGCCAACATCAATATAATATTGTTATTTGACATCTACTCTACACTGTATAAATAAATAAAATAGTTATTTTAACAAATATTGCAACGGTGTTTTTGATACGGTGAATATTTTTAAAATATTCAGCAGGAATTATTTGTAAGCGAATATAAATTTTGAATGCCTGATATATAAACGGTTTCGTTTTCTTTGTTTAATGGCATATCAACCTTTATGGGTTATTTAATTCCAAAGACATGTTTGTGAAAAATGGTTGTGTTACTCTATATCCTATAGTAGGTGGTTATTAGGATTTCACAACTTTCACAAGGGTATTAGTCTGAAAATAAACGGAATAGCGTGACTGAAATTCGAACGCCCCGACTACAATGACATAGACCAGCTTATTATCCCTTAAGCCACGGAAACTTCCCTCTCTAATGATTAAAAGTATGACCAGCTCTGTCGGTGGAGCTTACAATACTCTGTATCCTCAGTATAGGGGTAAGATCCCTAAATAAAGAAATATCCTGAGTATGAAGCTAAACTACATCTGACGGTGAGACACCAGTTTTGAAGATCAGGGGAATATGGAGTACCCCTTCATAGACATTACTCCCTGGTCCATTCATTTAGCTGTTGGGATTCAATGTATTGGTCAAATAGAGCTATTTAAAAATTATTTCCTTGTGAAAAAAAAGGAAAGAAACAATCCCACAAATATTTCAAATATAAAGGTTCAATAAACGTGATTTCCTGACCTCTAAGTATAAAAGGATCCAAGAAGAGTTGATATGCCGGTAAAATTAACCAATGAATCAATTATGAAATTATAATCCTTGTTATCACCTATCGTTTTGTGCTTGATTTTTTTTTTTCGTATTTCTTATTTATGTGTTTATTTCTATACGCATGCGTGGAGTAGTGGTGTAATTTTGAAGTAATGAATAAAGGTAAATTTTTAAAGGGGATATTTTAACCAAACCAGATTCTCCTAATATGTGCATCGAAGCTTTCTTTTGTCTTATATCTGCTTCAGGATTTGTGTGTCTGCGCAGGCTATAAGTCTGTCTCTAATATGTACGTCATAATGTGTGTGTCTTAATTGCTGAAAACTATTATTGACACTGTTTGTCGAAAAATCTGTTCGTCTTGTCGGTCATATCTGTTTTCAAATATACATATATGTCATTTTTTTAAGAAGTTTTCGGAATGTGTCAACATCTGCGCTTATGTACTGATACAAAAAAGTGCAATCGATCTGTATATTCATTTATAATTCAAACAATATACAGAATACGGCACAAGGCCTTTTTAACGTGTATATTTGGAATTGATGGGAATATTTGTATGCGTTGTGTTGTGATATTAGACGTTTGTCCTCATCGTGACACACTGTACAGGTGTGTTAGGAAAATCAATGTTGCATAAGTCTATTAATAAAATGTGTCTGGCTTGATCTGAGTCATTTGATCTCTCTTTCTCTCTCCCTCTCTCTGTATATATATATATATATATATATATATATATATATAAATGTATGTATGTATGTATGTGTGTGTATATGTATGTGTGCGCATGAATGCTTGATTGACTTTAAAAGGCATATCAACTCGTCAAGAATTATTCTATGTCTGGAGGTTTGGGAATTGCGTTCATTGTACATATATATTTATATTTTTGGGGTAGTTTTTTTCTTAAGAGTATTTTTGTCACATAGTCATATAATACTGAGTATTCCTATCTAATACAAATAATACAAATTGGATGCAATAGTGTGGTTAGAAGTACTTCTATCCAATCATGTTGTTTCAACTGATTATTTCTATCCATAACAGTCAATTGTTTGCGCACAGTTATATGTTTTAAGTACATAATAACAATACTTTGTAAACAATTATAGCTTCAAGTAAGTATTTTGAATACAAATAATTTGACCTCGTTTATACGGTTTCAAGTATTCCTATCCAATACAAATAATTTTTCAATTTATCTATTTGACCTATAGATGGGACTTTAACATATACTAACACTCTGGGTCAGAGTAATGACAATTAAAATGTAATATACACTCCTTAGATCACTAGAATTGGAACCTCAAGATCTGATTGAGTTTAGTTTCATACATGTGTTTTTGTTGAAGAGAGAAACTCTTAATCCTCTTTACAGGATATAGTCAGCTTATTCTGAGCACCGATGAAAGAGAGTGTGAGTACATATTGGTTGTCTGTGTCAAGCTATAAGACACTTTTTAAGTATTACACGAAACTGAGCCAAAACAAGCTTTATCATAATGGAAATCTTTAGCGAAATAGGACAGGGCTCTGTCAATGTTGACTAGAGGAATGACAGAATTTATCAATGTAGCTGGATCAGATGAGAGTTTATGCATAAACAGATACCATGCTATCCTCAGTCAAGCAACTTGGAATAAGCAGAATAAGTAAATGCTTTATATGTCATTCTATAATGTTTTTCTGTGATAGTGGTGATATTCTTTCTAGCTTTAGTCACGGGCTTTATATAACAATAAATGCTAATTTCACTGGCAGACATTTTAGTTTTCCTTTTAGTAATCTTTGTGTCATATAAGCTAAATCTTAGTAACACACACACACACACACACACACACACACACACACACAAATATATATATATATATATATATATATATATACGAGACTTGGTTAAAAAGTTCATCGGCTTATCAATATACTCTTATGGAATGTAAATAGTTGAGATTTATTTTTCAATATAATTCCCATTACAGTGCACACACTTCTTCCATCGGTGTTGCAATGCTTGGATCCCATCGGTAAAAAAACAACATCAACAGCAAATATGACGTCATCATATGAACCTTTCAACCAATGTACTTTTCAGCCTACCTCTCATACACACATATATTAGGGGTGTACAAAAAATTTCAGCGTTTCTTTTTAAAACTGTTTTCTCTTGTGTATTCAGTATCTCGTTTATGAAAGTAGGGCGCAGTATGAATACAATTTGTGATACCTACCCAGACAGCGTAAGAAATTCTGGCGTACAATTTAAGCATCTCTGTAAGAGTCAGCAGATTGAGGTAACCACTTTTAGTTTTGTACTAGTTAAAGATCAAGCTTAGGATATAGATATGAATGTTGAGATAGATAGATAGATTGAAGCACTGGCATACAGAATGAGGGAGATAGACAAAGTGAGATAGTCAGACAGAGAGATGGAGAGACATACACATAGAGAGAGAGACAAATAAAGTAAGATAGATAGGCACACAGACAGAGCGAGTTAGATAGACAGAGTGAAATAGATAGATAGAGAGATAGATAGATAGACGGGGTGCGTTAGATTGACAAAAAGTCATATAGATACAAAGAGTGGCTTACACAAAGATAGATAGATAGATAGATAGATAGACGGGGTGCGTTAGATTGACAAAAAGTCATATAGATACAAAGAGTGGGTTACACAAAGAGAGATAGATAGATAGATAGACGGGGTGCGTTAGATTGACAAATAGTCATATAGATACAAAGAGTGGGTTACACAAAGATAGATAGATAGATTAGTATACAGGTTGAAACAGGTAGATATAAAAAGTGAGTTACAAAAAGATATATATATATATATATAGATAGATAGATATAAGTATACAGATAGATACAAAAAGTGAATTTCACTAACATAGCGAGATGAATAAACTGAGAATGGGATACAGTGATAGATGCGCATATATATATATATATATATATATATATATATATATATATATATATATATAGATATAGATACAAAGAATGAGTGACATAAACATTAGATAGATAGATAGATAGATAGATTTCTTAATAAAACACATCAGTACGATCAGTTTTGTCTGATTATGTATCTATAGACTTGTTTCTGTGCACGTTTTACTTGCAGTAGGTGTTGCATAAATAAGTTGAAATTCATAAGGAAAGGTCCTGAGTTATAGTGTAAGGGTTAGCGAGTGGGTTCCACAAATCAAATACACCGAATTCGATTCTTCCTGGATGCGCATTATAATGCCCTTGTGCAAACTAAGCTTAAACTAAGTTTTGTAAATATAGCACGAAAGAAAACGTAAAAGGTAAGAAAAAAAAATCCTTAATCCTAGGTTTTCTTAATACAGGAAGAAAGCGACCTGAAATAGTTGGTAGCATAAAATGAACCTCAGATTCTTCTGCATTTCCTATTGATAGCAGTGTTTGGTGTTTGGTCTTTAAGAGCAGATGAATAAGAAATCTTTGTATGCCGATTTTCTGGGCTGGTAGGCAAGCTCTTTTGGAATTGGAGTAATACAATTTTCCTTTACGTATTTCTCCTATATTATCTCATGCCATGCCAAATGAATATTTAAATTAGCGTAAGTGAGATGTATTAGAGCAAATTAGAATAAGTAAATAAAAAGAAATACATCCAACGTAAAAAAAAAAATGAACGTGTTTTTTTTTCATCTTATCTAAACTAGCAGACCCTTATTACATATGGGTTATAAGATGATCATTATTAAAGAAAACTGACAAATAGACGTTTTCATTAAAGTCTGGGACACTTTTTCTGTATTTAGATATTTTTTCTTTGCTTTTTATCATTCATTTACTTCGGGCTAATACTTTGTTTTTACACTGCACTGGACGTGTCGTATGAAAGAAAGCTTGATTATATTTGGAGATCTCAGATCCACACACGCCCCCCCCCAAATCAGAAAAATGAATCAATATTTCGAATAAATATTCAATTTTATTATTTTCCAGATCTGATCAGGTATTTATAACTTAAATTTCAAATAGGTTTTTGTGATGAGAAGGATTCATTCTTAGCAGTTCTACTCCGAGAAAATAGGGTTTGAGTGCATATAGGGAGAGATAGAGACATTTCTCTCTCGTTACAATGACTAATAGAATGAATAAAGACTGTGAGATGGATACTCTTTACCAGCGAGGGGGATTGTACGGCAAAAAGAGTCAAAAACGGACCTGGCTTAAAAAATAGTCAGTGAAGTATCTTCTAGAATAGTATAGATTATTTCCAAGTATACTTCTAAGAATTATTGATAGTTCAGTTTAAATCAGACCGAAAATAGTGGAGGAGTCTTAACTGTATGGACGATCATTTTGGCGAGTTATATGTTTTAATCATTATAAGAATTGACTGGTTATTAACCTCTATTTAATATCAAAGGCTAAAAAAAGTTCTTGATATTAGTTTGGCTTATCTCGACACGAGACACTAATTATCTCTTTTACTCATGTCAAGTAAAGAAAAGAAGAATGTACAAAGATGATCTAATATTATTGAATAGAGAAATTTAAATCTACATACAATGTTCATTTTCATGGAATATATATATATATATTCCATGAAAATGAACATTGTATGTAGATTTAAATTTCTCTCTCTCTCTATATATATATATATATATACTAGTAAAGCGTAGATACATTTAGCGGTGCTTCGTAACTGTCAGTTGCCCGTCTATGCAATCATCGGACCAAGAAGTTCGTGTATATATATATATATATATATATATATATATATATATATATATATATATATATACCTTTATTTTCTCTCTCTCTCTCTATGTATATATATGTATATATATATACCTTTATTTACAATGAGTATATTATATACAGGATATCCCTTCATATAATCCTTGTATATAAACAGATATCAACCACCACATGGGACCCACTTGGTTCGATCATTGTATCGGCGAAAATCTGACCGTCTACGCTATCCAAACTTAAATACATGCACATACTCTAACACTTGTACTGAACACTCTTTATTTATTAATATACCAAATTATATATATATGAAACTCTATATTCACTTTGTTCATTCCTTTTTAACAAAAGATTAACAAGTCATTCTACACAAATTTACTTTGACAACAACAATTTTTTCACAATAATCTGAAATATTAGACAGTAAATTGGATTAGTTGAATATTAGAAGAATAATTGAGAGCACCCAGCCACATCAGAGCTGGATTCTGCGAGAATACTGAGGAAAGTGCAAGCGATTTGAGACTTGTTTATCTCAAACAATAATCCACAAAGATATAGTGTAAAAATGTAAACGCTTGATCTTATCTAACATCCAAAGTACATCTGTTGTAACCTGGATTTTGAGAGGATATTTTCACGGTACAATGTTTGATCTGAGCTATTAATATTCATCAATGACAAGGGGGAGATTATGTTGAAAAAAGATTCGTTGAATAAGAAGAGAGATTCTTTTTTCATTACAAAACTACTTCGGCCTTTTCTTTTTAATCAATTAACTTGTAAGTTGGTATTATTGAATCTTCATTCTTTCAATGAAATTCATTGTGAAAAAATTTTCTTTTTCGCAAATATTTATCTTGTTAACTGGAGGATTTTCGTCTTTTTTTTTTCCTTTTTAATATCCTCATCATTTGATTAGCAATAACGCATTATTATTCTGGGCACTACTTTATTTCTTACCACTGGCATTACAGTTTTTAGGTTTTCTGCGAAAGGTAAATATATATATATATATATATATATATATATATATATATATATATATATATATATATATATATATATATATATATATATATGTATAATTTTTATATAATCCGAGGAGAAAATCCAAGGAGTCGAAGTATCTAATTTGAGTGTTAAATATCAATGGCTATCAACGTACAATTAATTTGGAATTAAAAATTCATCAAAACTCAACGAGTAGAGCCAAAAAATTCTTTTTGTATAAAAAGAAAAAGAAATGATACCAAAGTTATGAATTTTTTCTTTTTCTTTATATATATATATATATATATATATATATATATATATATATATATATATATATAGAGAGAGAGAGAGAGAGAGAGAGAGAGAGTTGATAGTGTAATGGTCATCCTCATAGGAATTGGACTTGACGATCCAATTTCAAATCCTTGACGAAATCGTTTACATTTCACGCAGAGCTTATTCTTTTGGGAAAGGTATGCATCCAGTTATTCTACCCTCAAAATTGGTACATAGTACGGCACACTGGGCTTATTAACTTTGGTATGACAGCCAGCCCACAAGGACAAAAACTGTGAATTCAAACCTATCGAATTTCGCTTTAGAAAACTGGCCTTGTGTGGCAACTTTCTCCAGCAGAGGGCTAAGAATTGTATATATATTATATATATATATATATATATATATATATATATATATATATATACGATATCTGAAGTTTCTGACTTAATTGCATCCGACCATTTAGTACTAAAAAAAACAACAAGGAAATAAAGTATTTTTAAAGCTGGATGTGCATATGCTAAATAAAAGTAAAATCAGTTCGAAGGGAAATAATTTGTGAGGGAATATATTCTAAATTACAGTTTAATTTGCGTTTTCGGAAGCACTTTTTATAAAATCATGATAGTGCAACTGCAAATTATTTGATGTGTTAAATTCATTTTTTGCTCACTTTTGCTCACTTTCCACTCTCACAAACCCAGGAAACAGTTTTCTGCGCGCTTATTTCTAACATATCCTTCGTACGCTTTTAAACGAATATATCTAAACTGTCTTCATTGACCTTAAATCTTTGGCTCCATTTGCCCTTGATTTGACTTTGTGCAGATTTGAACTCATTAACTCAGATATTTTGCACCTTTATACCCACATCCCCTAACTAAACCTATTCTTTTAATCTCATGGAAACAGTTATGCGTTGAACCAACGAATATGATGATCTATATAACTTTCATACTTTTTAGTTATTAACTATCCAAAATTAATGATTCCTTAGAATACAAAGGAAAAGAAAAACAAGCGAGATCATTTGGATATATGTTGACTTTTCAAATTAACGTATAGCTTAATTATTTTCTATGTTTGCACATTAATATATACAAGAGAATACCATTTATCTGGATAATGATTTTTTAATATTATTTTCTTTAATCTCTTAAAAGTTAGTTAATTATTTATCTCAGGTTACTCGGGTTATTTATAATTCTATTCAATATGAATCATTTGAATGCTCACACCGAAGTGGTTACAAGTATTGCTATTTAACCCGAAATATTCAAGTCAATGTTGAGGGGGATGGTCCTAGCAGGGTAATGGTTAAAGCAATGGACTGAGAAATCGTTGTAAGCCAGTTCGAACTCAAGTTGTACTATTAGGTTCAGTTTCGAGAAAATCCCCTTGGCAAAGGCATGAACCCCCTTATCCTCCCAGTTTTGGGTTAAATAGTACCCCAACTGTTCTTCTGGAATTATGGCTTTGGCATTTAATTACCTACAAAGGTTGATATTCAATTAAACAAAGAAACCAAACCTCGAGTCGTCCTATTAAGAGAAGCAGCGCGGAGAGTAAATGAAGGATATGAACTCAGGGAGCAGACAACTCCTGTTGATATCCGAGAATCCTGGTCAAATGCACCTGTTGCTTCTAACGTTTTTAACATTATCAGTACGAATTTTAGCAAATGTTTACTTTCATATTTTAAGTTTCCGTCGTTTTTTATAGTAACTAAGCCGGATTGTCAATCTACAACGACGAGAAACACCCCCCACACATATTTGCATATATACGTGCGCGTGCGACTGATTGTTAAGTAAACATTTTTGCATTGGTTCATATACAAAATACTGTGGATTTTACAAGAATCTGGATAGTCTGACTGCGGAGTACAGAAAATGGAATTATCAGCCAATATTTCTATTGTCACAGATTCTCACGAACTATCATAATCTAATATGGCAACTATTAAGTGAAGCCGTAATACAAACGTTATTTGACATTCTACTGTTTGAAAAACTAGGTTTATTTTTTTATTAGCGTGTTTTAAGGAGAATTTTGCATATATACAAGAAGTTTTTCTTACTTTCAGAATCAAGTTTTATGTGTATTTCCATATTCACTCGTGCTAAAAAGTGTTGGAGAGGTTGCTTACATCTGGTTTTATATCTCAGTATCCCTGTATATCCCTATCTATCTATCTATCTATCTATCTATCTATCTATCTATCTATCTATCTCCCACTATTCTTGCTCCAGCTATGGGTAAATTGTAGGACGCACGGGGCTCTTGAGCTTTAGTATGACAACCAGTCTAAGAGAAGGAAAAACTGTGAATTCAAAGTTTTTAGCTCCACTTAAAAACTTACATTGAGTCGCATCCTGCGCGTGAAGAAGAGTTGGGTAAATGCGTGTGTGTGTGTGTGTGAGAGAGAGAGAGAGAGAGAGAGAGAGAGAGAGAGAGAGAGAGAGAGAGAGAGATGTAGGTGCTTCAATAAATCTTTTGCCTTTAATTCACCAAATTAGATTTATTTTTCAACTCAGTCTCCTATAAGGTTATTCCTTAATCCTACAAACTTGATAATATATAGTAAAATTCTAAGATCTTAATTCTGCTATAAACTGTCCAGTCAGCTGGGGCTGTAAAATACATCAAATTCTTCTCTGCACAGGGGTCATCCCCCCCTCATGTGTATCATGGATATGACACTAAATAATCTGATGGTGAGGTTCCAGTAATGCTGGAACTTTGGAGAATGTGGCGTACTCCTTCATTGCCATCGCTCCCAGGACAACTCTGGCCCAGAGTGGTATCACCTGATAGGGTCCTATCTATGGGTCAAATAAAACTAAACTGTGTACTTACGCTAAATCGAAACAAAACTGTTTCGACATTTAAACTGCGTACATATGCTAAACTGAATTGTTTTAAATGGAACTGTTTTTGTATGCTAAACTGACTTGTTCAAAATTGAACTGTTTTGACATTTAACTGTGTGTAAGCAAAAAACTATACTAATTCTAAACTCTAGAAAAAGAACTGTTTGACTAAGCTGAATAGCTTGAAATAGAAATGTTATTGATAATAAAACTGTGTTGTTATGCTAAACTGAGTTGTTTGAAATAGAACTGTTCCTTTGTATAAAAATGGATTCGGCATTAAATAACCTACAAAGGTTGATATGCCATAAAGCACAGCCAAAGAAACAAACTGTTAATCGTGTTATGATACGACTTATTGATTGATTTTCATGTAAATCTTTTCCTTTGTTATGTTTATCCTAACCCTATTTGGGGGTGTCTTCGTGGTGTAATGGTTAAAGCGATGGACTGCGGAATCGTAGTAAGCGAGTTCGAACTCCAGTCGCGCTATTACGTTCACTTTCGGACAAATACCCTTGGGAAAGGTATGAACCCCCTTATCCTCCCAGCTATGGGTTAAATAGTACCACTACTGTTCTTCTAGGAGAATGGCTTCGGCATTAAATAACCTACAAAGAGTTGATATGCCATTAAACTGAAGAAACCAAACCAAACCAAACCTAAACATATTTGCATGTTTTAGATATTGTACTGATATTTACAGATGTAGCTTCGTCTTGCGCAAAGCTAAGTATAATGTACTAAGAGCTTGTTTGTCTTGAAACCTTGGTGTAAGCATCTTTATATATTACTTTCAGTAGCAATATGATTTTCAGTATTATTATACTGATTGTGTAATCTATTGTTCTATTTTTTATCCTTATCTAAGCAATTTTCTATTTGATTTGATTTTAATTATTTAATATAAATCAGAGAAGAGCATTTTCTACATGTCTGCAATGAAATGTCTGTTTATTTCAAATTGTATGCATGATTGGAAAACGGCTATCTATTTAGAAAAGATTTGATTAATAGAGAGTAAAGGAGGAAAAACATTTAGGAAGATTTTGTAGCATCATATTTTCAAGTGAGAAATTTTACAAGTTCTGAAAATTGCGTGAAATTTAAGGGATATTAAGTTTTATGACTTTTAAAATGAAATATAATTTTTCATTTCGTGCAAGTTATGAAGATGTTAAATGCTCGAATGTCTAAAGTAAATATGTTAATAAAACTGTTGTCTGAAAAAGTCTATGGATGGCCAGAATGAATAAATAATAAAATATGTGCGAAGGATAAGAAAATATGTAATTTTTAGAATCGGATGAAGTCTGTTAAAAACAAAAAATAATGTTTTAAGTAGATCTGTTAAAAAAGATAATTTTGATGCTGTTAAAAAGGTTAGTTCATTTCTTATAAAGATATCTTTATATTTATCTGTTGGTTTATAGACACTACAAGAGAAAAGACAGAGACTATTAATCATAGGAATGGATATATGCTATGTATTTTAATATTTATTGCGTGTTTGTTTAGATCAACGTAACATATTCAGTACATGTGTTTAAGTCTGTCAAGTAAACAGTAAATAAATATTTGAATTAGAGAAAATGGAGAAATATGAACTGTAATACGCAAGATATAAATAAAAAAAAAACTAAGTTGTATTTAAATATAAACACAGACATTTATAGCCACTCATATATGCAGACGTTTATACACACAGACATTATAAACATGGTAAAAGACTTGGTAAATGAATACTTTGTTTATATATATATATATATATATATATATATATATATATATATATATATATATATATATTACTGAATATGGATATTTTATAAATATGAAAATAATACATTTACCAGTTTAGGAACTTCCTATATACATGTTTGTATAAATGAGTGCATTCACATGAAAGTATAAAACTTGCATGTATATATATATATATATATATATATATATATATATATATATATAAAAGCAAAAGTCATATTCTTATGTTAAAAAATATGCTTATATGTAAGGAGTATTTAGCTCTTACTTTAATTTATTTTGTTGGTTTTAATACATACATACACACACACACACACACACACACACACACACACGTGTGTGTGTGTGTAGACATAAATATAATAGATACGTGTATTACAAATCCATATAAATTTTGTAGGTTTTGCGATTTACACATCCATGTATATATAGTGTGTCTGTGTGTTTATTTTAAAACAGATCTACAATCTTAACAGAAAGAGATAGATTTTGATTTCCACACTACAATAAGTATACCAATAAAGTAGACGGGGAGATAAAGATATGTGCATGTTTACATATATCTAGGGCTCTATGTATCTATGTGAAAACAGTCACATTTCCAACCAGTTTTAGAGAGGAAGACATAACACAACCAGCCTGAGAGAATAATGGATTGAATTTTTGAAATGTTCATCCAAATAACTTTTCAAGACTTATCTGAAACTAATTTGTAAATTGAGTCAAAAGAGCCAAAAAATTCAACTTATCTATCTATCAAAGTAAAACTCCCTCCGTCCGATATATTTGTAGATGTAGATATATGTATAATCAATATATATATATATATATATATATATATATAGAGAGAGAGAGAGAGAGAGAGAGAGAGAGAAAGAAAGAGAGACAAAAAGAGATAGAAAATAAACAGTTGTCCTCTTTGAACCTGGTAAGATTTTGACCGACTAGTGTATCAGACTCCTATATAATATGCAGTCTTGTTTTCTATACCCAAAGTCTAACATGGTTTTGTCTTTTATTTACCCCACTTCTATTGAAATTGTGCATTCTATTTTTTGCTTTGATTTTTTTTTTTTGATTCAATGATTAGTATCACATATCAATTCGTAATACTTTATAATTCCTTCATTACGATTTTTTATCATCTTTATATTGTAAAAAAACAATGGCATATGTAAAGTATATAATCTTCTGCCCTCACAATCAGTATCGAGCCGTCCGTTGGCTTCAGCTCTTGGTCGAGCTGCTCGCAGCACGAGTTTTCTTACATTTTAATTTATTTTTACTTTTCAATTGTACCTTTCGTTTACGGTCATAAGTTTGCGTTGTCATAAAATGAATTGGTTGTAAGTCATATATATATATATATATATATATATATAGTTCTTTGCAATGGTCCAATTTTTTGCTATCATATCTTCTGGACCAGGTATTTCTGTAGTTATGTCGACCTGTATTAAGAGTAAACTAACGTTCCTAAATTAAACAATTGTTTACCTCACACACACACACACACACACACATATATATATATATATATATATAAATTCGTGCGCGCGCACGCACACACACACACACACACACATGTATATACACGTACACACAAGTGTATTTATATTTTCCTTTTCACATTCATATTCATATATGTATATATAGATATTCATCCACGTATTTACATTCATATTATATACATACATTCATTATATATATATATATGTATTCATATATATATATATATATATATATATATATATATATATATATATATATATTCACGCATTCATACACCAAAATACACACACACAAATGTCATAGAATAAATAAGGCGAATTTAGCGTAAAGAGACGGCAATGAGTTGCACCTTTCTCAAGAAAATTAACAGTTATTGGTCATTTCTTGTCCTCACTGACTGTCAGCATGAAATTCATTCCTGCCCACTGCGCGTGGAACTTTTCTTTACCGTAAAGTCAGTGTGTTTACACTTCCTTGACTCTCTTTTCGTCTCATACTCATTGTGGTAAACCCACGTTTAATTTTTGTAAACATTTTTTACTAAAGTTTTTTCCGTACACATTATATATTTTTCGATAAATTTTACTGGTTTGCACTTCTCTGCTATCAAAATTACACAACAGACCTCTGTTCAATCCTGAACCACTTCTTTTTATTAGCCATCGTTTTCCATTTCCCCAAAGAAATTTTTTTCAGTGAGATTAAAATCATTTTGCTATAAGACTATTCCATGCAGATTTTGCATCTGTGGAAAACGCTTTTTTACAAAAAAAAAAAATTACCCTTATTCTTTGAATGACCCACGTATATTTCATATATATGAGTGCGTGTACCTGACTTGGTGTGCGTATGAATCAAGATATTGTAAATGCTTGTTCATTGCTTTTGTGATTGTGAATTGACCATATCTCTAACATTTGAGTCGTTCTCATACACTGTTTCCTTTGTTAATGTCGGTGTCAACATTGACTAAATAAAGTTTAGTAAATAATTGTTAATAAACACATCCGCACCCACCTACGTACACATACGCAACACTCACACATATAGACACAACATGTTTAAATATGTATACGTGCATGTGGATGTGGGTATGTGCATGCGTGTATCTGGTTGCCTATTTATAAACCATGATTTTGTTTAGCTCTGATCATCTTTTCCTTGATCCTGAATCAAATATATCTTAAAATTGTATCAGTGAAAAATATTCAGCTAAAGTGAAGAATTACAGTTTTTATTTTATTTTACTTTTGAGATAATCACCTTTTTCTTTATTCCTTCCGCGTTATTTATTTATTTATTTTTTCAATTATTAATTTTCAAGTCAGATCTATTTAAAAAATATCTGCATTTATTTTCTTAGTTTGATCTAACAAAAGAAAAACTAACCTGCAGTAGTTCTTGAGAAGGCTTTAAATAATTGAGCACAAGGTCAAGAGTACAGAGCACCCAATGAAAACCAAACTCATGAACAATGGTCAGTAACACCAGTTTACAATTACACCATCTATGTTAACCTTTAATAACCTTGCAAGCTCAGAATAATAAACAAAGACTTTAAAAAGAAAAAAAAAAAAGAGAAAGTAGATAAGATATGGCTGGGTTTGTCTTTAAAGTAGTTATCTCTACCAACAGCTAGAAAGAACGAAGAATATATAGCGCCAATATAAAACTTATATTGGCTATTTTACAAAATATTTTATAATTTCTGTTCCGAAAGATGACATTTTTGTACAACGGCAAAAAACTCCTGATACCAATTACAAAAACAAAGAAAGAAAGAAAGAAAGAAAGAGAGGAAGAAAAAATTAGGTCGTTAAGACAAAGTGTAAATGAATCAATTTAACGGCAGGTAGTCGTCGGTAAGTGATCGATTTCTGAACTTATCGGTTTTGTTGATTATGTATACGTTAGCGAAGCAAGGTAGCCTCCTTGCAGTAGTAGGCAGTGCATGGGTGAACAGGAAATTCTCTCTAGTTTCATACTTCGAATGAGAGAGAGAGAGAGAGAGAGAGAGAGAGAGAGAGAGAGAGAGAGAGAGAGATCTCACGATTTCTGACAGGCTGCTTCTTTAAGCACCTATCACCAGGTAAACGCCGGTGATTCAAGCTCGACCCTCAAAACAAGCAATGTCAGCATAGACCTTTCATATTGAGCCCTTATTATGCTCAATCAATAAAATTCTACGAGTAAAATCTATTTGTTTGAGGTTGTATTAATAGCAAACTTACACTTATTTCATGACAAAATGCAATAATACACACACACACATATATATATGTATATATATATATGTGTGTGTGTGTGTGTGTGTGTGTGTGTGTGTGTGTGCGTGCGTGTGTGTGTTTGTGTGTGTGTGTGTGCGTGTTTATTTCAAGTGTAAAGAATATATTAGGGGTAAGTCGGGATAAAAATTCAGAGTTTCAAGACTACTTCAAGATCGTCAGCTGAGCAAGTATTGCACACATCTGACTTTTCACTTTTTATCATTTTATTACATTTTATCATCCTTTAATTATAGATTTTATATCGCTTTTTTTTAATCTTTAGAGAAGAGTATTTGCAAAGTATATAATCATTTTGAGAAAAAAATAGTTTAGGTTATATATATATATATATATCCCTACACCTTACTTATATATACATTTATATGTTTACAGCAAAGGCTCAAAAATGGTACTTGATGCCGCCTTGCTTATCACTTATAAGTTAAGAATCAAGGGTAAGTGGAGAAACCCAGGGAAAGACGTTGCGCACTCCCCTACACCTCAGTGTCGTAACAACTGAAAAGGAGCCTGCCAGTCACCCTAGACCACGGTCACCAATTTATATATATATATATATATATATATATAAACTAATATGAAGAATGTTTTCTCACGTTTTTATGTCTGTTTCATGACTATAAATTTCATCAATTTGTAAAAACAAAAATCTTCTGATGAAATGTGTGACTTTTTGATTGGGTGTCAGAATATTTTTTGAGAGTAATTAAAATGTATTTTGTTCATTTTTAAAATGTTAATATTTCAACTGAAAATATACATATATGCGAAAACAAATACATGATATTTATTTGGAGATTCTTCAAGCGAAATAAACAAATTAAACCAGAAAAGTGCTCAAATACTGGCCAGTAGAACAAGATGAATCTTAAAATAAAAAATTGTTTTCTCATCAACTCATGTTCGTTTCTTAATCATAAGTTTTATGAATTTGCCAAAAAATGCAATCTCCTGATGAAACATCATAATTTATATATATATATATATATATATATATATATATGTGTGTGTGTGTGTGTGTGTGTGTGTGTGTGTGTGTGTGTGTGTGCGTGCGTGCGTTTATGTATGTGTGTATGTGCACGCGCACATGTGTATATGTGTGTGCATATGTGCGCACGCGCGTGTGCATGTGTGTGTATGCAGAAGCCAAGGCCATTTCTATTGGTGACCTCATTTCCTTGAAAATCACTTCCTTAAACTTTGAAAATATGAAGGGAACTAATTTTTATAAATTTCTTTTTCAACATATTTTTATTTACGCCTCTTCAGCATCTGTACTTGTACCCACTACTCTCAATACCCAAGGGATGTTTCTGGCTCTCAAGAAACATACATTTCAAAATACTCAATTCAGATTTCAATTCGATCAGAAATAAGCATTATGTATGAATAAGAGAAACTTTCGGTTAAACATCCTCATTTTGTCAATAAAACTAGTCGGTTTTCTATACTATGCGTTTTGTTATACATTATCAAGATTTTAGAGAATATTCAAACGTAATCAAGATTTCTGCAGATATTCAAATTTTGAAATTTTACAGTAATCTTATTGTAAAAGAAATGTGGAATTGAGGATCCATTTTTGCTGTGTTATGGCTACCCACATATACGCATATACAAACATAGGCAGACACACAAACATATTTAAAGAATGAGGCAGATACACAAGCACGCACACCTGGTTCTTGCAACTTGATCTCACTACAGAGGAATCTAAAATTTTCCAATGGGAATACGAAGCATTATGAGGCATTTGCATGTTCGTTTTTCAAAACACATCACACATACGGATACGAAGCTTTTTGTTATGTATTAGGTTTCATTTGCTTTTTCGTTTAATGACATATAAAAATTCGTGGGTTATTTAATGCCAAATCGACCCTTGTATACTAACAGTAAAGTAACTATTTAACACATAGTTGGAGGATGAAGGTGTTCATGCCTTTTTCAAGATATTAGTCCAAAAGTGAGAGTAATAGAATAGCGTGAATAAAGTTTGAACTCCCTTACTACGATTTCAAAGTCCATCACATTAGCTACTACACTACTGGCAGTTCCTCCGCAATATATTAGGTACCGGGTATCATTAATTAGGGTTTTCTGATGCGAACGTAACATGCTTTTATTGTTGAATTATTCATTATTTCAAATATGGTCAATTTGAAGCAGTGTAACTCTTTTTAAATAATCATAATCTAATGTTTTTTTAACATTTTATATCAATTACTTTAATGATTCTTTTACATTTCATCTTGGGTTCAAAAACTCCTTCTGACAATTAAACTTCTACTTAAGCTCATAATGTCTTGAGTGGTACATTCTTCAGCCTTCTTCAAGTATAATGGACTTATATAATGGTCTTTGGTTATTTTTTTTTTCTTTCTATCTTTTTCATAACGTAGTTTTTAATGTAACAATTGGATTTCCACTGCAATACCTTTTTGATTTCCTAGACATAACCTTTCTCTCACTCATTTTTGGGGACACTTGTAAAATTCTCTCGAAGCAAACGTGCAGCCCCGTTCAGTCTACTACAAATCTTGGCAATAACTATGCATCGGAGAAAATACTTGACCTTTTCAAAAGATATTTTGATATTCACACTAAGAAAGATAGTAGACGACCCGTGTGGCATTTGGATTCTAATTCTAACAGTAGTCCATGATGATATTGATGCATCTATCTAGGAAAGAGATTTTTTCTTAACGAGATTTCATTGTTATTTCTGTTATATCAAGAATTTTTTGACTTACAAATCAATTTCAAATCGAATGTAGACCATTCAAAATTATTATTCAGCAACAAATTCAGCTGTAAATTTTCTTATTCTCTACGTTTGACCATTTTAAATGTGTTAGTTTAATAAAAAATGACTATGAAGTGTCGTTTTTGTTAGGTAATACACAGATACATATGCAGATGCACACTAGCGCTCGCCCGCGCACGCACGCACGCACGCACACACACACACACACACACACACATATATATATATATATACAAAAGCAATCAGAAATTCTATTACAGATAGATTCTGAAAATTTGATTCGAACTGCTTGATAGTATCGAAGCGAAACCGTAATTCTGTCAAGCAAACCAATTAAAAAAAATAGAAATACATAATGACTTAACTTTGTTAAGTATGACAAAGAATCAAAAAGGAAGATTTTGCTGTACTAATCATTCAAGCTCGGAATGCCTACCTACCTCAAAAATGAACATTCAGAATCCTGGCTTTCACTTGAACAATGAACATCGGCTCAACTATCTCAAGCACAAAACTATACATTCCTTTTGTTATTTAGGTTGATTAGTATAATGGCTAAATCGGTAGAAATGGACGTAAGAAGAATGCTGCAGCATTCTTTCAATTAGTAAAGCCTTTTTATTTTGTAAATCAACGGTCAAAATAAAGGTTCGTGTCGAGGTTCATATTACCCTCATTAGCATAGAGGGTCATACACAACTATTTCAGCCACGAGGTGAGTACATGATTTTTTTCTGTATTTCAAAGTAGCCTACCATCCAATGGTGTTAGATTTTTTCCATGACAATGTGGATTTGTGATACGTTCGTCTTTGTTCAAATTAATGAAAAAAAATCTTGATTACTTCATAAAATATCATTCTCTCTTCATTGGTGTCAACAAATCAGACAAATATTGAGAGCTTTGTTGTAATTCACAATCTTTGTCAAGCACACAGAGCTTTAAGTCACTGCAATTAATAAGTGGTCACCCATCTCAGAACTAAACAGGTCCATCGTTGTCACATTTGCGCCTGAATGAAAATTCCGTAGAGTCTGGATTCCTACTGAACGCAATTTGTCATTCAACCAAATTCTCTATATAATGGAAATAACTATAAAATATAAACTGATCTTTCTTGAATGACTTGATCCAGAGTCAATTTGATTGGTGTTGATTAAATTTGATATTTTATTCCATTTTTAGATAAGTAAAAAAATTATCCCAGTTGTAGTTTCTAGCAATCAGGTTTTATGTAAGTTCACTGATAATCATATAGTTTAGGACGAATGAAGATAATCTCCCTAATTATCAACCCTTGTTCTTTCTCTACTAGTTTCGATCTTCAAGCGATTGTAATAATTTCAATTTTTTTCACAAATTTTTAAAGATGTGAAAAACAATAAAGAGGTCAACGACGAATTAACCCAAGAAAGTGACATATAGTTATTTATCGAAATTAACTTAGATATGATACAAGGCTAGTGAGAATCGAACTCACCAACAATGGTTTGCTAATCTAGCGTGTTAACCATTAAAACATGGGCGGTGCCAAACAAAGTGGTATGTCCACATTTTAAAATCCAAGTAACATGCATGACCTTATATATATATATATATATATATATATATATATATATATATATATGTGTGTGTGTGTGTGTGTGTGTGTGTCTGTTTGTCAGTAATATATTTGAGGAACGTGTGTACATCAAGTTTGCCCCATGAGCAGTCACAGACTACTTAGGCCCATATGATTCAAGCAGTTTCATTGATGGTAATATGATAAAACTGTATTGCACATTGCGAGCCACTTTAATAAGTCAAATATATGGTACGAAGTTATATAATTACCGTGCTATACTTTTATGCAGTTACGTGAGAGTCATCGCAAATACAAATGCACGCCAGTATTTTATTACAAATGTATATAAACTTAATAAATGAAAATGTCTTGGTGTATCCTATTTTCCTATTTACCCAACCCCTCCGCTCGGGCAGGATATGACACAAGGTCAATTTTTAAGCGGAGTTTAACAGGTTTGAATTCAGAGTTTTCCTTCTCCTAGACTAGTTGCCTAACCAAGACTGAAGAACCTAGTCTGTCCTACTATTTACCCATAGCTGGAGGGAGAATAATTGGATTCATACCTTTTCCCGTCTTATAAAACTTTGTAAAAAGCTAACGCTTTTAATTAATCTGACATATAAGACTTTACTGCTTAGACTAACATTGTTTATATCATTTCGATAGCGGTCAGTTCATATTCGTATCTGTAAAACTTAAAATATCAGAGAAAAAGCAAAGATATACAATCTATAGTTTTCATTTTTAATCAATTATTATTTTTATAAAAGCAGCAAAGTGAGGCTTGCATCTTGGACATAGTTGCCATCACTGATTCTTAAACGCCCACGCCAATATTTTCAAATACTTTTTTTTCTTTATATATATATATATATATATATATATATATATATATATATATATATATATACTATTTAACACACCTATTGGAGGTGCTTAGAATACGTTGACTGTAAGACGCCCTCAAAAAAAGGGAGGCGTCCTGGGTATAATACTAAACTGCATCTGAAAGTGAGCCTCCAGTTCTGGGGGATCTGGAGAGTGTTGATTATCGCTTCATTGAAATTACTCCCAGGTCTACTCTGACCCAGAGTAGTAGTACCAGTTAGGGTTCCCTCAAGAGAATTAATGGGATTAACTAGATATGTTTCAAAAAATTCTGCATTCGATTGAAGTACATGTTGTCATATAAACATAAATTCTTAGTATGAAGCTATTTTTTTTTTTTTTACTGAAGATTAATATTAGTAATTTGAAACCATATAATTGTGTGCAAACAAACGACTATCATCAAACAGATAGGATTACTTAAAACCATATAATTATTATTATTTGATAAGAAAAGATGAAACCATACCACTGAGAGAAATTTATTTCTATTAGATGGGAATATTTAATATCATATCACAGAGTGCTCAAAAAAACTCTTAAAAACAGCTTCATAAAAATGTAAAAATAAAACTACAATGCACACGATTTCCTACCCCCTAAGCATAAAATAACCTTAGATGAGTTGACATATCAAAAAAAAAAAATTAAAAAAAAATTCACGCATGGCCCAGCATGTTTCCCTGTAACTAGATTATTGTTTCTACGACCAAAATCCAAATGTCAAAAATCGGCATTTTTTACTTGTTTATGAAAGTAGCTCCCGGCTTTCGATCTGGGATCTGAATGTGCTATATTCTACTTTTAGGGAAATAAATTAAACTATTTCTATAAATTTTTGTTTAAAAAAAAAAAAAAATCCAACCAAATTTATAAAATAACAATTATTTTAATATCCTTCGACAGATTTGGGCCAAAAAGCTTTCATCAAACAAATACAAAAATACAAATATGAACTGAACGATCATTTTCCAGGTTTTATATTTGTTGCACTAATCGTAATGTTTTATCCGAATTTTGCCGATTATGAAACTGAAAACTAACCTTTCAGCAGTAAATTAACAACCTGGTCTTAAATGTGAGTAATGAGAAATTTCGTAGTTATGGTAACATGGATCATGTTAGTTATCGAATGATATCTAGTGTTAACATAACAAAAGAATGTTTCATTGCTCTGTAAAGAAATCAGGTTGCGTGATGTGAGTGTGTGTATGTGTTTGTTATGTTTCGTATGTATATGTATACATTCATATATATAGAAATGTATTAGAACCCGTCACTGAGTTGTATGGTGGCTATTTGGTCATTCTTCTAAAGTGTATATATATATATATATATATATATATATATATATATATATATATTTCATCTTAGCCTTTAATATTAATTTTTATTTGGTGAATTAATGAAGGCGTTCTTAATAATTCAAAATAGATTCGTTTTATGCGTTCCATTAAATACTGAATCAAATTCATTTTTCGAAATTATTCCCCTCCAACCATTTTCCTTCATCTATAGAATATAGAAGATGGAGAAATTGAATTGCTGCCGTTTTTATACTGTTATAATTCTCTATATCAATAGGTATTATTTTAATATTTAAAGGGGACTAAGAAAGAATAGTGTATCAATAACAAGAGTGGAATCATGAACAAATGAGCTAAACAACAACAACTATAATAATAATAATAATAATAATAATAATAATAATAATGGAAGACTCAACTTAGAATTAATTAGTAAGAAGAAAACAACTTGTCAACTAGTGGACGTTGCCTTCCAGCGGGCCACAGATAGAAAATAAAAGAAAGTGAAAAGATAGACAAATAATTGGATCTTATCAGACAGGTGAAAAAACTATGAAACGTGAAAGTGACGGTGATATCAATTGTAGTAGGAGCTTATGGAATTGTACCTAAATGCCAAAAAGGTTGCTGTTGGAAATGGAAACGAGTAGAAGAATTGAAGCCATCCAGACCACAGCACCGTTAAAATCAGCTTGAATACTGAGAAAAGTCTTCGAGACCTTAGAAGACATGCTGTCACTCAGACTTCTGTGAAAAACCACCACATTAATACAGGTATTAAAAACCAGCCAGGAATAATAATAATAATAATAATAATAATAATAATAATAATAATAATAATTGGTGCGTTTGGTACAGTCACCAAAGGATAATTAAAAGGACGTGAGGACTTGAACGAGGACTTGAACGTAGGACGAGTGGAGACGAGTGGAGACCATCCAAACTACAACATTATTGAGAACGGCCAGGATACTGAGAAGAGTTCTGGAAACTTGAGCAGACTTGCTGTTTCTCAAACTTCAGTGAAAGACCATCAGCTGACACGGATGTGAAAAACTTTCAATGAGTATCCCAGCTGTCCACAGAATAAAACTGAAAGAATGTGAAAAGAAGGATAAGTACCGCGACCTTGCTAGGGAATTGAAAAAAAAACTATGGAACATGCAGGTGACAATTATTCAAATTGTAATTGGTGCGTTTGGAACAGTGACTAAAGGATTACTTATGGGACTGGAGGACTTGGAAGTTGGCAGACGAGTGGAGACCATCCAAACTACTACATTATTGAGAACGGCCAGGATAGGGAGAAGAGTCCTGGAGACTTGAGGAGACTTGCTGTCGCTCAAACTCCAATGAAAGACCATCAGCTAATGCTGATGTGAAAAGAATCTAATGAGTAAGTCATAATAATAATGTACCTGGACCTTGCTAGGTAATTGAAAAACTGTGGAACATGAAGGTGACTGTGATACCAATTGTAATTGGTGCTCTTGGTACAGTCACCTAAGGATTGGTATAAGGACTGGAAGTCTTGGAAATAAGAGGACGAATGGAAACCAACAAGGCTGCAGAATTATTGAGACTGGTCTGAATACTGAGAAGAGTCCTGGATACTTGAGGAGACTTGATGTCACTCAAACTCCAGTGAGTAACCATTAGCTAACGCTGTTGTGAAAAACTCAAAAAAGAGTAACAATAATAATAAGTAATAATAATTGTGAAAAAGTTCGTAGACTGATGCTCTCTTTGATATGATCTTTAAAAATGTGAACTAGAACAATATTTCAAAAGTTGCTAATCATTGTATAATGATTTCAATGAGAAGATGTCATTTTAGACTCTTCTTTCTCCCAATTAATCATTGGATGATTGACATGATTTCATAAACTTTAATATTTAGTGAATCGAAAATAAAACAAGGATCTCACTTAGAAAAAATAAGAAAAATACTGAGAAAGAAAAATTCGAAGTTGAAAAAAAATCAGTCAACGGATTTAAAATCGTCACTATGTGGCTTTATTTAAACATTTCGATTTCGATATTCTTTCAACCAAAAGGTTTTGATTCGAAAGGAAAAATGTCTAAATCAAAGTAAGATTACCATATTCTATGAGATTTTCAGATGCTACTGCGCTGTCCTTTACAGCAACCAATTCTGTACGCTTCATTCTAATCTAATTTTTATAAAAAAAAGAATAGAACAATGAAGCAATTGGCAAATGTTTAAAAATTCCAGGAATGAATAAAAAAAAAAAAAGTTCTGACGGCATAAGACGAAATTTACCTCTTACATTCTCATTTCTGTCCGTATGTTTAAGAGCTTCTAACATCAACACTTTTCTAGTCCTTTGCATTTTCATTAGATATCAAGAATTCAGAAAATATTCAAACACCGAAGTTACTGCGTGAGACATACAGGCGTGAAGTAAGTATTGTATACCTAATGTTCTGATGAAGTATGCTGGGCGAAAAAGATAGTTGAGTATTGACCTCAGACTCAAGAGTGAAGTGTTAGAGTAAAAAAGGTAAAAAAAAGAAAAGAAGAAAAAAAATCGGGATTTAAAAAGCTGTTTTTCAAGGTAAGCAGGCGTTAGTAACTTTGAAACCTGGCATTGTACAATCCTGCTTCGATCATGCTAAACGAAACTTTAGCAAATATCTATTCTTCACGTGCTTTGCGCTAACATTTATAATGGATTCTGGAGTTTGAAAATGCAGATTTGCTTGTAGATATTGGTAAAAAGAAATCATAAAGAAAAAGAGTATACAAGTTTTAGATCAGTGAATGGATTTATGCACACACGAATAGACATAGGTTATTTGCACAGTTTTCAAGACGCGCTTGGAAGACCAACACAAAAAAAAAAAAAAAACGAGCAGAAATAGACTAACAGGAAGAATAGAAAGTAGAGAAACATGGTTAAACTTACACAGGTGATAAAAGAATAGGTAATTTCTTTTGCAAACACACACACACACACACACACACATATATATATATATATATATAGTACATAAGAACGCTCGCAAAAGGTCGCGCATAGAAGGAACATTTCTTGTTAAAAATATTCTCTGGCTTATAAAGTAATTGTTTTTGAGTTGTGGCCAAGGTGAGGACCCGTAAATAATTCACTCAACACCAAACTTTATACTTATCCTGAGTGGTATTCATATAAGTACGTAGGTAGGTGTAGGAATAAACTGATGATATCACCCGAGCACTTAAAGTACATTCATCATTATATTGACCCTTCAAGGTACGCACAAAAATCGGAATTACATTTACATACATACATACATACATATATACATACATGCATACATACACTCTTTTCTCATTTCCACTCTCTCTCTCCCCTCTCTCTCCCCTCTCTCTCTCTCTCTCTATATATATATATATATATATATAAAGTGAAAAAGTATGTTACGCCTATATATATATATATATATATATATAGGCATAACATACTTTTGCACACACTGCATTGTCCTATAAATTATGAAATACTTGTGGTCAGTTGCCTATTCTGATGTCTGTCAAACATTGTGACGCGATGAGACAATACAGGAGCAACTGGGTTCATGCCACTTCAAAGACCATTAATTTTAAGTGAACGAAAGAAGTTTCTCATAAATACACACACATACACACACTGTAGCGTATACATATATATGTGATTAGTGTGTGTATGTGTGTGAATAAATGTCTGTAGATTATATATATATATATACTTAAATACATGCTTGTAAAACATATCAATATCTATAAATCGATGTGAATGTTTGCTTGAACACACGCTTAGAGATATCACCACATGGGTACTTTTAGACAAACAGCGACAAAAAATCAAATTAATTTGTTTTCAAAAATAATCATTATTATTCGTGTCAATTTATATGTACTCTGATATATCTTCGAACCTTTATCTACCTATCAATATACGTACATATTTTAGTTTACTTAAAACTCAGGCTTACAAAATCACTTTATCACACGCACACACACATATATGTATGTAAATATTTGTATATATAAATTAGTGTATCTGCATGTGTATCTCTGTGCATGTGTGTATTTTGCATGTCAACAAATGTCTCCATAAACATGTAGATAAACATACCTTGTGTCATATCCTGCCCGAGCGGAGGGGTTGGGTAAATAGGATAAACATACAGTAGTACTGGTATCAACATGCACACGCACACACATACACACACTCACATTTCATATGGAAGGTGACGTTACCGTTAAATAAACTACACATTTTGCGGCACATTATCTGCCAGAAGAAGACAGTACTCTTCCCGTTTCAGACCGACTTATATAGGGGAAACTAGAGAGATTGCTGCGTACGTCTCCACGAGAAAGAATTGAACAGATATCAGTGTTAAATAAATCGTACACGTTCAAGCCTAATGCGCTATTACATTCTACTTGTTTATATATATATATATATATATATATATATATATATATATATATATATATATATATATGTTATTTGGATAATTCCTTATATACACATGAATGTTAAATGATACTCTGTCTATTGATTCAAAAACTATTTTACATTCATTTTATACGCATTGAGTCTGAATGTGTTCAGCGAATTTGAATTGGATATAAAATATTATATATTCAACAAAAGGTGTAGAAGCTTTTATCTATAAAAGAAATAATATATCAGTTGTTAATGGTCGAGATAATTCTACGTAATAGCTTCGGGATTCAATAGCTTATATAGTACTTATAAATGAAAAAAAATGTTTTTGATTCTCACCAACTGTGTAAATGTGCACCAATATATATATATAGAGCGTATAAATTCATATAACTGTGTATGCACACACACACACACACAAATTTCTATGTCTGTATATACACACACATGTATAGATATAATTGAGAGACGTGCCACCTTTTCTACGTGAAACTCAGAGTTATGAGCAGTATCTGAAACTTTGAACATTTTGATATTTTCAATTTTATACTGGCTCTGCTTAATAAGAATATCAAAGCCTAAAAAAACATTATACATTTTGAACAATCACTTGATATCACACACACACACAAACACACACACACACACACACATATATATATATATATATATATATATATATATATATGTGTGTGTGTGTGTGTGTGTATATATATCATATTTGGATAATATGATAATTTTATTCCTTCTCACGGTCTTTTAATCAATAAAATGTAGTTTTGTCCAACCCTTCTTTAGTTAAAACCGTCTTGATTATCCGTTTAGGTGAAACCTAGTTATAGGATCAGCCTGAGACATTTTAGTAACTATCCATTTAGAATTTTTGCAACTTAATCCTCGTGAATTCATTCTTTGGATAAAAATTACAATTGTTTTTAAGATATTAATTGATGCTTGTATTAAAAAATCGCCACATGATATTGTTGAAGCGCAACATCAGCAAACATTTATATATATATATATATATATATATATATATATATATATATATGAGTGTTTGCTTGTGTTTGCACTTTAAAAATCATGTGTCGATTTATATATATATATATATATATATATATATATATATACAAACACACACAAAGATGAATAGTTGTAAGCAAATTGGTAGCTAGATAGATAGATATGAAATACAATGCTTTCCTTGACAAGATAGTTGCGTATTTTACCACAGTGCAGGTGGTAGGGAGTTCAATTTCAGGTAAGAGCCGGTATTGAGAAAACTGATTTTTAAAGTAACATCATTCTGACAAGAAAGACCGAGACAATACATTCTGCTGATATTTATTTGTTTTTTTAGGCAGAATGATGAAAGGTTTTTGAAGATCTCCGCATTAAACTCACACAAAAGTCAGACCTGACTGAGGAATTATTGGAGGCTCACACGATCTCAAAGCACGCTTCATACTCAATGATACGCATATTGTTTTGGTTGATGCACATCTAAGCTTTTGAGTATGTGCAAACTCACATGCACGTCTCAACAGACTCAGAGGAAAACACGTTCACATATAGATATAACAATCGTGGCTTTCTTTTGATTGCGTTTAAGATACTTTCGTTCCGATATACCAACTTAAGACTTAAGAATAAACTTACACGTAGACATATCACTTAAACAAACACTATTACGTTAATTTTTTTAATATATATAGTTGCGCGTGTTATGCGTGCACAAAACAGTATATGAATGTATTCATATGTATATATACATACATATATACATCGATCATAACTGTTAGTCCTACGTTTTCACATTTATAACAAGAAGCTTTGAAAAATTACAGTTGGGAATAATAACGGTGTTCCGTCGTCTTTGAAAAAAACTTGCATTAATAGTAACTTGCTCCCTAAATATAAACTCTTCAATATATATCTATATATATATATATATATATATATACTCTTCTGCCACTGGCAGACTAACAAAAGTTTAAATTTTTAAGCGGAGTAAAGTGAGTTTGAATTAAGTTTTCCTTCTCCTGATTGACTTACCAAAGCCGTAGAACCCAGTCTGTTCTAATATCTACCCAGGTTTGGTGTGTGTATAGGAGGGAGAGAACAGATGGATTCATACCTTCCTCAAGGGTATTAACGTGAAAGTTATATATATATATATATATATATATAGAGAGAGAGAGAGAGAGGTGGCTAGCTAGATAGAAAGATTTAATTGAATTTTTTTTATTATTGCATCTACACAAACATACGTATGAAAATGTAAAAAAAAAAAAAGAACTGAATATGCATACATTATTTACTCATCTCTCTCTCTCTCTCTCTCTCTATATATATATATATATATATATATATATATATATATATACCAATTATTCCAGTATGTCTAAGACGATTGTATAATTGACGCTACGCATTGCATCCAAAGCTGGAGCTATATTGCGTGACGATCGAAATGTGTTGTACTTATCTGTATTAAAAAAAAGGTAATATTACTCGATTTTCTGAATCAAGTAACTTATTAATCAGCTGATACAGTATCATATATATATATATATATATATATATATATATATATATATATATACATATATATGAAAGATATAAATCTACACACACACCGGAAAAACGGTATGCTATGTCCTCGGATATATTCTCATCATTGACACCCACTTATCTAATACATACGTACATTTCAAATATATGGGTGTGTTTAAATGACCATCACACTTTTTTTTACCGTGTACGCCCCAAATTAACTGAAAAATAAGTATGCATTCCAATAGATATGCACTGTTGAAATTAGTAAATATTGATATATGAACACCAAGTAGATTTCCATGTGGTTAGATACAAATTAATGAACTTAATTGTGTCACTGTATTTAGAAAAAATATCTTAGCTCTTTGTTCATAAAATCTGTATCGACGAGCGAGTTCCTGTTAATTTACGAATAGCTTTATATACGTAAGCCGTATATACAACAACCGTTTCTAACTGACCAACGTGGGCTTGAAGTGCAAAGGACTAGACCAAAATATGAGAACGCTTTTAATATTTAATTTATATCGATAAATTTTATGAAAGTATGACCGATTCGAAGCGCAACGTTTTTCGTTCGGCTTGTAATGATAATGTTCAGCTTTTTGTACTGCCATCGTCGCTGCTTATATATATATATGTATATATATATATATATTATATAGTGTGTGTGAGTGTGTGTGTGTGTGTGCGTATTTGAAGAGCAATGAAAGTAATACTCTCTCTATGTCTTATTTTCTTGAGTGTATCACTAGCAACAAACGAACTTGTGTGTGAGTGTATTGATAACCAATTGATTATTTGTAAGCATCTGCGTATTTTGATATTCGTAACTGGATGTTCATATGTTGATTCATATGTTTTTTCTTTTAGATTTTTTTTTTTGTCTGTGTGCATTAAACTTGATATGACGTGAACCTCAAAGTAACACTGGCGATAATTTACAAAATATTAACATTAGAGAGAAATACACAGCTCAAGCTTAGAACACGCTTGAGCTGTGTATTTCTTTTCTCTGTCTTTTTCTCTCTCTGCAATCATACATCATAACATGTAAGTATTCTTCCGTGAGAGTGCGAACGCGTGTAACTATCTTGTCTGTGGTTCCTTCTGTGCCAATGTGCAGGGTATATTCATATAAACATATCCGGGCTATAAGAAAACTATTTATCTACAAAATAAATATCATTTCTATACATGTTGTCGTATGCATTGAGGTCTAAAGAATCCCTACTTGGACGAACAGCCGTCTGCTGGAACGGAAATATTGTATTTGACGACTCGAGGAGAATAAATTCTTTATAAATGTACGTAGTATTTTCATTCATAGTATGCCATACTTAATAATTAGCGAATCTGAAAATAAGTAGTGTTCATGAAAGCCCGACTATTTACACACGGTTTTAGGATGTATAAATATGTATGTATAGATATACTCGCTTTTATGTTAATATAGATACACATGGGCTATAAGTTGATTTAAAAAGGGTGGACGCGTTTGGATGAATTTCGCCTTGCGCTTCTATTGTACGATAAATTTTCATTCATTTAAATGTATGAGTGAGGCGTTGTTGTCTAGAAACAGAAAATCTTATTAAAATCTATTCAATATTGAAAGACACGTGCATTCAACAACTTCAAGTCCTTTGTAAAAGATACTCACACAATCACACACACGAAGACACTCACACGTGAATGAAT
>OY757904.1:39551424-39743924 GCA_963585895.1 Sepioteuthis lessoniana | reverse complement strand
CTACCGCACATATAGTTACGGCCCACTACACATCACGGACTACGTAAGAGCCAGCAAAGGATGCGAGACATACCACAGACAAACAGTCGTAGTCATAGTAGTAGTAGTAGTTGTAGAAGTAGTCGTTATTGTTGTTGTTCGCCAAGTAATAAGAGTAGCGATAGTAGTCGTCGTGGTAGATGTTACAGCTCAACGAGAAACAAGCACGAGGAACGGCTCGAACGCCAGTAGCAGCATCGACAACAACAACAACAACAACAACAATAGAAGCAGTTGTACTGTTCTCTGAGTAATCAGTACACGTTACGAAGAAGAGATCTGATATTTTGGAGGGGAGAAGAAGAAAAAGAAGAAATCAGGGAAGAAAGTTTTTAAAAAAAGAGGAAAAAAAAAAAGAAGAGAATAAAGTCTCTTGCAGACATCGTTGTTGAGACGAAGATGGAGGAGGACGCGGCTGGGCCTTACAAATACAATGGATGAAAGATTTTTGGATGAAGCAATAGACACGGTCGTCGAAGAATGGTTTGCAGGGTAAAGAAATGTAGCCTTTTTTGTTTTGTTTGTTTCTTGCGTTATTTTATTTTTTTTTTATTTTTGTTTCTTTTTATTTTTTTATTTGTCTTATTTTGACAGTTTCATGCTTTTCTTATGTATTTATTTATCATTTCACACGTGGAAAATCTTAGACTGAATGTGAAGGACACGAATGGTTGGATACGACGATGGGTGTTTTGGTGGTTGGGTAATAGGGAGATAATAGAACTTTGCTGGAAGTATGGATAGGGGCGGGAAAAAAAGAGATAGGAGAACAAGAAGAATTTGTCTGAATATATCCATAGAAGAAAATGTTGATATGACAACACACACACACACACACACACACACACACACACACACACACACACGAATGTACACTTATGAAAGTATACATTAATACCGACTCTTATCAAACAGTTTCTTAATTACTTACTGTTCATATATACTTGTATATATGCACGCTGTTTGATCATCTTGACAAAGTAAACAGACTTGCTAACATACACCAACAAAACACAGACATATATATACACTTACATATGTGTGTATGTGTGTGTAATTATGTATGATAATCATATCATACGTAGTGATCTATACATATTCAGAAATTTGCAAAAAAAGAATAAGTTGTGTGTGTGTGTGTGTGTGTGTGTGTGTGAGAGAGAGAGAGAGAGAGAGAGAGAGAGAGAGAGAGAGAGCATTGAGATAAGTTGAGATCGAGACAGTTTTAACAATTGGTTAGATAAGAATATATATGTATATGTATGTATATTTGTATGTATCATAAGTGTGTCATTTATAACTAGGGATTAACAGAGATTGGGAAATTGGCTAAAATAATTAAGAAATGCCCATTTGTGCATCTCTCTCTCTCTCTATATATATATATATATATATATATATATATAGGTGTCTGTGTAACGTTAACAAAAATGAACAAGATTGATAAAAAGAAAATATTCTATTATTATTATTATTATTATTATTATTATTATTATTATCATCACAATTATTATTTTTATTACTATTTGAACAGCAACAACGAAAGGCAGGTGTGAACTCACTAGGTTTGCTGATAAATATCAAAAAGACTGCTTGATATGTAGAAACGGAAATAGCGCTGAAATAAAACCTAAATGATTGAAATACTCACATTTAGTCAGAATCCAGTACTTAAAGTTTCACGTAGTTTATACACTCACACGCACGCACATGCACACACACTCATATATATATATATATATATATGTATATATATATATATATATATATATATATATATATATATATATATATATATTTATGTTTTACATGATTCAAATAATTTTTTTTCACAATTGAAATCGGTGTTCGAGCCAAAGAAAAGACACATTTTTATTAATGGCATTTCCAACACCGTGAGAAGGCCCTCCTTATGCTTAAACATGGTATAAGATAATCTTCCTATATTCACTAATTTACCCTTCTGTCGGAGCAATTTATGCACAGATGAACATCAGCATGGATCTGCCCTTCTTGGATCAGGAAAGAAAATCGCCTGACAGAAAAAATGGATTTATATATAACACCGATTATTCTAATCAGTAAACGAATAAAAAATAACGAAGAAGGAAAATTAATAATTGGAAGCACTTACAGATAAACGGATATTTAATGAGCTTAGCATACACTGGCATTAGACCAAATGTGAAAAGTGGGTGGAGAAAGATTGTGGAGCGCCAGTTTTCAAACTGCAACCAGCTTAATTGTTTTGAAAATCATCATTTAAAATACTGATTCTTATTCAGGTTTGAACCCTGATCACTGTCACCAATTGGAGATACGTAAATATCTAACCTATCGAGGAAATGCAATTGATTAGTGGACGACGAACTCGTAAGGTTCGTCAGTCCGTGTGTGTTAGTGTGTAGGAGCGATAGAAATGAAGATTGTAAGAGAGTGTATAACAGTCGAAGAGAAAAGTTGAGCTCGTTTACAACTGAATACAAGTGAGTATGTGTATACGTGTATGGTTTCAATTCAAATCCAAGTGTCAAATATTTTGGTCAATGCGTTGCAAAAGAACGAACAGTTCGCTGAAATAGATAAAGGGTATCCTGGGAGGAATGAATGAATGTGGACTAAAAGAAGGAATGGACAGAAGGAAATAATTATTAGTGAATGAAAAAAAAAAAAGTCAACAATCAGGGAATATATGAAATGAAAGAAAGATATAAAAATGAAGGTTTGAAAAGAACAATAATTACATTAAAAAAGTGATACGTTATAGAAGTGAATTTCTAACACTAAAAGGAAGAAAATAAAATAAAAAAAAAGTAATCTAAGAAAAAGAAAGAAAATAAAAGAAAGAAATTAAAAAAAAAAAAGAAAAAGTGAAATCCCGCCCTTAAAACAGATAAAATAACTTAAACGTATAAAAAAAGATTAAAGATGTTCTGGTGAAAGAGTAAAGAATCGGATAATAAGCAACACAGATCTAACTGGAAATACTTCAAATGTAGTGAACTGAACAAAAATATCCATTTCGAAGTATGGAATTTCTCTCCAAGATCATGGATTCTATTTATCTATATATCTATCATAGTACATTCATATTTAAGCACATTCACGTCTATCTATCTATCTATCTATCTATCTATCTATCTATCTAAATACATTCTATGTTAGTACATTCATACCTATCTATTTTAGTGCATTTATATATATATATATATATATATATATATATATATATATATATATATATATATATATCCATCTATCTTAATACATTCATATCTATTGATCTGCTGAAATACATTCACATCTATCTGAGTATAATCATAACTAACTATCTACCAATTTCAGTGTATTCACATCTAAGTACATTTATACCTTTTTATCTTAGCACATAAATATCTATTTTTCCTATCGATATTTCTCCGGCAATACATTTATACCTATCTATCTCTCTATCTATCTCTCTATCTTAATAGATTTATACCCATCTATCTTAGTACATTCGTGTCCATCTAAGTACATTTATCTACCTTACTACATTCATATCTGTCCATCAACTTATGTAAGTGTATTGATATCTATCTGTACATCCGTCTCTATCTCTCTCTATATTTATTTCGTTCTTTAATATGACTGAAATTAACCGTTTGCATTTATCTGGTGTGTATGTGTGACCACCAGACGTAAATCCCTGTTCTTAGGCGTAAAATACACAAATGTATTCGCTGGTGTAAAGAAGCGAGTGAACGTACATTAACAGCTGCACATAATCTGCAGGCACACAAAAGTAAGTATATACACAAATATGAATATATATATTTATGCATATGTACACACAGGTACTAGAATATTTTCTTTGCAAGTGAGTTTACATTGACAAAAAAATATAAAAATCTTAAAGTCTAATAACAGACTCACACACTGGTAATGTTATCTATCTATCTATCTATCTATTTGTGTGTGTGAGTAGATATATTTGTATGTGTGTGAATAAATAATTGGATATATATATATATATATATATATATATATATATATATATATATATATATATATATATATATATATATATATGGAAAAATTAGAAATAAATTAAAAATTTATACGCCCAGATGAAAGTTTAAAAACTGAAACGTTTTATGTTGGTAAATTATTCAAACTATTAATAAAATCCTCCACTGAAAGCTTTGTACTTTTTCATAACTGTAAATTTTCATCTATCTATCTATCTATCTATCTATCTATCTATCTATCTATGTGTGCGTATGTGATCAAGTTTCCATCGCTTTTACTGAAAAAAAAATTGCTTTTCTATTTTATATTAAGTCTCTAATTTTCAAAATTAAAAACGACAGCCGAGTGAACTTTTGTATGCATCTAATATGAGCACGCACGCGCATGCACACTCATATATATATATATATATATATATATATATATATAGAGAGAGAGAGAGAGAGAGAAGAATTATACCCAGTTGTCTTATTGCTTTTGGTCTAATATCTCTTTCCCTGTGGCTATATATATATATATATATATATATATATATATATATATATATATATATATATATATATAGGCTTATTAAAATATTAATTTCTCAAAATACTTTGATTTTAATCATGTATCGGGTTTTTTTTCGTGAGACTTTACTCAATTTCTATAAAATAACAGTTCTTATGATAACTAAATGTCAGCTTACAGTGAAGAAGGATATTTATAGTTACAGAGTAAATGGCTATCCGAACATTTAATTTTCTTTTTTTTTATGTGTGAAGTATAATTTACCTGCGTGCTATAAATGTCTGCACATTATATTTCTCTATATGTAAGTACGTGGGAGGCAAATGATCACATCGACCCGAGTTCAAATACTGGACGAGACTGTTTGCATGTCACATAGGGCTTATACATTTGGGAAAGGTAGAAAACCAACTATGGATTAATAGCAGGGCAGACGAGGCTCTTTGACCTTGGTATGGCAACCAGTCTAGGAGAAGAAAAAAAATCTGAATTGAAACCTGTTAAACTCCTCTAAAATTTGACCTTGTTTGTATCTTTCTCGTTTGGAGGGATTGGGTGAATATATACGTATGTATGCTGGCATCTCAGTTACTGTCTGTCTGCCTGCCTGCCTTTTGACTATGTGCGTGTGTTAGTGTATGTGTGATTGTGCCCAACCCATTGTGTGACAATGCTCTGATAAAGAAAAAAGAATTAAAAGATTTAGATGATCAAAAACACGACACAAATATTTGCTTTTTTACAAGGGGATTTTTAATGATTTTTAGGGGAAGAAGGACTTGAGATATATAAAATGTGTGTTTGTATGTGTGTGTGAATGAGAGAGAGAGAGAGAGAGAGAGAGAGAGAGAGAGGGGGGGGGAAGATGAAAGATTAAAATTGTTTATGTGAAAGAAACCGTGTATACAAGAGAATGGTCGAATGAGAGAGATTTGAAAATAGGTGAAGACTAGACAAAAGTAGATGTGGAGAAAGAAATAAGAAAAGAAGAAGAGGAGGAGAAGGAGGAGGAGGAGGGAATATACCTCAAGAAAAGAAACGTTTGATGAAGAAGAAAAAAATCCCTTCGTCAAAGAAAAACAACAAACAATGACAAAAACCCCAAAAACAGGAGATGCGAAGAAGGCAAAATATGAATGATGATGAAAATGATTATCAAAATTGAAAAAAAATGTATATATATATATATACATATATATGAAGAAAAAAAAAACTTGGGAAATATAAGATCATCTCGATTATATTCCGTTGTTATTTTCATTTCCTTACTCAAGGAATATGGTGTTTATGAACTGGAATAAAGCGACTGGATATTTTTGCACGATCTATACTTTAACGAATATTAGTAATGTACATTTAGAGTGTTAATTATCCAGTTCATCAATTCGTTTAAGTTAGACAGGCTGCACAAATTATTATGGATCCTACACTCATATTAATTCTTTACAAGTTTTGATGTTGTCGTGTAAGGTCCTGCTATTATACTTTTCTGACTACTTCAAGTTCTCTTGATCCATTGACAAGGCAAATGTTAAATATTTATCATTATTATTTTACTCCTTTGATAGTTTTTCACACAAGCGTAAACTGATGTTTTTTTTCACAGGAGTTTAAGTGACAGCAAGTCTCTTCAAGTCTCCAGGACTCTTCTCAGTATTTTGGGTGATCTTATTAATGCTGCTGCAGTCTACATGGCGTCCACTTGTCCTCTGATTGCTTATTAATATTATTATTATTATTATTATTATTATTATTATTATTATTATTATTATTATTATTATTATTATCATTATTATTATTATTATTCACTCATTAGAGCTTTTCACATCAGCGTTAGGCGATGGTTTTTCACTGGAGTCTGAGTGACAGCAAGTATTCTCAAGTCTCCAGGACTCTTCTTAGTATTCTGGCCGTTCTATTATTATTATTATTATTATTATTATTTGCTTTGAAAGTTCTCACCAGTTGTTTAAAACGCTTTAATTTTTTTCTACATAAGTTTTCAGACTTGTATTAACTGTTGGTGTTGTAGGTAGTAGTAGTAGCAGATTTAGTAGTTGTAATAGTAGCAAGTAGTAGTAGTAGTTGTTGTGGTAGCAAGAGTAAGAAAAGAAATAGTTGTAGTACTAATAAGAATATGCCTTAGAACACAGGCTGCTGAAAAGTTATCCGTTCAACTATAATGGAAATAACCGAGAACCCGGAAATGTAAATGCTATTCCATATATTAAGTAAAGTTGGCGACCGTAGTCGAGGGTGACCCGAAGGCTCCATTTTCGATAGTTACTACACCAAGGTGAAGGGAGGGAGCTACTCCTTTCGCTGGATTGCACCACTTTACTCTTGATCTGTACCTTATAATGCTGTGTTAAGCAAGGTAGTATCAAGTACCATTTTTTGAGTCTTTGATATGACTCGATCTGGGATTAGAACCCAGGTTTCCCGGGCTATTGGCGAACGCTCCAACCATTATGCCAATATTCCATGTATTAATGCTTTAATTCAACAGCACATTGTCTCTCCAGTTTCCTTGGCTTTCAGAAAAAAATGTAATTCCTAAACCCTTAAAAAAGTTTATTTCTTCCTTTTTGGACCGATGACTTTTCTGTACTTCCCCTTAAAAGTGAACACGTTCAGATAAATAGATAAACTGATAGATTATGAAAACATGCTTAAAAAAAAGAAAAATATTATTCATAAATCTAAAAGCTTTTGTTTGAGTGAATGAAACAAGCAAGTGTAAGAATATATATATATATATATATATATATATATATATATATATATATATATATATATATATAAGAAATAAGACCAGATAAAAAAGAGGAGAGAGAGAGAGAGAGAACCTTCTTATGATTATTTAATAGAAATCAAAGAAGAAAGGACAAACGAAAAAAATCGCTATTAAGGGTTTCAAAGAAGAAAATACATAGAATGATTCAGTTTGAATTACAACCATACAAATTCATTTGCATTCACTTTCACTTGCGTTGAATAGAAATAAAGGAAATACCAATAGGAACGATATATATATATATAGAGAGAGAGATAGATAGATCGATAAATAGATAGATAGATAATAGATATATGCTCATGTTTATATATATATATATATATATATATACATATATATATATATATATATATATATATATATATATATATATATATATATATATATATATAGAGAGAGAGAGAGAGAGAGAGAGGTGGGAGGAAATCCAAGCAAATAAGTCATAAATAAAGAGAGAAAATGAAGAAATTATTGCAAAAAACATCCTTGAAAAATCAAGAGTATACTAAAGAATCTATCTATCTATACACACACACACACACACACACACACACATATATATATATATATATATATATATATATATATATATATATATATATATATATATATATATATAAAGATGATATATAGATTTGCATTTTTTTCCCATGCTTTCAACAGAAAAGTTCTTTCCCGAATCCAACACGGAAAGAATGACTTTGCGATTATGATGAATATTATCAATCACATAAGTTTTAGCTATTATTGCAGAATTTCCTAGATTTCATTTCGTATTTTATCACCAGACACGTTATTCTGTTCATAATATCAGTTACCTTAATCACATAGCTTATCATGTGAGTGAAGCAGAGCCAATTATAAGAAGGACATATTTATTAGTGAGTAACATTCAAATTATGATTTATCACTTCATTTAGAATTACTATTCATACCATTAGTTAACGATGGAAGCAGTCACAAGGCATAACGTGAAGACCGTTACCATTATTACTGCCATCATCGTCATCATTTTATTTAAATCAATCAATAAATCATTTGATCTCTCTTTCCCTCACTTTCTGATCTCTTAAAGCTTTCAAGTATTTCTGATATAAAAACATTATTTATCATCAAATGTTTATTGCAAGATTAATAAAGTAAAGCAACATTTCTCCTCTTTAATATCAAATAAAAAAACTCCGATTTTAGAAGATGGACAATTTATGCACTTCTACAACAAGACAATGTCACTTTATTTTAATCTGATTTTCAACCTAAATAATTTCTCCTATATATAACCAAATTTAACAAAACCAAGGCACGTTATCAGTTTAACTTTCAATTGTGTTCTGTGTAACCGACCACAATATCTGAGTGACTGGGATTACATTAATAATATGCGCTTTGAATCTAGTCAGTTTATGGCAATGTTACTTTGCCGAGATATTCTTAACATCAGCAGTGGTTTGTTTTATCAACGTCTTCATACTCATCATCATCATTAGCAGCAGCATCTTCCCATCATTTCCTTGAGATCATCATCACCATTGCTGATCTAATATCCTCTTCATAATATTCTGATACATTTATTCATGTTCATTCTGGAATTAACATAAAAAAATAATCAATTACATCAGGGTTTGAGTTTCTTTGTTTAATGGTATATCAACCTTTGTGGGTTATTTAATGCCAAACCTACCCTTCTAGAAGAACAGCAGTGATGCTATTTAAGCGATAGCTGGGAGGGTAAGGGGACTCATGCCTTTCCCAAGGGTATTTGTCCGAAAGTGAACGTAATAGTCCGAGTGGAGTTCGAACTCACTAACTACGATTCCGCAAGCCAGCGATGTTAATATTACACCACAAGGCCACCCCAATTACATGCGGGAATCCATGTCTATTTTTGTTAAAGGCTGAGTTGAACAAAATGATTACAGAGATCAAAGCCCTTTCTTAATGCACCCATTATCTTCACACACGCACACACACACATACACACACACACACACACACACATATATATATATATATATATATATATATATATATATATATATATATATATATATGTGTGTGTGTGTGTGTGTGTGTGTGTCTTTTGAAAATAACAAGGATAAGCTATGTTGATATTGACATATTAAGTAGAGAATTCGGTCGTAATTCCTGTTAGTATTCAATTACTTGTGAATTTTTCACTCCAGTTTTAGCTGATGGGTTTCCACTGAAGTGAGATAGACTGCAAAACACAGGTTTCTCATTGATTTTAATAGTGCTGTGGTCTATATAGTCTTGTTTCTTTTTCTGAACTTTAGGTTCTCTTTTCCTGGAATTTTGGGATAGTTCCAAAGTCTCCACATTCTTCTTATTATTATTATTATGATAAGTTTACTCATATGAGAGTTTTTCGCACCAACATTAGTTGATGGTTTTTCACTGGAGTCTGAGTGACATCAAATTTCCTCAAGTCTCTAGGATTCTTCTAAGTATTCTGGCTGATTAAAAAAAAATGCATTAGTTTGGATGGTCTCAACGCGTCCGCTTATTTCCAAGTCATCCAGTCCCTGTACGAATCCTTTGGTGACTGAACTCACCACTTACTCTTGATGTCACTGTCACTTTGATGTTCCATTGTTTTTTTTTCTTTCTCTAGTAAGATCTAGGTGCTTATTTTTCTTTTTGATTTCCTCCAGATATTATTATTTCCTCCTTTTCGAGTATTTCATAACAGCATTAGCCAATGGTTTCTCACTGGAGTTTGCTGGACTCTTCTCAATATTCTGATTGATCTCAATAATGCTGTAGTTTGGATGGTCTCCACTCGTCCTCTTATTTCCAAATCCCCAGTCCTTCTAGCAATCCTTTGGTGACTGTACCAAGAACACCAATTAATAGTTTTTGTATGGTAAAATCTTTACAATTCTAGTCATGAAAATTCAGCGCAATATAATGATATATTTAAATTATAAAATAATAACAGAGGATGATAAAGACTCACGACTAAGGGTTTCACGTTGTCGATCATCAGATGATCTAGTATTGAACATGTTTTGAAGGATTGACCAAGTGAAACTCTGTGTCAAGATTTTTTATCTTCTTTTCTTATATGTATATATATATAAAGAAATGCTGAAAGGGTATTTGACTCTTCCAAGTGAAGATGAATGCAGAACCATGTAATTTGAATTGCTCATTTTGTCCATTATTTCTCAAATTTTATTAATCCTCAAATTTGTCGGTAAAATTTCAAAGAGTGGATCATTTCCTTCTCGGTTAGACCGATAATGTTTTTTAATAACGTTCCAAAATGTGTATCCGTCTGGGTGTTTGTATTATAAAAATACATTAACATATTCGTCACTTATATTAGTATCATTATTATTATGGATAATTGCCAGAGAGTGGTCCAGGGAAAGTTAATCTCGCGAGTCGTTGTAAATGTATACAATTCAATCATCACTGAGAATCCTATTTTGAGACAATCTAAGATAACTCATTTATATCAATCATTGTTTTTATCTCTAAAATTGGAAACAAAGGCGTTGACTTATAATAAGCAAATGCTAAGACATGGAAATAGAAATTGAAAAAAATGTGGTACCTTAAAACTGCCATCGTGCCAGTAACAATGGGAATCCTGGAAATGAGCAAGAAAGAGACCAAAAATACATTAACTTGATACATGTCAGTCCCAGCCTATATGAAATACAAAATTGTTCTTTGCAGAATTAGCTAATCTCTTTAGGAGAGAGCTATCAATGGGAAATATTAAATAACACCCAAAACAGGCTGCAAAAAAACAAAACAAAGCAAAAAGAATAGAATTCATATAACCATTACCTTCTCTCATCCTAAGTCTTGGTCTAGGATTCGTTGGAAGATTGTAAAAAATCGAAAGTAAAGCTGAAAACAACCACAATGATAATGATAATAAAGGCGAAAAGAGAGATAACTATCTTGACCTTGCTAGAGAAGTGAAAAACTATGGAACATGAAAGCGACAATAATACCAATAGTAATTAGCGCGGTTGGTACAGTCACCAAAGGGTTGCCACAGGGACTGGATAACTTGGAAATAAAAGGACTAGTGGAGACCATCCAAACTACAGCATTGCTGAGATCGGCCAGAATACTAAAAATTCTAGAGACTTGAGGAAACTTGCAGTTACTCAGACTCCAGTGGAAAACCATCAGCTAACGTTGGTATGAAAAACTCTCAAATGAGTAAAAAAAAAAAAAAAAAAAAAAAAAAATCTCATACAATAGACGAAGCCAAGCTCTGCAGCAGAATTCTTATCAAAGAGATAATCACCTGGGCAGATACACTTGTAAAATGCTCGGAACCATTCTTAAAATAGAGAAGATAGGAACTTAGACAAATAAACCAGAGGACAAGAAAGTTGATGAGGATGCGCAAAGCCATATTATCGAAAGATGACGTAGACAGACTATTTGTGTTGAGAAAAGAATGAGAAAGCGGACTCGTGAGCATCAAAGATTGCATGGAAGAACCCATATAAATTTAAAAGATCAAAGAAAAACTATTTATAGTGGCCAGTAACAGAGGTTACAACATATGCACAAACCGAACTACAAAAACAAGGAAACAGAAATGGGAAGTAAAACAACTGTATGGATATAGCAAGCAACAATCTGGCGAAATTGCTCGCGAGAAAATCTGAACATGGTTGCGAAAAAGAAAATGTATGAGAGAGACTTAATCTTTTCAAATAGCTGTACCAAATAACGCCGCAAGGACCAATGATATTAAAGCGAAAACCAATAATACGCGACAGAATAGAAGTGTAGATTATGTAAGGACAAAAATGAAACGGTTAGTCACATGACAAGCGAAGGCAAAATGAGTTTAAGACTAGGCTCAACTGTGTAGGAAAGATGATCCACTGGGAATTGTGCAAGAAACAGATACTTGATCATAATTAACAAGGAGAACATTATTTACTGTTTCTGATGAGACTTGCTGTTACTCAGCTGGTGAGACAAACTCGCTAGATGTGAAATAATGATAATAGTTAAAGATTTGCTGTTTCAACTTGAAAATGAAAAAAAAAAGGGAAAAGATATACCGATAGTGAAAAATAGCTAAAAAGTCTGTGAAACACGAACGTGACGGTGATACTATTTATAATTGGAGCACTTGGAATTATACCCAAAAGGCTTGGAAAAGAGACTGATGGAACTGGAGAGTTAAAATCGACCCTATCCATTAAAATCAGCTGGAATACTTCAGTTTTGAAAACCTGAAGTGACTTGCTGTGTCTCAGACTCAAGAGAAATCATCCACTTAAAACAGGTGTGAAAATTCGCAAGAAATCATATAATTCTAACAAATGGTATATACTCAAATCAGAATTTGTTCTTAAAAAAGAAACAAATAAGATTCCTTATGATTTTGACACGGAGACAGATCATTAGACCAGACCATCAAAACTTGTTTCAATTAATAAGAAAAAAACTTTTATTTTATTTTATAATTTGCTATTTCTGTTGACCAAAGTGTAAAGTGATGGAAGGCGAAAAACAGGATAACTACCTGGACCTTTAAAGGTAACTGCAAAAATTTGGGACATGAAGGTAATAGTGAAACAAACTGTTGTTGGAGTCCATGGAACAGTTCCCAAGGACCTGGAAAAGAGATAACGTGTACTTGATATCAGAGGAAGAATTGAAACCGTCTCGACCGCTGCACAAATAAAATCGTCTTCGAAGAGTCCTGGATATCTGAGGAGACATTCTGTCACTCAGACTTCCATGTACCAATCGTGATTGGTGCTCTTAATACAGTCACCAAAGGATTGATAGAAGGACTGGAGGACTTGGAAATAAAAGGAAGAGTGGAGACTGTCCAAACTACAGCTTTGTTTAGATCGGCCAGAATACTGAGAAGACTCCTGGAGATTTGAGGAGACTTGCTGTCACTCAAATTCCAGTGAAAACCATCCGCTAACGCTAGCGTGAAAAACTCGAAAAGGCGTTATAATAATAGACTCAAAGGGAGTAAAAGACAAAGCACGACTGGGTAGAAACGATAGTGGGGAGAGTGTTCGCCAATGGTCCGGGAAACCGAGGTGCAATCCCTGGTTGGGTCATACTAAAGACTTTAAAAATAGAACTTGATACCTCTTTGCTTAACACCCAGCATTATAAGGTACGTATCAAGGGTAAAGTGGAGCAATCCATCGGAAGGAGTAGCGCCCTTCCCCTACACCTCGGTGTAGTAGCTATTGAAAAGGGAGCCTTCAAGTCACCCTCGACTAAAGTTTGCTAACTTTACTTATTTACTACCAAATGATATGCACAAATCAGAATACGTCTTAGAAAACAGAACCCATAAAATTCTTTGAGATTTCGAGATACAAACGGATCATTTGAACTCAGCCGGAAGACCAGACAGAGAGTTAATAAAAAAAAGAACGAATTTATCATCTTTAGGACGTTGACGTTCCAGTGGACAACAGAGTGAAAATAAAAGTAAGCAAAAATATTTTTAGAAAGATATGAATGTTGCTAAAGAACTGAAAAGTAGTGAAACATGAGAGTGACAGTGACACCAATGGTTATTGGTGCACCTGGAACGATCCCCAAACGCATGGAAATAAAATTAAAGAATCGAAAATCAAATGTAGAATCGAGATCATCTAAACTACGACATCTTAGAGATCAGCCAGAATGCTGAGAAGAGTCCTAGAGATCCGAGGAGACTTGCTGTCACTCAGACACCAGTTAAAGACCACCAGCTAACGCTGCTATGAAAAACTTGCAAAGAGTAGAATAATAATAATAATAATAATAATAATAATAATAATAATAATAATAATAATAATAATAACTTTAAGAGAGAAACAGAATCTCTCCTAATAGCAGCTCAAGACAGCGCCCTAATAACCGATCATATCAAAGCGAGAATAGATACAACTCAACAAAATAGCAAATGCAGGCTATGTGGTGACAGAGATGAAACCATCAATCATATAATAAGCGAATGCAGCAAATTAGCACAGGGGGAGTATAAGGCGGGACACGACTGGGTCGGCAGGGTGATTCACTGGGAAATGTGTAAGAAATTTAAATTCGACCATACTAACAAATTGTATATGCACAATCCAGCACCTCTCCTAGAAAATGCCACGCATAAACTCCTATGGGACTTTAACATACAAACGGATCACCTAATCCTGGCCAAAAGACCAGACTTAATAATAATCAACAAAAAAAAAAGAAAAAAGAAAACTTGCAAAATTGTCGACTTTACTGTCCCGGCTGACCAAGAATAAAACTGAAAAAATGAGAAAAGAAGGAGAAGTACCTCGACCTTGCTAGGGAATTGAAAAAAACTGTGGAACATGCAGGTGACAATTGTACCAATTGTAATTGGTGCGTTTGAAACAGTAACTAAAGGATTACTAATGGGACTGGAGGACTTGGAAAAACCATCGGTTAACACTGAGGTGAAAAGCTCTAATGAGTTAATAATAATAATAGTCAACGAAAAAAAGAACCTGCCGAATATTATAATTTGTTGTTTTGGCAGACTATTGAGTAAAATTAAAATGCTAGAGAACTAAAAAACTATGGAACATGAAGGTGATGTTAATATCAATTGTAATTGGTACAGATGGAATAATCTCCAAAAAGAATTAATTGAGGGACTAGAAAACTTTGAAATCATAGGACAAGTAGAGACTATCCCAACTACAGCATCATTAAGATCAGCCAGAATACTGAGAAAAGTCCTGGATAATTAAGGAGACTTGCTGTCATTCAAACCCCAGTGAGAAACTATCAGCTGACGCTGGTGTGACAAACTCTCAAAACCGTAAAATAATAACTTTTAATCTTGTGGATTTTAATGTTCCAGTGAACCGGGGAGTGAATATAAAAGAAAGCGACAAGATTAACTAATAATTGAATCTTCCCGGAGAGCTGAAAAGGCTGTGGAACATGAAGGTTACGGTGCTACAAGCAGTAATTGGTGCACTTGGAAAAGTTTCCAATAACTGAGAAGAGGACGAATCAAGACCATTCAGACCAAAGCATTCTTATATCAGCTAGAATATGTAAAAGAGACCCAGAAACCTTAGGAGACTAGATGTCACTAAAAATCCAATGAAAAATCACGGTTTAAAACTGGTTTGAAAAAAAAATCCTATAATTTGAAAATAATAATTTTGAGGCCCCGTACATCATTCTACCGAAATGCCCTGCATTTTAAGAATATCTTTTAAATCAAACGCGCTTTGAATATTAATGGATTTTTGCTTATTACCATTTCTGAAATGTCGTTCTTAGCACTGTTAGTTTATTTTAACAACCTATGCGCCCACAGAAAAACACTTTTACATACGCTTTAAAAGACTAAGCTGCTTTTGTTTTAATGAATTTTTGAGAAAACACATTTGCAAGGTTTTTTTAAAACTCGAAAACGAGACTAACAGGAAAAAGGTCTAAATACGTTTGCACTTTTGGGAAATCTGCATTGTACGAATTCTTTAATTCTGCAGAACTCTCTTTCTCAATTAAATTTAAATAAAACCATACATCTAAATGATTTCTAATTGAAAGTTAAGTGCACAATTATACCACTTAATATTGACAATCTTTAGCATATTTTTCTGTTTGAGGATAGTTGAAACATTCCACTGATCAATTTAATATCTTTCGCCAAGATTCTTACGATATAAAGAGTTGATATAATGTCTCTCTATAGTGATCGCATTTGTCTAGTCGTATTTCTTGTTTTGTATCAACTAAAGAACTAATTTTTAAGGTCGACTCTCTTCCTATTTATTTCTTGCGACTTTTTAAAACCAGTTTTAACTGGTGATTTTCCTCTGAATACTGTGTATTCCCTAGTCTGCAGGACTCTTCTTAGATTTGTAGGTGATCTTAAGTGATCTTACGAGCGCACTGGTCAGGACGGCCTCGATTCTACCTCTTATCTCCTGGTCTCTCAGCCACTTTTCCAGGTTCCTTGGGGACTGTTCCAAGGGTTCCAACAAAAATTATTATAATCGTCACTTTCACTTTCTGTAGTTTTTTCAGCGATCTGCTAACGTCTAGGTATTTGACCACTTTTTCGATTACTTTTATTTTCAATTTATGGTCCATCGGAATGCCAAAACACATGAGTTCTTTTTTTTTTCCTTGTTAATTATAACTAGGTTTGATTTTCTGGCTGGGATTTGGTGATACATTTTTATATTAAAGTCTCAGAAAATTTTATGTCTTACGTTCTTGGACAAGTTCTTGGTTACGCTTCTACGATTCGTCAGTGGGGCCAAACTCTAGTCTCTTGCCCAATTCCCAGTTGATTACATTTTACACTGAGTCATACCAAATCTTGTATTCATTTTTGCCAGTTTTCTGCATTCACGCATTATGGGATTAATTCTTTTATCTCTGCCACTACATAATGTGAACTTGCTATTCTTCTGCGTATTATCGACGTTTGTTGACATAAATTGTCCTTATGGCATTACTTCGAGTCGCTATAAAAAAGAACTTCAGTTTCTCTCTTAAAGTTTCCTCTGCGTAGCCATATCAATTTCATCTCGGGTGAATTTTGTTTAGTTTGTCATTTGAAGTATCATTATAGTTGTTTTTCTTCTCATTTTTGTTTTTTAGGTGTTTTTTTATTGTTTTTCTTTTTGTCTTTAAATCAGTTATATTCCTATTGTTGTTACTGGCTGCTCTAATTAGCCTTTCTTTTCTCTTTTTGTATATTCCTTGAGCTCCTTAATTATTGTAATCACGCAATCCTCAAAGATAGCTACTTTTATTTCTTTTTTTTTTCCTTTTCCCATGGAATCTATGTTTTCCATCGGGTATAACGCCCTATACATTGTTATAATTTTTTTTATTCTATGGTCTATATATCTGAGTGTCCAGAGTATTTTAGAAAGGAAATTCCCAAGTATTTATAACTTTATAATTTCTGCCTCAGAGTTTGGTTTTTATGAAGCTTTCTTGTTTTTCTCTGGTAAACCTTTCTTTTTTTTTCTTTCATGTCTATTTGCTTGATGGAATGAGCAACTAATATTACCAGCTATTTGTTCTCAAATGTTCTGATGCTTTCCTGATTGGGCAATTTTATTCTTTAGTTGTTTCTTTTTTTTTTTTCATTATCAGCATGTTGTATTTTTTAATATCAAATTCCATTCCTACCTCTTGGCTGTAAATTCTAATTGTTTGTATAAGGTTTACTAGTTTTATTTTCATTCTTGGCAGAAATCATAATATCCTCCATCTACATCAGGTGGTTTATATTGTGATTTTGTAAGTCTGTAGTTTTCATAGGCTTTCTTGATGCATAATTCAGTAATATCATTGCTATTACAAATAGAAGTGATGGCAATGAGTCTCTCTCGAAGATGCCTTTTTGAATTTTTACCCTTGGCAGGGTTTGCCGTTTTGCAGCTCTTTTCATTCCGGTTTTTCATAACTCTAATAAAGTTTACACTTTCTCTAATGTCTTGAATATTTCCAAACATCCTGTTGTCCGTTTTTGAGGGATCATATCGTTTTTTTTTTGTCTTTTAGATGCTGTTGTTTGTTCGTACCATGACTACTTTTTCCTTCTTTGTTTTTACCTCCGATAGAATGTGCTGGTCTATAGATAATAGGCTGTCTTTCCATTGCAAAATTTTTTTTCTGTTTTTCAGTAATTAATCCATGGCTTTCCAGCCAGTATTTTATTATTATTTTCATTCCATGGAAATTTTTCTCATCAGATTCAACAGGTGTGCTTTTAATGAAGTCTTAGTGATAACAAGTCTCCTCAGGTCTCTAGGACCATTCAAATATTCTCGCTGATCTTACTAGTGCTGTGGTCTCGATTCTCTTTCTGCTTTCCATTTCTGCTATTATCTTTTGGAGGCCTTTGGGGACCGTTCCAAGTGCACTAACTACAAATGGTATCACCGTCACGTTCATGTCCCGCTGTTTTTTCTGCTTTCGGGGAAGATCCAAGTATTGCTCTGTTGTTTCACTTTCATTTTCACTTCAATTTGTGGCCGGCTGAAACGGCAAAATCTAATTGATAATTATATCTTCGCTTCTTGTTAATTGATATTAAGACTGATATTCTGTCCGGTGGTCCGTTTGAATCTCAAAATCCAAGAGGATTTTATGGGGCTCATGTTCTTACTGTTCCTGCATTTGCAATTTGTCAGCATGGTGAAATATTCGTCTCTTGCACAATTTCCAGAAGATCACCTTTCCCATCCAGTCAAGCCTATTTTAAAAAATTCATTTTGTGCCATTTTGCTCCATTATAGGATTATATATATCTCTGTCACCACATAATCGATGCTTGTTTTTCTCCTGAGTATTAGCAGTATTTGCTTTGAAATAATTATCTTTATGGCATTACTTTGTACTGCTATTAAAATAGATTCATTTTCTCGTTTGATATTTTCCCTTATAAGCCATTTCCATGTCATCTCGTGCATTTGCCGTTGATTGTCACTTGCAGTATCCATATAGTCGTTTTCCTTCCCATTTTTGCTTCCTTGAATTTTTAGATTTTTATTTTCCTATTGTCCTTATTTAGGAACCATTCCAATGGCTCCAACTTTAATTGTTATCGCCGTCACCTTTAAATTTCTCAGTTTTTTTTTTTTTGCTACCTCGCAAGATCCAGGTGCTTGTTTTCTTTTGTTTCCATTCTACAGTACGCTGGAACGGCAAAATTCACTAGATTACAAGTTTTTTTTTGCTTGTTAATTGATACTATGATTTGTCTCCAGGCAGAGACTGGGTGGTTTGTTTCAATTTCAAATTACTTTTGCTCTCACAAGGTGTCTGGTATTCCACTCAAATAATAGAATGATAACAAATCACCTTTAATCTCGAATAAATTTGACATGGCTTGCACTTCTCGGCTATCAAAAGCATGATGATATTCCCCAGTCCAAACGTGTTTGATTTGCCACCATTTCGAACAGCCTCAAAATAAAGATTTCAACGAGATTAAAATGATTTTTACAATAATCCGATTCCAAACAACGCCGAGCGTACACTTATGAAAAAAAAAAATATATAAAAAAAAAGAAGAAAACAATGCAAAAACAAACAAAAAACGACAAATTATTCTACTTAAAAAAAAATTCCCCTTATTTATTAAATGACCCTTTTACATTATTAATAGATGGAGACGTCTGTGTTGCAAAGTTCATCGTGGCAGTAAATGGACTCAGGGAGACGAGTTCAAATCCTGTACGAGGCTGTTTGCTTTTCACCTCGAGCGAATGCCTTTGTGAAAACCATAAATCCATCTTTTCTCTCTCTCTCTCTCTCTCTCTCTCTCTCTCTCTCTCTCTCTCTCATACGTATACATACTGGCGCATGTACACAGCTATGAGTAAATAATAGATCCTCCTGGATTATTTCGCTTTGTATACATACAAAATGTTTTTGGAGTAGAGAAAAATCTTGATCTTTTAAGATCAAAATATATGTGGTCTGGAGTGTGTCAACAAATTATCAAGTTCATCCAACTTATTGCTATCGTATGATTATCAGTACAAATCATCGTGATGTACAACGGCTTCATCCTGAGATCCTAGTTTTCTTTTTTCGCAAGAATTACTCTATCCTCCCACTTCGGTTTCCAAAGTCACCTCAAAGATCCAACCAAATCATTTCACTTTATTGTTTCTTATCGTCCTACTTGTTGGAATTAGATCTTCCTAGAATTACCTTAGTAAACTCCTACGTAGAAAGTAGTATGAATATTTGTTTTTTAAAGAAAATTGTTTCTCCTGTCAATCTTATTTATTCGTTTCTCATTGTTCTGTTTCAAATAGTTTTTTCAATGAAAATATAATAAAACAATAAGCATTTTTCTCTTGAAAAACGTTCTTCGAAAATAATGAATTCCTGGTACACGTTTATAACAGGATCCATCAATGCACGGAAAAATACACAGTGCACTCAAAATTGTTGATTCCGACTCTTTCTGATTCAAAGATAATAACCGTTCTGTAGGCTTACGGAATCTCTCCAAAGGGATAAGAATACCCCAAAAAAGACGTGTCTTGAGTAAATTGCATATTGTACCGACGCACCCATTTTTGAGCTCTGGAGAGAGTCATTATTCCAACGTCCGCACTCAAATGGATTCCTTGTATCTGTTGTGAATAAATCTGTGGGAAAGTATTTATATACGACAGAAATGCACTTCAGCGGAGTCGTATGTTGGGAACTGTTATGAGTGTTCCTGTTATTATGGGAATGACCATGATAAGGATCCATATCTTCTTTAATTTTCGGATGAGATTTCGATATACGACGGTGGGCCGAAAAGTTCATATGATGGCGTCATATCTGCCGTCGATGACTTTTTTTTATCAATGAGCTCCAAACGCTGCAACACCGTTAGAAGTTGTGAGTGGACCACAACTGAAACTATGTTGAAAAATAGACCTTATTTGGTTATATTCCATGAGAGTATTGTGGTCAGCATATTAACTTTTCAGCCGATTCTTGTATATATGTACATTGCTGTCTTTGATCTTGACGCTGTGATCCGTTTAAACAACATCTAGGTCAAAGCAAACATTTTTATTACTCTCATTGTTGATGTTTCAGTGGCTGTTGTTAATTATAATTAAGCGTATGTCCTTCATTTGCTGTCATTATCTTAATCAACAGTCTTTTAGTCATATTACGATGTACTTCCACTCGTGACTAATACAACAGACGCATTCAATCCAGACATTTTTCTGTTTTTGATTCATTCATCTTCTTTCCAAACCTAAACCTGTAATTATCATTGATATCTGTTATTATTGTCACCAACCCAAGATCTTTATGAATATGATAATGAACAATCTTCTTTTACTTTTGCTGCCTCATTTTTATCAAGATGATAATTATAGTGTCTCAGATAGGATCATTTCCTTCTGGTTTTAACCAAGCACAGATTATTGGTTTGCAACATATTAGTTATGTTCCTGGCTTTTTTTAAACGGTTTACACGGGCATAAAACAAATAATCTTATTTACTTTTTAATGGCTGAGTTCAACAACATTCTCAAAAGCAAATTATCATTTTCATGAGCATCATCATCATCATCATCATCAAACTTATATATATATATATATATATATAACGAAAATATAACACATAACAGTTAATTTTCGCCATGAAATACTTGCATTGTTCAATTATTTTCTAAAATAATATGTTTAAACAATCTGTGATATATCAGGTAGAATTTATTAAACAAGTACATCAAACACCTTCAGTTATTCTTAACGTTACATACCAAGCAACACAAGTAATAGGAGGAATAAAGAAACAATAATTGACTGAAGGGAAAAAAGCTTGGAAAGAACTACTGAAGGATTATGCGTGCTGTTTTACACAGATTCTGGCTGCAGCGCCGAATAAAGTAGCTCTACCGTTACTTACCTTCCATCTCGCAAACAATCAAAATAAGATGAGGAAAATATGTAGAGTATTTCTGAAGAAGAAAAAAAATTCTCCAAGTGATAGCCGACCAGAAAAAGACTTTCCTTTGCTCTATGCCAACATTGCAATCTCGAAGAGTTACCAGGGGTGTCCTAGTGGTGTAATGGTTAAAGTGATGGACTATGAAATCGTAGTAAGAGAGTTCGAACTCCAGTCACGCTATTACGTTCGCTTTCCGACTAATACCCTTGGTTAAAGGTATGAACCCCCTTATCCTCCCAGCTATGGGTTATATAGTACCACTACTGTTCTTCTCGAAGGATGGATTTGGCATTAAATAACTTACAAAGGTTATATGCCATTAAAACAAAAGAACCTGAACCTTGAAGAGTTACCAAGATTTATGGCCGATACATATATATATATATATATATATATATTAGAGAGAGAAATGGAGATGGAGGGAAGTGTGTGTATCAAAAGAATCCCTGCTGGCAGTATATTTATGATGATACAGTGGTAATATTTATTTTTTATTGTTACTCACTGGTTTGAACGCTTGGCTACCAATACACTACTTGGGTTTTGTTATTTTTGGCACTAACAAACTAAATATTTCTGGCAGTAGAGAAATAACATTGACAGTAATTTAAAGCCTCATTCGGTGTAGAGTCTGTACGTAATGCACTGTATTTTAGGAAAATGTCGTTGTCAGTAATCGGAAATGAATGCAAGCTTTAATGACAGAATGTCATTACATTTGTAATTTCTAATAATTTATATATTTGAGAAAAAACATAACGGAGAACAAATTAAAAAATTGTCAAATTTACAAGTTATATAATTTCATTTTACATCAGTTAAACCCGTGTTAATTTTACAACTGAATTGAATTAGTGTATAAAATTATATCACACACACACACACACACACACACACACACACACACACACACACACACACACACCAGCTGCCACATATGCTGAAAAGCAATAGCTCTTCTCAAGAATTGAGCACGCCAGGTAGCCGATAAGGAATATGTAAAAGGTTTAACGAAAAAATTCCTTTACTTACGCAGAGAAGGACGATGGGTCAGGTATAAGATGTCCGACTGAAGAAAATTAGCCAGGTTGCGATCCCAGCTTGAAGCATATCGCTACTCTAGCCACACTGAAGAGTTGTGATACAACGCAACTGACTGTCCATGGATGACTCTATATATATGTACTACGTAAAAAAGGAGGTGATAATTTTATATTTTGTCCAAAAACCACGCTTTGGAATTTCACGAAATTTTCACTGATTCATAGCAACCGTTACATGCACGCGCTTTGTATAAACTGTAAGATTCTACCCTGGTGTAAACAAACTATAGCCATCTGCACGAATAGCACGATACTTCAGAGTTCAATATTATTAACGAGTGACTACATAATCGTTCAATTATGGATTGCAAATGTGATTTGACCGTTTCTGAGAAGGCTGTTATAACATAACATAAAATTAAATCAATACTAGAACTATTCAAAATATTTGGAAAGTTTAAGCAAATTACGAAAATATTTGTTGCAGCCCCTACCAACGTGCGTAAGAGGGCCGATATGGGTAAATCGAGTTATTTCATAAAGTTCTCTGTCATGAATTAAACTGGAAGCTGTGAATAACCTTGTCCAGACGAGCTGATAACTTTTCTGGTTAATTTGAGAAACAACCGAGTCTAGATCTACTCAATATCGGCTTCTAAAAAAGGTTGGGGCATCAATGTGGCCAATGACAAGGTCTTCACTGATAAAGATATATGCACAAATGTGTCTTAAATGGGCAAAAGATAACATGGTCGACTGTTCGAATGTTCTGTTTAAGGATCAATCTCGTACTATACATGATGGCCCTGAAAATGAGAGCAAAGGATGAGACGTAAACGGGAGATATTCATGAACACTGGCGACACCAACAAAAACAAGGAGCTATGATTATATCATCTTTGTTTAAGGTAACATAGAAGAAAAATAAGGAAAGTATCTGAGGGTATTAAAAGGAGGGCAGATTAATATATATAGCTTTGTTGGGAGGACACTTAAAGAATTGGGTAAAAAAGCAAAATGATCATATTTACCATGCCCTCCGCTCGGGCAGGATATGACACAAGGTCAATTTTTAAGCGGAGTTTAACAGGTTTGAATTCAGAGTTTTCCTACTCCAAGCAAAATGATAACACCTTGAAGACTATGGTATTCTTGCAGGAATATGTTCCCTTGCTAGAAATGCATAAAATCGCAGAGAACCTGAAAAAATATGATTTTATTGACCTTGGAAGATAAAGTTGCCAGCAAATTATTAAGACATAAACCAAATCACAGAAATGAATGCATTCTGAAAAAAGGGAGAATGTACGAGAATTTAGAAGCAAGAGGGAACTCATTGTCTCTCTGTCTCTCTCTTACGCACTCACTCACATATATACACACACACACATATATATAGGCAAGTAGAATACAAATTCATACGTAAAATCTAATACAATATATGTATGAATAAAAAAGTAATTATATATATATATATATATATATATATATGAATGGAGTATTTATGTGTATATATACATACATATATTTTGGAGCATATACAAGTTTCAAAGTAAGTAAGTATATATATACACACAACTACTACAATGGTGGAAATAAGTATACTTCTTAATAATTTTCTTATTACTGAACAAATTACTCAGAAAATTTGTGCGTGGTACCTGGATCCGATGGTATTAATATGCATATTCGATGTTATAACAACTTTCTACCAAAAAACAGTTATTCAGAAAGTTATTGAGAAAAATACGTTTTCGAGGGTGGAAATAAGTATAAGAGAGTTTTGAAAATTTGTATTTAACAGCAAAATTGTACAAAATTCAATATTTACATTTATTCCCTTTCAATTGTAATACTTCAACACACCTGTTTTGCATTGAATCAATAAGTTTTATGAAAGTTTCAGATGGAAATTCATTCCAATACTGTTTAATGCAATATTTTAAAGTTTCTCTATCTTCAAATTGACGTTTTATTTTTGTATACTCTTCTTGACAAAATTCCACCACCCCACCAAATTTCGATTGGGTTTAAATCTGGAGACTTAGAGGGCCAGTCCAAAACTTCAATATTTTTTTGTTTAAAGCCAGTCTTTCGTGAGATTAGAAGTGTGTATCGCTGCGTTGTCCAGTTGAAAAATGGCAGTATTGGTGTCTAGACGATTCATAAATGGAAAAAATACTTTTCCTCAACTCATTGATATATCGAACAGAGTTTTGCTTCCCTTCCATTACTACTAAATCAGCCTTTGCAGACGCAGTAAAAACTCCCAAAACCATAACAGATCCTCCTTCAAATAACTGCTTCTCCTTTCTTGAATTATGCCAATAAAACTGGGAGTCATCAGGCCCATCCAAATAAAACTTTTTCTCATCAGAAAACACCACAGTTTCCAATTTCTCCTTTGTCCATGTTACTTTTTTTCTTTATTCAATCTACGCAGATATTCTTGTGTTTAGCAGTTAAAGCAGAGACAGTCTTCCTGTTTCGATCTACGAGATTTGACGATTCATGGAGAAGTTGACAAACTCTTCTTGGAGTGATGGGTAAATTTTGAGAATTTTGCTGATCTCTTGAGATTTATTGTCCTTTAGAAGCTTCTCAAAAAAGTCAACGTCTGGGTGCATTTGTAATTTTATGTTGAGTCCTTTAGATAATTTCTCACAACTGTTCGGGACCTCGACAGTTCTCTTGCAATGAAACATAGATTTTCCTTCCAGTTTATAGACAGAAATTTGCCCTTTTTCATTTTCATTAGTGGGAAATTCCTCGGCATTGTGCACTATCTGTACAAAATTATGAAATGATTAAATAGGACTCAGGTTGTTTAAAATCATGATTACAGTCTTTTTATAATCTGCGCATGTATTTATTCTTCCTTTGGTATACTGAAGTAAACCAGATCTAGAAATTTGCAAAACTGTCTTATAATTATTTCCACCCTCGAAAATGAACATTTCATTATAACTTTTTTTGGAGGAAAGTTATTATGAAATCGAATATGTTCACTAATATCCATCGGATCGAGGTAAAACTGAGAAATATTCAGAAGAATTTGTGTAGGAATATGAAAACTATTTACAATTTAATAGGGTGTTTCATACTTATTAGCACTTGTGTACTTTACTAATGTATGTACATATGAACACTCTGCAATATCTATGCATTACCGTAAAGAATATATATATATATATATATATATATATGCAAACATCTATCTCTCTCTCTATATATATATATATACGTATGCATGTATATATATATCAATATGCTAACACAATATAGAGATTACATATATATATATATATATATATATATATATATATATAAATTAATAAGTCAATATAAAAGTGTGTATATTTATGTTTATATATTTACGCAAATAAAAATATATTTACAGGAATATATATATATATATATATATATATATATATTATATCAAAATAAAAATTAATATAAACATATGTATATGCATTTTTGTATGAATATATGCACGCCTGTTATACAGAAATGTAGGTACGATATGTGTCTGTATGAATAAATACTATATAAGAGGTACGTATAGTAAAATTTGTGTGCATACATGTGTGTGTTGTATTTACAACTACGAATATATATATATATATATATATATATACTACATTTACACGTCATAAGATATTTTAGGCTGTTATACAGTGTAAAATGCATAGGTACGAAGCTGGTCACTGACATGATGGTTACAGTGCTCGCCAATGGCTCGGGAGATCTGGGTTCAATACCAGGTGGAGTCATACCAAAGTTTCAACGAACGGTTCTTGATGCCTCCTTGCTAAACACTCAGCATTATAAGTTACAGATCAAGTGTAATGTAGAGCAAACCAGGGAAAGGTATAACATTTTCCCTTACATCTTGGTATAGAAGCTATCGAAAAGGGAGACTTCGGGTCACCTACGACTTCGGTCAATTATTTTATATTTATATATATATGTTTGTTAGTTAATGGTGATATATATATATATATATATATATATATATATATATATATATATATATATATATATATATTGAAAATATTTAACAGATACATCCTGTCTACAAATTTGATTGGGATCCGTTGAAGATTTTTTGTGATACAGATAAAATCGTATTATTTAGTATTTTTGGCTTTGGCTGGATGCAATTCCCGGAGGATATTTATAAATAAATATATATATATATATATATATATATATATATATATATATATATATATATATATATATATATATATATATTACGTTTGAGCTAAACAAAAATATATTGGATTATATGCATACATACATTTAGCAATGTATGAGTACATATATATATATATATATATATATATATATATATATATATATATATTCATATTTATGGTATAGAGTATGAGAATATATATCTTATATATGGTAAAATATTTTTATACATATATATATTGCGATGTATACGTGTATATACGTACACATATGCACAAATATTATGATTCACGTCTGTGTATGCATGTATATATATATATATATATATATATATATAACAAATGAATATATGCATTTATAAATATATGTATATTCATGAAAATATTTTTGATATACGGATTCATACGTTATGATATATATATATAAATATTCAGAATAATACTTTTGCGTATATACATATATATAGTAATATATATATGCATATATATACATGTATATAATTTTTTATATACACATATACATGATACTATATATACATACCGACATATATATATAATATTATAAATTTATATAAATACACACATGCACACACACACACATATATGTATATATATATATATATATATAATAGTCTACATATTTATGAAAAAATCTAATTTTCCTTATATACGAAATATATATAACACAAATATTATCTCTGCATATATATTTATGTGTGTGTGTGAGTATTATTATGTTTACACCGGCCTATATTAAGCCATATATATATATATGAAAATCAATATGTGTGTAGATATATACACAGGTCGTACATTTGGACATATATTTTTATTATAATATCTATTCATCTTTCTATCTATAAATATACTTGTTATGCTGTAAACATATATCATACAACATATCTCTATTGCCTAATATATAGATAGATAGATAGATAGATAGATAGATAGACATTACGATATTTGAGAAAATAGTTTTCATAAAATATTTTTGTTTTCAGACAATACCTTTAAGATGAAACGCGAAGACACAAGTAACGAATTTTCCAACAAATATTTTTCCTACGTTTTTACTTTTTCCCACATACATATTCTATTATATATTATGTATACATTTCCAATGTACACGTACTCCCATATATATATATATATATATATATATATATATATATATATATATTCTACCGCGTTTATTTCCATTATATAATGTATATTTTTATCATACTATATATATATATATATATATATATATATATGTTAATTTTCAAATCATGCGTCCACTTATAGTGCAATACCTATATGTACAACAGAATTGTAATATTTATCATATAATTATAAACACTAATATTTTATTTTATTCTTAAATATTATGCACTTTATATATACAAATATTACATATATATATACATACACGCACGGGGATCATTAAATACTTTTCCCTGCTTTTTTCGTATGGGCACTTTTATTGATAGTACACACATGAAACTCTAGTCCCCTTCGAAGTAATCTCCCCCGACTGCAATGCACCTGTTTTATCGTTCCAACAACTTCTGGAAGGCCCCATGGAAGTCCTCTTGTTTGAGCGTGTCAATGACCTTCGTAACAGCCTTTTTCATCTCCTCAGTTGTCTCATATCGACAGCTTCTGAGCTTAGGGAATAACCAAAAGTCATAGGGAGCAAAGTCCGGACTACTGGGAGGGTGAAAACTGTCTTGATGCCCATCTTGGTCAAATAGTCTGTGACAAGGAGGGAGTCGTAGAATGGCGCATTGTCCTGGTGGAAATACCACTGACTCGATTTGAAGAGTGCTGGCCTCCTACAACGAAATCTCATCCAGCATTCCCTTAAAACCTCAACATAGTAACTTTAACCCTAACCCTTTGGCCAATCAACTCTGGTCTATTGACTTCCTTACTCCTCCCACACCTCTCACCATCTCTTGAATCACTTATGCCACTCAAAAACTGATGCTCGATTCATGCAAGATGCTCCAAAAGCAGTCTGAAGCATTCCATACGTTTCTGTGGCATTTTTTCCAAGTTTAAAACAGAATCTGATTGCATATCGTCCTACTAAAATGTCCTGACGTCCAGATTGCATTTTTGAAATTCACCAGCTGTGACAATCAGGCTTTAGTAGGGTGTATTACAATTTCTTCTTTAGCTGTTCATCTGAACCTGAAATCATAAAAATTGGTCAGTCATCTCATAAGATGTATAGCAATAACATACTAAATTTACAAGAGTCTACGATAATTTTAAATCCCTGCACAAAAAAAAAAAAAAATCTGGAAACTTATTGAATGCACCATGTATATATGACATCCATTTGTAGATTCATTCATACATTTTTCGCTTCACGATCGTCAATAGATTCAAAGAAAGAAAATGGGTTTACACTGAAGAAGGTAAGAAGTAGACGGTACCCCGCACAAACTATTATGGACGCGCACTACGCTGACATAGCGCTGCTGGCAAATACAACCACCCCGGTTGAATCTCTGCTGCATATCCTAGAGAAGGCAGCAGACAGTATCGGCCTCCATGTCAAAGCGGACAAAAAAGAGTATATGAGCTTCAATCAAAATTAATTAAGAGACATCTCCGCTCTAACAGGTAGCTCCTTGAAACTAGTGGACAAATTCACCGACCTCAGGAACAGCGTCTTGTCTACTGAAAATGGTATCAATTCGTGACAAGCAAAGGCATTGTCAGTTATCGATAGGCGAACGGTCATATGTGAGTCAATCTTATCTAATAAGATAAAACGCAATTTTTTCCAAGTTGAAGTTGTGTCTATACTTCTATATGGATGTACCACAGGGACACTGACAAAGCACATGTTGAATAAGCTTGACAGCAATTGAACCAGAATTCTACGATCCTTATTGAACTAATCCTGGAAGCAACATCCCGCAAACAGCTGCTATACGGTCACCTACCACCCATCTCTAAAACCATTCGAATCAGACGAAAAAGACATGTAGGGCACTGCTGGAGAAGTAAGGACAAGATCATATGCGATGTTTTCAAGAGGACTCCTACACCCGGATGAGCAGGTGTTGGAAGTTCGGCAAAAACCTATCTACAACAACTCTGTACAGACACAGGATTTCGTCTATAGGACCTGCCGAATGCGATGGATGATAGAGACAAATCGAAAGGGAAAGTCAGGGAAATTGATGATTGCAGTATGACATGATGATGATGATATATATATATATATATATATATATATATATATATATGTGTGTGTGTGTGTGTGTGTGTGTGTGTATAAAATGAAATACTATTCCACATAATGGACTCTGCCATCAATCTCGACGTATGAACGTCCAACATTTAAATTGACGATATGAACTGTTGCACTATAAATACAGATGATTTGTTTATAGAGGTGAAGATTTGTGGAGAAGCAGCAAATCTTGTTGGATAAGCAGAATGATTCACTAAGGTGTTCACAGATTCTGCTGATCTTCACACTTCAGGTATTGGATTCAGTGTTTTTCCTTCAAGAACGTTCTCCCAACCAAACAGAGAAAGGCCAATCTACTCTACTAAATTAGTTCTTGACAGATACTTTGTGAATATATATTCCACAAAAAGTGGGGTGTAAGTTAACTTTTTAAGCGTGAAAAAAATCTCAACAAACTTGAGGTCGACATATATGGCAGGGTTAAGATCTTTATCTTTGCCTTCAACTAAGTCTGAGTATATATATATATATATATAAACACAAAAACACAAACACATACACACACATACATATATATGTACAAAACAAAAACCAATATCTATAAAGAATATATGAGTATGTATATAAATATAAGTGAATACATATCGTTTATAATCTATATATCAACATATCTACATTTATCTATCTGCATATACATATATCACAATGATATTTGAATATATATACGATGGTTGGTTGGATGGTTGGTTGGGTTTATGGCATATCAACGTTTGTAGGTTATTTGACGCCAAAACCAATTTTATGCAAATATTCAGTTCTATTTCAAACCATTCAGTTTAACATGAGTACAGTGTTTAATTGCCAAAACATTTCTATTTTAAGCTATTCAGTCTAATCACACGTCTCTATTTCAAACAATTCAATTCAGCTTAAGTACGCAGTTTCGATGTCCAAACAGTTATATTTCAAGCAGTTCAGTTTAGCATATGTACACAGTTCAACCAACAAAAATATTTCTATTTCAAACAATTCAGTTTAGAATAAGTATACAGTTTACTTCTATTTAACCTATAGATAGGACCCTATCAGGTGCTACCATTCCGGGCTAGAGTGGACCTGGGAGTAATGACACTAAAGGGCTGCTTCGTATTCCCCAAAGTCCCAGCATCACTGGAATTACACCATCAGATCCTTTAGAGCCATATCCAGAACACTCCTTGGGGGTCTTACCCCTCTGCAGAGGAGCAGTCGGTGTAATTTACAGCCCCAGGCGACTGGACAATTTATATTATGGTATTTCAATACACATATATATATATATATATATATATATATACAGACAGACAGACAGACACACACACACATACACACACACAAACATATATATATATATATATATATATATATATATATATGTATATGTATATATATATATGTATATACATATATGTGTACATATTCATATATATACACACACAGATAAATTGAGAGGAATATAGTAGTCTATTTCAAGACATATACAGATATAGATAATAGGTGATCGATGGAAAGATAGAGATACAGATGTATAAATACAGCGGTAGATACAGACATTCTATGCTTTAAATGTATACATGCAAAAATATATTTCGATTTATAGAGTATGATATTTTTATGTGAATATTTGTATATAAATCTAAATATATACATGTATACTTACATGTTTCAATATACGATAGAGCATATGTAAACATACAATTATATATATACATATATATACACACGTATATAACAACATTCATATTTATATATTCTGCGTAGCGTCCATATATATATATATATATATATATATATATATGTGTGTGTGTGTGTGTGTGTGTGTGTGTGTGCGTGCGCGCTTATGTGCATATATATATATATATATATATATATATATGAATAAATATATACGTATCCATAAATACGAATATACGTTTAAATATATAAACATGTGAGCATTTGTACTATATATATATATATATATATATATATATATATATATATATAATATCTATGTTTACACACATATTTCTATAAAGAAAAATACGTAGATATATGTAGATTGACAAATTTGTATATACGCATAAACATGTATATATATGAATATATCTCTCGGTAAAAACCTAAAAAATATGCATGCATATACATACATATATATGTATACATGAATATACCTACATAGAATTACATGCATATTTATATTTACATATATTCACATCTATATGTGGACATAACGATATATATATAGATATATATAGATAGTTTTATTCCGATTATATGATTCTGACTGTGTACAAAAACAGACATGATAAAATTTGTAAATAAAATAATTATACAAACCAATATTAGGGAAAAAATTCCGTATTAACTAAAACATTAGCCCAGCTTGAAAATAATCAACAACAAAGCTGAGTCAAAAAACAAAACACCGGCTGAATACCTTAAGTTATTTGTAAGAGAATTCAGTAATCTAAGTAGAGCGATTAGGTATATATATATATATATATATATATATATATATATATATATATATATATATATATATATATATATATATATATATATATATATATATATATATATATATGTGTGTGTGTGTTTGCGCGCGCGCTTTTGTGTGTGTGTGTGAGTGTGTGTGTATGAGGTAATATTTGTATATAATGTCTACCACTAAAATGTAGTCGTTATCGTCGTAGGAAATGGACACGGCGACACGAGTTCAAATCCTGGATGAGACTGATTGCATTTTACATAGCACTAATACCCTTGGGAAAGGTATGAATCCAATTATTCTCCCTCCAGCTATGGGTAAATAGTAGGGAAGACTAGGTTCTTCAGCCTTGGTGAGGCAACTAGTCTAGGAGAAGGTAAACTCTGAATTCAAACCTGTTAAAAATTGACCTTGTGTCATATCCTACCCGAGCGGAGGGGTTGGGTAAATAGTACCACTAAAATTCAAACTCAAAATTATAACTTGAAATCTGTGCCGGACAAAAGGTAACCATCCGTGAATCATCGATTTTTATATATATTCTTGTGTCTTTTGTTGTAGGAGTTGATTTCCATATTTTACCACAAATAACCCATGTATTACCATGCAGACGAGGTGGAAATGGAATTTCCTTTTCATTTAGATGATTTAACTTAGTTCGCTAGTTAATGTCTTTGATATATACAAGCATTGATAACCGATGACGATCATGAAATCCGTCTTTTCAATTTTCAGAACCGCCTAGCAGATTCAAAGAAGAATCCTTCTTCACGAAAATCACATTTTTTTTGCACGTTGTTATCTTCTCTTTACAACTTTGTACAAGAGGAGGTGTACTCGTGGTGTAATGGTTAAAGCGATGGACTGCGGAATCGTAATACGCGAGTTCGTACTCCAGTCACGCTATTACGTTCACTTTCGGGCAAATATTCTTAGGAAAGGTATGAACCCCCTTATCCACTCAGCTATGGGTTAAATAGTACCACTACTGTTCTTCTAGGAGAATGACTTTGGCATGAAATAACCTACAAAGGTTGATATGCCATTAAACAAAGAAACCTTACTATCGAAACCTTACAACTTAGTACAAGCATTTGTAATAATTTTTCGCCAATGATTTCTATGCAATACTCCACCTTCCCATTCTTTTGCATCTATACCTGAATACTTGAAACATTCTATTACACAATCCTTTTATTCACTTTCAACGTTTTATCTTTTATTGAAGGCATTTTCCATTATCTAGCTCATGATAAATGTGAATTTCAGAGAAGTTTGTCTCCCTTAAATTGGACAAGATGATCTGCCCAATTTATTTGATTCTTGATTTTGTACATATATATATATATATATATATATATGTAGAGTATACTGTTTCTCAGTCTATGTATATATATATATACTTATGTATTTTTTTATTTATCTATATACATAGTAAAGTAAAATAAAGTTGGCGACGATAGTCGAGGGCGACCAGAAAGCTCCGTTTTCGATAGCTACTACATCGAGGTGTAGGGAAGGGCTTGATTCCTTTCCCAGGATTGCTCAACTTTACCCTTGATACGTACTTTATATTGCTGAGTGTTAAGCAAGGAGGTATCAAATACCATTTTTAAAGTCTTTGGTACGACGCGACCTACGATTTAACCCGTCTCCCGGTCCATTGGCGAACACTCTTCCCACTAGGCCAATAAACCTGATATAATCTATATACATTTTCATATATATGCATATATTTAACGTATGTATGTACATATATATGCTGTAAATGTGTATATGTACAATTTGTACAAGATATGTATAATATACACATTTTGAATAATATATCTGTATATATGTCCTTGAGAATAATTGTACAATATATATATATATATATATATAAATATATATGTGTGTGTGTGTGTGTGTGTCTGTCCATGATTTTATGTACGTATATGTTTTAGTATTTGTATATATATTTATGCATTTTTAAATATTAATCAAATTGCAAGTTTTGAAATGTTTATATAAAATTTTGTATATATATATATATATATATATCGTACATATATTGTATGATATAGGTGTATATATATATATATATATAAGTATGAAATATTGTATCTATATATATATATATATATGTACACATATATCATACAATATTTGTATATATATATATATATGTTGTGGAAACAAAATTCGGAATATTCTAGTATAATAATAAATGACCCCTATAAAATCAGAAATAAGTTTTATTTAATGAAAAACAAAAAAAGGAATATAGATAGGAAACAGTAGATTTACTCAATATGGCCACCATTTTTTCTATTATTGTATCAAAACGTCTTCGAAACTCTTTTCATGCCTTCAAAATAAATTCTTTAAACATTTTATTCCATTCCTCGTCTTATGCAAATCTATATTTGGATGGGAATTTGCACTTATTTTGTTTTGTAAAATGCCCCATGTAGCTTAATCAAGGGGCCTAAATTCTGAGATTCAGTCTTATCTAATTGCTGTCCTCACAGTTTTCTTGTTGAATTTCTGTACATTTTCTTGCTTTCTTATTGATGTTGTGGGGTCCTTTTTACTCGCTATAGCGAGACCAGTTAAAAAAGTCTTCTTTTCATTTTTTGTTCAATCTTCCACTCACCCTTTTCCTTAAAAAAAAAAATAAAATAAAACTTTGTCTATGCTTCGATTACAGTAGACAAAGAAACTTTAGCTTGGTTTTGGCATTAAGTAAATCTTAGATTATTTCTTGCTTACTCATATTCGGCTGGATTTAGATTTTTAAAAAGTGCTTGAATAATTGAGTGATTCATGAAAATTTAGATTCATCGCATTTTCTTTTAAAAAATTGGACGAATTAGACAAAAAAAAAAAATCTTATAATTCCATATTTTGATTTCGCAACCTGTTTGTATAATCATATATATATACAACATCATATTTGTATTCATGTTTTGTATAGTATTTTTGCTTGGTTGATGTCTTTACAAATGAAGGGGGATTCATCTAGGCTGTTACTGTGTCAGTACTATTGCATGGTTTCGCTGTTTGGACTCTGGCGATACTCTTGGAAAAGCTAGATAGAAACTACACGATGCGTGCTGATTCTAGCAAATCTTGAAAAGAGCTTCCAAATGAAACAGCAGCTACATGTCCACTTATCTTTCACGCTGCAAATGATTCCCGTTGAATGAATAAGACATATTGAACACTGCTAAAGAAACAAGGATGAACTCAGAAGTTACGTTATCATATAGAGAACTATACATGAACACACTAGTGGTGTACATCCAACATAAAGTTACATTCATTACGTCTGTGTGGATCCTATTGTCGACAAGTTGTCTTGCCAAGAGCCATGTACAGTATATATATATATATATATATAGAGAGAGAGAGAGATAAAGAGAAGAGGTTGAAATATATGCATTTAGCCCGATTTAATTATGATATATTGAATACCCTTTGTGTGTGTTAATATATACGAGGTGCATGCGATAAGTTTCCAGATTTTTTTGGTATGGGCATTTAAAATTGTCCGTATGTTATTGCTATACATCTTATGAGATGAATGACCAATTTTTATGATTTCTGGTTCAGATGAACAGCTACAGCAAGAATTAGAATACACCATACTAAAGCCTGATTGTCACAGTTAGTGAATTTCAAAAATGCAATCTGACACTTTAGAAGAATGATATGCTATAAAATTCTATTTTAAACTTGGAAAAAATGCCACAGAAACGTATGGAATGCTTCAGACTGCTTTTGGAGCATCTTACATGAATCGAGCATCAGTTTTTGAGTGGCATAAGAGATACAAGGAAGGCAGGGAGTCTGTGAGGGATGATGACAGGTGCGGGTGGATTAAGGAAGTCAATAGACCAGAGTTGATTGGCCAAAGGGTTAGAGTTAGGGTTACTATGTTGAGGTTTTAAGGGAGTTCAGCAAGAGATTGCGTCGGAAGAGGCCAGCACTCTTCAAATCGAGTCAGTGGCATTTCCACCCGGACAATGCACCAGTCTACAACTCCATCCTTGTCACAGACTATTTGACCAAGATGGGCATCAAAACAGTTCATCAGCCTCCTTATAGGCCAAACGTTGCTCCCTGTGACTTTTGCTTATTCCCTAAGTTCAGAGACTGTCGTTATGAGACAGTTGAGGAGATGAAAGAGGCTGTGACGAAGGTCATAGACACGCTCACACAAGAGGACTTCCATGGGGCCTTCCAGAAGCTGTTGGAACGGTACAACCAGTGCATTGCAACCGGAGGAGTTTACTTCGAAGGGTACTAATGTTTCATGTGTGTACTATCAATAAAACTTATCGTATGCACCTCGTATATATATATATATATATATATATATATGAAAACCCACAAGGTCTTCTGATGATGATTTGATTTGAAAAAATATTTACCAAAGTAAAATATTAATCATGGTTATACTCCCTGATGAAGGTCTAAGAACCGAAACGATAAACGTTTGCTAATATTTCTACAAATAAAATCAAGTTCAGAATCCCCTGTGTTTTGTTTTATCTCTATTCATTTTCATACCATCGGATTTATTTCCAGTTGTTCCCTTAAAATATATATATATATATATATATATATATATATATATATATATATATATATATATATAACACGAGCACGATTATAAAATGATAAAATACAAACTTGTTCTTCAACGCTACTTTTAGTTTTACGCTGGTGTGATCATCAGTAATAAAATGGCTGAAGGTGGAGACTGCGTACTATTCATGAGAGAAGTCGTTTCACAACATCATGAGTCTTTATGTAGAGAAAATCAGTTTGTGTCTCAGCATTTTATTATTTCCTATATCAAATGAATCGAGTTCTATTATTAGTTTTTACAACTCATCAGTTAATTGAAGTTTTACTTTTTCACTGACTGTCTGTATATATATATATATATATATATATATATATATATATATATATATATATATATATATATATATTTCAGTAATCAGATTTCCGCTGACCAGTGTCATAAAATCATACTTGCGTGGGTGGTGTTAGGCTTCCTTTAATCTAACTATTGCTGATTTTACTTTGCGAGATGCAAGCTGAATTATGAAGAGAGATATACGAAGGTAGATACAAAAGTACTGATAGATATTTTATTTCGAAACCTTGATATCTGCAGTCATTATTAGGGACAACTCTATTATTTGTATTTCCCCACAATTACGTTTCCTTATATCATAAATAATATATGCGAGACTCCCATTAAAAGTTGTATCATTTTTATTCGTTAATTTATATTCTATATGTATATCTTAATGTTACTTAATTGCGAATTATTCTACTCAATACAATATTACCTGAGTAAGGGCTAGTTGCTGATATTAAAAGTAATTTATATACTTGATTGATTTTAACGGCCTGTCAACCATTCTATGATTACTTTTGCCTAGAAATTAAGGAAACCAGGTTCAATGTACGTTCATAATCACATTTTTGTGCAATTGTTCTCGAACGAAAATGAGGTGAAAAAAATGACAGGTCTATTTGACTCATAAATGGGATCCGAAAAAGTGCAACCACTTTGAGTGAGTGGACCTGTGAGTTTTGGCAATAAAGAGGTAATTAACCGGCCAGATTTCCAGGTGTGTAACCTCATCATCTGATGCTGTTTAGTGTTTTTGAGGAGACATATTACTCTTCTGAAGGGGACACTGTCAGAATAAACAAAATCCCCCCGACAGGGAGGTATGTACTTCAGAGAGATTGATGATAATATCAATATCACTATCATAGTGGGTACAGGGTTTGTCAATGACCCAGGGGAGACCGAGGTTCAATCCCGGATAGCGTCATACAAAAGACTGAAAAAATGTACTTGATACCTCCTTGCTTAACACTTAGCATTATGAGGTACGTATCAAGGGTAAAGTGGATTAATCCAGGGAAATGAATCTCGCCCTCCACTGCAACTCGGTGTAGTAGCTATTAAAAAGGGAGCCTTCGGGCCGCCCTCTCCTACGGTTACCAATTTTTCTTATATATATTATATATATACAAAATACGCAATCATATGTATATATATATATATATATATATATATATATATATATATATAATGCTTGTGCGTGTATCTGTATGCATATACAGTATATATAAGTAAAGTTATATATATATATATATAGAGAGAGAGAGACACCCACATATATAAGTCACAGATACACACGTGCATATACATATCTTACATAGGCCCACACAAATATACATATACTCACGTACATACATACATACATATACGTGTATATATATATATATATATATATGCGAATATCTATCTATCTATCTATATATATATATATATATAGATATTCGTACATTTTCATACATACATACTAATACATTCATACAGACACACTTTATATATATATATATAAAGACGTTTTAATGTAATAATTTTTTATAGCAGTTGGGATTTATTAAATAAATGTCAAAACTTTCATTCCCACTAATTATTCCACATAAAGTAACTCAACAAATTTGGGCGGTAGTGAAAAATGTAGCAATAAGCAGGGCTGTATTTTTATCTACGGCTGCATTGAACTCGTCTACGTAGGCAAAGTTTCGACTTTCTTTATCGTTGCCCAATAATTTACTGTTATTACTCACCCACTAAGCTTACTTCATTTCGTCGCAGTAACAATCTAATTATTTCGGATGGTTGATGGAAGCGGGGTTGGAAAATGGGGGTTGAAACAGTATAAGCAGTCTTGCAATTTTTGACGTAAATTTTGGCAACTTTCGGCATTGAATCTAAATGTTTTTGCCTTAAAAATAAGAAAAGAAAAGGTTTGTTACTAACAGCATGATAATCTGCCTTCTTCCTCTCTCAATTCACACACACGCAGACACATGCATTACACACATTCGCTCACATATGTACACATACACATGTAAAGACTATCATTATATTTATACACACGTACATACACATAAACCCATAACAAACATTTACACTCGTATTACGCACACAACTGCTTACATCCATTACACATATATATTCAAATACACACATATCACTCACATACATTCACACACAGATTTACAAGAACACATTAGACATACACATTAGCATTATACACTTACAAACATATACGCGTTACACTCATACATGTACGTACATATTTACTTATATACTCTCAGACACATACGTATATTACACAGAATATGCATTTACATATAAAGACACATGTACATGTACACATTGCGCATATAGACACACATACGCACTACTCATATACACTTATGCATATGTAAACACGTGCATTCACTCTCATACACTTATATAAAAACATATTACATATATACACTCACACATGCATGACACATTTATATATACACACTTGCATTGCACATAAACATCTCTCTCTCTCTCTCTCTATATATATATATATATATATATATATATATGTGTGTGTATCTCTTTAAGAAAAAACAACGAAACTAATCACAAAGGATTATAAATTTATTTCCATCCAAACTCCGGTTTAACTGGACTAAGTATACTTATTTATATATGTATATATATAAATAAATTTATTTCCATCCAAACTCCGGTTTAACTGGACTAAGTATACTTATTTATATATGTATATATATAAATAAATTTATTTCCATCCAAACTCCGGTTTAACTGGACTAAGTATACTTATTTATATATGTATATATATAAATAAATTTATTTCCATCCAAACTCCGGTTTAACTGGACTAAGTATACTTATTTATATATGTATATATATAAATAAATTTATTTCCATCCAAACTCCGGTTTAACTGGACTAAGTCTACTTATATATATATGTATATATATATAAATATATATAAGGAATATGAGCTTATAATTATCTGGAGTATTGATTAAACATTGTTTGAATAAGAATAATACATAATATTAGAGTAATGCAGATAGTTATTGAGTCACTCATATGTATATATATATATATATATATGTGTGTGTGTAAGAGAGAAAGACATTGACAGAGACAGAGATGGCATTAGAAAGGTTTAATTTTAACTAATTTTATTCAAAGAGATCAGTTTTCATTGCACTGTAACAGTTATAATGTCAGAAGTTATTTGTTGGAAACTTTTGTCAAAGTTTACATTTTTTTTCCAAATATTCTAATAACGGAAATCGAAGAAAAGTAACATTTCAATATATCTTAAGAAAAATAAAGACGTGACTCAAATGCTAAAACATTTGTGCAGTTTATAAAAAATTACTGAGAACGTGTCAAAAAGGATTGACAACTTTTCGTGTCGAAGATTTTTCACTGAACCTTGTTCTTGCTCTACGGTTGGGTGTACTCCTTCAATTTGACAGTGATCAAATGAAATAAACAAAAAAAAAAAAAAAAAAAAAAGAAAAAATTCAACTCGACGGTATTTTTCTGTGTGATTTGCAATGTAAAATAAATGAAACGGTATGTTTTTTCAAACAATATTTTACACGAGAATGTAAACTGAAGACTCACTATTTCCAACCAATAACATTTGTTATATTTAGTGCATAGAATATAGATAAAAACGGAACAAAATTATGAGCCAAAGGTACAACTTTGGGAAAACATTAAAAATCACTAAAGACCATGATGAGAATTTTAGCAGCTGAAAAAAGTAAAATATATTCTGCTAATTAATTGGTTATAATTAAGGTAGTACAATTTGTCATATATAATATATACAGGGAAACTTTTTAAAATTTAGATATTTGAGCGGGAAGAGACCCTGTTGCGCAGTGGCTAACATGTTAGACTGCGTAATCAGTGTAAGAAAGTTCTAACTCCAGACGTTCTATTACATTCACTTTAGGACTAACATGCTTAGATAGGGGGTTAAATTGTACAACTACTGTGAAAATTTGTTTTTTTTAGCTTTGATTAGGTGGATGAAAACTTAGAATACAAACCAGCCTTAAAAGTTGATCTTGTGTCACATCTGGCTCATGACGGAGAATTTGGATAAATACATGTAAGTTGGCGACCGTAGACGAGGGTGACCCGAAGGTTCCCTTTTCAAAAGCTACTACACAAGGGTGTAGGGAAGGGCACTACTACTTTCCTTGATTGCTCCACTTTACCTTATAATGCTGAGTGTTAAACCAGGAGATATCAAGTACCATTTTTTGAGTCTTTGGTATGACTCGACCTGGGATTGAACCCCGGATTCACGGGCCACTGGCAAACACTCTACCCAATTGACCAATAATGTAAAAGATTGTGAGGCAAACGAAGCACGTGGTGTGATGCAGACCTGACCAAAGGAAATTTCTGTTTCCATAAAAAAAAAAGGTGCTGTGTATATGGTGATATTGAAAGGGACTCTTGGTCATGAGCTTCTTCAGGAGAATCAAACGATTGGCTCGAACAAGTAATTCTTCAAAGCATACTAATTGAAAACACCAAGAAAACAATGATGAATTTCTGAAATTGGTTCTGAGAAATGTCTGGATATTCTGTCACGATAATGCTGTACTTCACTTCTCTTTGGCAACCTGAAAAAAATTGGTCGAAGTGGTTGCTATCTACGTCGAACTAATGTTCTCCGAAAAGGCAGGAGTCTGCGTCTTCATGCGATCAGCTGTAACATTAGACTTACGGATCAAAGTCTTGTCACTGGCATGTCATGATTTCTGAGGAAGTAGAGATTAAGTGAGCCATGCCTTGCGAACAAAGACACTCCCCCATGACTAGTCTAGCTATTCAATGGTTTTTAGTTAGTCTGGGATTCTTTGTGAATATTCATGCTGAATTAGTTTTATTACCGGTAAAAAGCCAATACCATATTAGCATAGTAAGTATCAAACTTTCTAGCAATGGCTTGCAAGACTACCGTGCTAATATTTACTTTAGTGTAGGCTTCATAGTCATTTTTATGCTTTGGCTTTAGAATTATCTGTTCGTTGAAAACAAAGCAGCTTAACAGCAAATTATAATTTTGTTTAGGTGTTTTTACGGCAAGTCAACTCTAGTTAGATTATTTAATGTCAAAGTCAGTCATTTCAGCAAACAATCATATAGTTCAAAGAATTACTACTACTACTACTACTACTACTACTACTACTACTAAGAATAATAATAATAGGATTGCATTGAGGCAAGAATTAAATGACTTGATAAATTTACAGAAAAGGGCAGAGATAGACTGCATTTAGCAGCCAGTAATAGCAATGCCAACAGATAACTTTAAAACAAGCATAAAAACCCAAATATAAATGAATAGTAATGAAAACAACTGTATGGATACGTAAAGTGATAAGCTAAGGGAATGGTACATTGGAATACCTGGATACGGACAAAAAGGGAAAACCTGAAGCGAAAAACTGAATTTCTTAATAGCAGCCCAAAATAATGCAATGATGATAAATACTCTCAAAGCAAAAATTGATAATACACAGAAGAATAGCAAGTATAGGTTAAATGGTGAAGAGATGAAACGGTTTCTCACACAATAAGCAAATAAGAACCACAAGACTTTGAGATATAAACGGATCATTCAATCCCGGAAAGAAAACCAGACTTTGTCATCGAGATGGTTTTGCCGTTCCAGAAGACCAAAGAGTAAAAAGAACGGAAAGTTAAATAAATAGGTTGATCTTACCAGAGAGCTTAAAAATCTGTAGAACATCAAAGTGACGATAATACTAATTGCAATTGGTGCCCAAGAACTGGTCTCCAAAGGATTTGAAAAGATATCGGAGAAACTGGAGATCAGAGAAACAATCGATACCATCTGTTGTAGACTAGAATGAGGAGGCAATAACACTCGTATATGAAAATATAAAATGCCTTTTTATTTATGAAAGTTCAAAATGGTTGCGTGAGAGAGAATGAGTCGGACAGGCTGGTAACCGCTTAGATACAATATCTTCAGAGAATCTTACTTCTTCGTGGTAGAACCCGAGGCCACCTGCCCCTCCAGGTTGGCGCCCAAACACTGTGACTACTCACGGCCTACCGTTGACTTTGCTATTTGCTGACTGTTTGCTCTCTCCTCGGGGTTGAAAACTTCCGATGTTATATATTTTTTAAAACGTCCGCGCAATTCTTCCTACGCAATTCACATGGCATTTCTGCGGTATTTTATTTACCCTTAGACACAGCTGCATATACTGTTTTGAAATCCACAAACTAACCGTCCTAACACAATCTAGAATATTTATAAGATACCAAGAGACTTTATGGATATTGCTTTCACTCAGATATTGAGGAAAAACCACCAATTAAAACTGGCGTAAAAAACCTCGCATCTCTTCTTATTTGATATTAATAATTTAAGCAAAATCATATCGTTCAAGTATTCCAAGGAATATAGTTTCAAATAAATAATCATTTGCAAAGAATTGTAACAACAAGTAACTATTCTCAATACAATTAATTTTCATACGGTTATATGGTTCCAAGTTTTACCTTCTAACACAAATATATTTTAAACTGATCAATTCGCCCCATGCATGTAACCTTAACAAATATTACTTCCCTAAGTTAGAGTGTGTCTGGGAGTAATAGTAACAAAGAGGTTACTCCACACGCCAGGGGGCTCCAGAACTGAGCCTCACCACCGAGTGCAGTTGAGTATCCTAATTAGAACACTCTTTTTTGAAGGAGTTGTCTTCATCAAGAAAAAATATATATGTATAAACAGGATTTGGCATTAAATAACATCCACGTATTGATATGCCATAAAACCAAAACAAACATAGAAAATAGTTAAGAAATGAGATTGAACACGAGTTGGTCTCATATCTTGTATCAAAGCCTAAAGACTTTTACAAGCATAGAATCTATTAGCCCGTTGATGGAATAAAGTTCAAGGAAGCAATGGACGTTATGTTAACGATTAAATATTTCTGTGGGCATACTTTTTCATTTATCATATATATACTCTAAAATCTAACATTATATTTGTTCTAACCTTATGAGTGTGTGCGTGCGTGCAAGCGTGTGTGTGTGTGTGTGAATAGACAGATCGTTTAAAACCTTTATTTTTAATCAAGAAAGTATTCGAAAGCTGGATAGAAGAGCAGGTTAGAACATAAAAGAAACGGTTGTCTCACCTTTTTAACCGGTCTCTGCAGAAAGTAAGACCACCCCACGAGTATCTTGGATATGACACTAAACAATCTGATGTTTAAGCTCCAGTTCAGGAACCTTTGGAAATATGGAGTACCCATTCATTGCTATTGCTCTCCGGTCCACTCTGGAATAGTAACACCTGAATGGGTCTAATCTTTTGGTCAAATAGAACTGTTCAACATTCAATCTGTGTGGAAACAAATTACTTATGTTAAATTGTTAGAAATAGAATGGTTTGACCATATAATTGTGAGTAAATAAATGACGAATTGTTAGTGATACATTGTAATACAATTTAACTGTGAATAATCGAATGGATAATGCTTAATAGAATTATTTGTGTTGATTAGCAATACTTGAGACTCTTTAACTATGTGCCTAAACTGAATAGTTAGTGCAAAATAGCGATGCTTGAAACCCTTTAACTGTGTGCAAATAAAACTATATATGTTAGATAGAAATATTCGAAACCATTCAAGAGAGTGCAAAAATAATTAATATTGAACAGAACTATTCATGTGCGAATATTTGGAACCATTTAACTGAGTGTAAACAATAGTAATACCTGTCTGCAAACAAATTAAGTCTTTAAAAATAAGATTATGTACAAACAACTGTCTTACAAGAAATCTGTATAACAATTCATTGAGTTCAAGCAAGTGAGTTCTAGCTCGTTTAAAATGTTATCTACAAAGTAAGCATTTACAAATCATATTAGTATGTACAAAGAGGATTTGGCAAAAAATAATCTACAATGTTATGCTATAAAACATAATCAAACCTTGCCCAGTCGGCTGGGGCCGTAGAATGCACCGATTGCTTCTCAGCAGAGGAGTAACACCCCCACCCAACGAGTATCTTGTGAATGGCACAAAACAATCTGATCGGGAGGTTCCAGTAATAGTGGAGCTTTGGGGAATGTGGAGTACCCCTTCATTGCTATCGCTCCCAGGTCCTCTCTGGCTTGGAGTGCTAGCACATGATTGGGTCCTATCTATGTGTCAAATAGAACAAATCTGCGTACTCATGCTAAACTGAATTGTTCGAAATAGAACTGTTTTGACATCTAAACTGCGTTCTAATGCTAAACTGAATTGGAAGTATTTTGCATGTTAAACTGAATTGTTTGAAATAGAACTGTTTTAACGTTTAACTATGTGTAAACAAAAACTTTGCTTATACTAAGCTGAATTGTTTAAATGAAAACTTTGACTAATCTGAATAGCTTGAAATAGAAATGCTTTAAACTGTGTACTTATGGTAAACTGAATGGATTTGGCATTAAATAACCTACAAAGGTTGATAAGCCATAAAACCCAAACCAATAAACAAACTAACAAACAAACAACACAATCAAACCAAACCAAAATTACCTTTATATAGCGACTTCATTTCTTAAAGTTTCACAAATAAAAAATAGAATCATTAGAAGAAGCACGAGAGTAAAATTGACGAAAAAATCTCTTAAATACTGAATATTCCGTGCCTAAAATAAAGAATGACGAGGGGTGTCCTCGTGGTGTAATGGTTTAATCTCTAGACTGCAGAATCGTTGTAAGCGAGTTCGAACTCCACTCACATTATTACGTTCACTTTCGGATAAATACTCTTGGGAAAAGTATGAACCACCTTATTCTCCCAGCTGTAGGTTAAATAGTACCACACTGACCTAGAAGGTTGGATTTAGCATTAAAAAACCCCAAGAAGGTTGATATGCTATTAAGCAACAGACAAACAAAACAAAGAATGACGCTTGGCCGCATGAAGGAAAGAGAAAATGAGAGCAAAAACGATAATAAAAACCACTATTACAAAGTTTAATCTAAAAAATTAGTAATGACATATTCCTAATATACATATATAGTTACATCAGGTGGTGTAATGGTTTGCAAGGTTGATTAGTAGACCATTCTACGTGAGTTTGATATTTAATGGGTGTCCCATATTTCTGGCTTTTGTGCTACATCTTAGCTAAGCTGAGAGAATAAAAATATTGCTACACTCACAGTAGGTTAAAATCTAAAACGATCTTAAAAGCCATTAAAATTATGACTGTGCTCAATATACAAAAATTGAAATAAGACGAAAGTTTAAACGGAAAATCGCAATGGAATATTCTAAGATACAAAATACCTTACAACATGGTGTTTCACGAAGTCGATAACTACGTTTAGTGTGGTTATATTTATTGATATATATATGTATACACACCCACACATCACACATACGTGTGTCTGTCGTGTATATATATATATATATATATGTGTGTATTTTTGTGTATTTTTGTGTATATATATATATATATACACACACATATATATATATATATATATGCCCACAGACATATATATATATATATAATAAGACCATTTATAATATCTATCTATTAACCACTCTGTTCATATCTCTTCCGCTTTCCAACTCAGCCTATTCTGTCTCCGTCCATAATCTGGCATAATAATCCTGGTCATATCGATCCAATACACAGTCTGAAATTTGGCGAAGCTCTCTATTTCTCCTGCTGTGGCGTTGATTTTTATACAGAGAAGTGTGCGGAAGAGAAACCCCAAAATATATTTTGATATTAAATATGAACTGACTAACAAGCGGCGTATCTACAACATCGCATTGCCAATAATAGAAGTGCGTCATTAAAACAGCTTTACCCACGATTCATATAATCCCAGGGCCGACGGACACTTCCATTACTGTTTCCTTAGTTTTTGAAACCAACCAAATTCTTCGAGACTTGATAACAAGTTTTCTTGACTTGATTCAACAAAGCTGACACGTGCATGAGCCCCTCAGCATCACACACTGCACAACACAACACTTATATACAGTGCATTAAAATAGTATCAATTTAACTGAAAATTTTGAAGGATTTCATTACTTGTCGAGAGTGAATTTATTACCGTTTGTATTTTTTAAATAAATGGTAGCTTTTTTAGTACTTTTAGTCAATTTTTTTCTTTCACATCCCTCCGGAGAAAGAAAAAATGATTCATTTTACTGAAAATCTAATAACATCCATTTTTTTTGTTTATATTTTACCCTTATAATAATAAAGCCTTGGCACCTTTAAAAAAGATTTTCTTACATCAAGAAAATGTTTAAATACTGAATAGCAGAGTAGGTTAAAACTTTAACGGAACTATTATCTTTCCTTTTTGCCCGTGGTGTAATGGTTAACGTCGTAGGAAATGGACGCGGCGACACGAGTTCAAATCCTGGATGAGACTGATTGCATTTTACATAGCACTAATACCCTTGGGAAAGGTATGAATCCAATTATTCTCCCTCCAGCTATGGGTAAATAGTAGGGCAGATTAGATTCTTCAGCCTTGGTGAGGCATCTTGTCTAGGAGAAACGGACCTAACTGATAAAATGAAACGCAGTTTCTTCCAGGCAGCGGTTGTGTCGATACTGCTATATGGATGCACCACATGGACGCTTACGAAGCGGCTGGAGAGGAGGCTGGACGGAAATTACACAAGAATGTTGAGAGCAGTATTAAACAAGTCCTGGCGACAACACCCCACGAGACTCCAACTATACGGACACTTGCCCCCCATCACAAAAACTATACAAGTTCGACGAACCAGACACGCAGGACACTGCTGGAGAAGCAAGGACGAGCTCATAAGCGATGTACTCCTGTGGACCCCCACACATGGATGTGCAAGAGTGGGACGACCAGCACGAACTTACATACAGCAGCTATGTGAGGACACGGGTTGTAATCCTGAAGACCTGCCGGAGGCGATGAATGATAGGGAGAAATGGCGAGAGACGGTCAGGGATATCCGCGCAGGCGGCGCGACATGATGATGATGAAACTCCACTTAAAAATTGACCTTGTGTCATATCCTGCCCGAGCGGAGGGGTTGGTAAATATGATTATCTTTCTTTTTCATGTCTGTTTTATTACTTAAACGACAATCGACACATGAAACACAAAAGTAAAATTAGCGAAGAAAAGAATTATCCGTCACTGAATATTCCCTGCATAATACAAGTAAATATTGAATGGTGCGGGAACTGAATTAAGAGATGAAAAACAACTTATACTACTGCAAATTATTGTCTAAATTTCTTTGATGAAACTTAATAATTATTGTTACTTAGAATATTCAGACTATTGACATCATCGTTATTGATATTATCACAACGTTTTGGCCGATATGTCCTTCGGCTTTCTTCAGGCGTTTCATGTCGAACTCGGGAATCTTCATTTGAACCACGGGGGTAGATTTTTCTAATTCTGTTAACCATGGCCAGGTACAAAGTATCAAACAGAAATTTGCATTTTTTGTTTTTTGCTGAGCAATTCCTATTATTTTAAATACCTTTCAGAAATAAAAAATTCCATCATCTCCTTATCTCTCAGAATATATGTACATATGGGAACAGTTTGGGATACTCATATCGTAAATTTCGGCGTATATCTCAGCTTTGTAAACCTGAAAAAAATCTTTACTAAACTAGGGATTGACTAATTTAACATGACTAAAATCCATACCATTATCATAGAGTCGTTAACCAGAGGAACAGTGCACCTAACAACCGATATATTCCACTTACCGTAAGTCCAGCTGACTGCCATAGACATTTTCAAATTAAACTGGGGGAGTAGCCGAAGTGTAATGGCTAAAGTTTTGAATTGTGACATCGTAGTTAGTGAGTTCGAAATCCAGCCATGCTATTGCGTTGAATTTCGGACAAATAACCTTGTGAAAGGAATTAATATTTTTATCTCTCCATCTATGAGGTTAAATACTACTACTACTATCATTCTACATTGAATAACCCGCGAAGGTTGATATCCCATTAAACCAAGAGAGCTAAACCAAAACCAACTTAAACTCGTGTTTAGAAGAATATTTAACAAATTAACCCAGAGTTAAATATAACTTGATAAAACTGTGATATAAATTAAGTACTATGTCAACACTATATCACCTGTTGTTCCCAACAGTAGATGTATTAAATGTAAGAACTCACCGGAACATGCCAAAACCAAGACAGCCAGGCAGACAATTACAGTATATTGTTTTTCTGCGCAATTTTATGATAGCGCAATAAATTGTTAATTCATATGAATATATATACTGATGTGTAAGATTTGCATATTTCATATGTTCTACAGAGAGTCGACTGTATGTTTGGGGGGTCGACTTATATAACCAATATAGGTCTTACTCAGAATTTTGAGCTAAAAATTTAGAGGGAGATTTAAATGACAGGCCGACTTGTACGCCTCACGTTACGATGAGTAATTTCAGATACAAGTCGATATTTCACTTTGTGATGCCTCGTGTATTTATTACTTACTGAATAAATTCTTTCAGAAATAACATTAGTTTGCAAATATATGTTTTTAAAAATAAGACTTCAGCTTTTCGAGCGGTAAACCTGTTTTTCTGTATTGTGAGGATGATGTCTCTATTAACAGTTGTTTTATTTTTAATTGTTAATATAGTTTTTATTGGTTCATTTGCATTTCTTTTGGAATTTCTTTTAGCAAGCAGAAATTTCAAATTCCCCCTGTATATAATCGTAGGAATTGTTTGAGTACTCATGGAGAGACCGATATGTTTTGGCGACTTAAATGTGGCATTATTATGAAAAGATTAATATATTTTCTGGGTCAGTAGATAGATCTACTTAAGAAGATAGGATAGTGAAGACCAAATCCCCCTAACATGTAGGCTATGAAGCATATTTATAATTTTGGCACAATAAATAAAATAGCAAGATTTACATTTTTGAAAACCCATTACATTTATGTAAGGCAAGGGTTTTTTTTTGTCTTTGGAAAAAAATAAATAATTTACCTTAGCTAAAGTATGAAAGCTCATTGATCAAATTCATTTTGTCTGCACTATTTAAAAAAATAATTTCTCCCTCTTCTTTCCCCATTAGATGACTGGGATCTTAGTCCTTCCTTTATGTGAGAGCGTATTTTTCTCGACCACACACATCATTCTTACCAGCGGACAACTCTTTCTTCTCGTATATTCGTCAGTGTGGGTGAATGGGAGAGGATAATAATCATTTTATTTTTAATTGTAAATATAGTTTGCTTTGTTGATTCGCATTTTGATTGGGAATTCTTTTTGCAAGTAGAAATTTCAGCCGCCCCGCTCTCTCTCTCTCAGAATATACATACATACAGAAATTCTTTAGATACTCAGAGTGACAGGTATGTTTTGGTTTGGTTTGGTTTAGTTTGGTTTCTTTGTTTAGTGGCATATCAACATTTGTAGGTTATTTAATGCCAAAGCCATTCTCCAAGAAGGACAGTAGTGGTACTATTTAACCCATAGCTGGAAGGATAAAGGGTTTTATACCTTTCCCAAGGGTACCTGCCCGAAAGTGAACATAATAGTGCAACTGGAGTTCGAACTCGCTTACTACGATTCCACAGTCCATCGCTTTAACCATTACACCACGAGCACACCCCCATGTATGTTTTTGTAATTGTGGTCTGAAAGATATATAGATAATAAGTGCAACGTTATTGTTAAAGGAATAATTTTGTATGTTCTGGGTCAGTGAATGGAACTAGTTAAGTTAAAGATAAGATAATGAAGGCCTTTCCCCTCTTTTGGCTATGTGCAATATTTGTATTTTTTTTTTTACTACATACTGCAAGACATTTTTTAAAGTTACAGATACAGCACACTAAAAAATCGTCATAAGTCAAGTTTTTTTTGCAATAAAACTTTAAAAGAATGGATTTTCCCAACATTTTCAACTCAAGCAAGATGTAACACAAAATCAGTTTTATACGGAACTATAGCTTGTTTCCGTTCAGATTTTCCCATCAGACTGGTCGTATAATCTAAGTCTGCTGACCATAACTAGTGTGGGGAAGGAGACGAATTCATGCCTTTTCCACGGGGATCAGTGTGAAATAAAATGCTAAATGTCTTATCCAGGATTTGAACTCGGACCACAGATTCCATTTCGCATGACTATAACAGCAGGCTAAACACGCCTAAACTTTCGATAGATTTGCAGTTCATACGGTATAAACGATTGAGCGTTCAATTTATTGGTTTCTGTTGTTAAACGCGCTGTCACAATTACATAGTAACCGGAAAGTCAGCAAAGCAGAGTCCGATTTTCAGTGTGGTGGGGGTTGTTGATCGTTGGAACCAGGTGCTATCACACGTGCAATTGCTGAGCGAATTATTCGAAGCCAGAGAACACTTTTGCGTGATCCAGAAAGTTATGAAGCCAAAAAAACGGCGCTGTTAAACCGAACAAAATGTCCAATCTTGATTAGGTCATTATTAGAACACTACGACAAAATTCGGTTTTGTCCACTGCTCGGTGGAAGAGAAAGAGAGAAATTATATCTCGTAATCTGGTTTGATTCTGGGGGCGCTACTCATGTAGCGTGCTTGGGCCGGAATAGCTTGGAAGAGCCCATCCCTCTTCATGTAGAGAACTGGTTTAAGTTCAGAGTTTCCTTCTCGACTGACTGCGATATAAAAATTGAAGAGCCAGTCTTCCCTACTACTTAAACATTGCTGGAGAGAGAATAGTTGGATTCATACAATTCCAAAGAGTATGCCATGGGAAATTCAAAAAAGCCTCGTTTATGATTTGAACTCGGATCACTGTCTATTTCTTATTAAGATAACTGCTGTGCCACGAGCAAGTTTTCTCATTCCTTGATTGGTTACCTAACCAAGACTAAAGAACCCATTCTGCCCAACGATTTACCCATAGAAGATTAATTCATGCCCTTCTTGCTGAGCTTAAAATTCCCAAAGTGACAACCAGAAGGAGTCGTAAACATTCACTTTTGAAAAATAGCAGCGTCTAGCAATAAAAAAGAAAGAGTCGGAAATTTGCAAGACGTTTTCCCATTCTGGATCCGTGGGTTGTTAGATAAATACCTAAATGTGACGAGTGAATCTCCTTGGCGCAGTGTATAATGTAATGGTCTGCAATATCGTAACAAGCGAGTTCAAGCTCCCGGCTCGCTATTGCGTTCACTTTCGGTCTAAAATTCTTGGGAAAGATATAAACTCCTTATGGACCACCCCACCTCAGTTATGGGTTAAATAGTACTATTCCACTACAAGGATTATTTTGGCATTAAATGACCCACGAAGGATATACTGGAAGAAAGAAAACGATAAACTAGCAAATATTTAAGACTTCATTTGACGTTGAACGAGAAGTGAAGAGTTGGGGTCTCAGCATCCTCATATGTGTATGGCAATGTTTTTAAGTTGGAGAGCAATTAATATTGTATAGGAATTCAATGCTGGATAGATAAACCAGTGCAACATTTCTCGAATCCCTTTAATACGTCACGTAGAGACGAACGTTGGAATTTCACATTATTATGTATTTACTCAACTGATCCGACAAGTACAGAATGTGACACAAAATCAACCTTTTTAAGCTGACTTAAGTTCGACTTTAGAGCTTTACTTCTCCTAGACCGATTGCCATATTAAGGTGAAATAGCCCTGTCTGTCCTACTATTTATCCTTAGCTAAAGGGAGAATATTGGATTCATACTTTCCTCAGGGTATTAGCACTATGTGAAACGCAATCAGACTCATCCTGGATTTGAACACGACGCACCGTGTGCATTTCCTGTGATGGTAACTGTTACACCACGACCACCCTCAAAGATTATTTTAGTTGTGGCACAAGTCCGTAAGTTTAAAGAACTCAGTGAAAATCGAAATTACTAACGATGGTTGCAATTCTAGCTTGTTAACCATTAGAGCCCGTGAAGTACCTGCATTATTATGTAGCTCTAATACTTTCATTATTCGTTATATATCATAGCAGCATAAATATTTATATAGGCAAATAAGTGCGTAAGCGCAATTACGTATATACGCCTATATATATATATATATATATATATATATATATATATAGGCGTATATACGTTTCAGATATCAGAAATATTCAACAGATTCAAAAGAAAGTGTTCAATATTGATGAAAAATATTTTGGGAGAAAATTTCAGATTTTAAAATAATGAAAACTTAAAATAAACTTAAATCTGATAAGATAAGGTTATAAAAATATGAAATAATGCAACGGGCTTTATGAAGTCTTCATATACCTTCATAATTATATATATATATATATATATATATATATATAATGATGATTAAAATTTAACGCTAAAAACGTTTTTAATTTGTGAAATATTAAACACAAAACGAGGACCAATATCATATTTTTCGAGTATAAAATTGAATAAAAAAAAATGGATGAAAACACATGACCCAGAGTTTCACGTTATCGTTCTCCATTAATGGTGTTTAGTTGAATACTAGTTCGTTCGAAGATTGACAACCCGAAACTGCGATTTATCTGACTCCCTGCCGTGTTAGGTTAGAGAAGAAGGTTATTTCATAGTGGGGACAACGCACGAATCGAGACATGCACGCCAAGTGTAAAAATTCTTGACCCCGTAAGTATTCCCATTTTTGGGAGCCTCAAGCACAAAACAATACATTTAGTTCTGTTTGCAAACAAAGCCCTGGCTGGGGGAGAGCGTTAGGCCAAGATGTCATAATATGCAATCAGAACCACCTGCTGCGAAGTCGCGGTTGCATTCTGACAACCTGAAACTCAGTCATAAGATATCTTTTATCTTCATTTATTATCTTTATCTGTGTGTGTGTGTGTGTTTGTGTGTGTGTGTGTGTGCATGCGTACGCACGTGTAGTAATTTACTTAGTTTTTTTTTGTTTATATATGGCACAAAACCGTATGAATGGGGCACCCAATGAGACTCCAACTAACTTGTGAATGTTTGCTTGTCTAACTATTACGCAACTCGACACACCCTTTAAATGAACACAGTAGGCTGTCTAGAGTTCAAACTTTCTTACTGAGCAGTCACAGTCCAGCATACACAACGTAGACTCCCCTTCTTCTTTTTTTAAAGTGAATGTAATGGCGCAACTAAAGTTCGAACTCGCTTACTTTAAGGCCGCAGTCTAAGCACGTTAGCCAAAACGCCACCGGAACTACCCCACTCACGAGCACAAGTGTAGATATACTTTATTTCCTATTGTTTGCTTCACTTGATTTATTTTCGCAGTATTTACAGATTTTGTAATATTTTTCTTCTTTTGACTTCTCTTTTAAAAGCTCCTGTTGTTACTTTTTGCTCAGACTTTTCTTTCGGCGAATCTCCTTTTTATTTCAGAAGTTTATTTCATTTTAATCTGATTCTTTTTGTTTTATTAATAACTTCACTCCATTTCTATTTTTTTAATTTTTATTTTAGCGCTTTCCACAACCTGTTTCGACAACAACATAATCGAAAATCGAAGAATAACCGGGAATCCTGCCTCTGAAACTTTGTTTTAATGTTGTAATATTAAAATATTCTTCATAACTACCAATGTGTCATGAATTGTTTATTTTTTAAATTGTCCAACTCACTTTAAAGGCAATTTATATTGCATTCTTAGTTACGGTTAGATATTTGATAACTGACACATTTCTCTTCAACCTCCCAAAGATAAAGCAATAATTTCTCCAGTCTTCATTATTAAGTCCTACTGTTAGGACTCTCTCAACATCCGTCCCTATCGTTCATTTCTCGTGGCTGGTTCTGTGGGCTGCATCCAGTGTCCGTACAGAGTAAGTGTGTGTAAATCTTTGCTGGTCAGCCAGCACTTGTGTATCCATATGTAGGCGTCTAAAGAAGTTCACTTATAAGATTAACTTTTTTTCCCCCGTAGAACCTAGCATGTCTTTTTTGTCTAACTTGGGTGGTTTGTGAGATGGAAGGCTGTTTGTGGGGCACTGCTTCCAGGATTTGTTCAAAACTGTACATTGTATTTTAGATTAGTTCATGGTATTTTAGCATAGTTCCCATCAAGTTTTTTTTCTCTACACGTTTTGTTAGAGTTCAGATGCTGCAACTATACACGCCTTCGAACCAAAGCGGCCAGAATTTATGCCTCTAACTAGAAGTTTCAGACTGGGATTCATCAATTCGGCAATGTGTTTGCCAATAACTAAGTTATTTTATAAATAATTTTATTATTTTTAATATATTATAAATTGTCTTTGAAATTTTCTTACCCGGTCATTGGAAACTATGGGTTCACAGGGATAAAATATTAAAAAATAAGAATAGACAGAACTTATGCTTCAGCATAATACTACCATTTGTTTTTTTCTATTTATAGTAATGTATGAAAAATGTACTAATATTTATCCAGCTTATTCACAAGAATTTTAAACCGATTTAAAAATAGAGTTAAGATCAGTGCTCATATTTTATTTATAGTTGTCTAACCATTTTTTCTACACTGCCAATTTGCTTATATACTGGGTGACCCCCACCAAAAAAACAGAACCCATAAACTTTTTTGTTACTTCGACAAAAATAAAGAAAAATAAATCTAATTTTGTACACTCGAACTTCTTGGTAGACCAAGACATGTTGTTGAATACTATGGTCCCAATTTTTCATGCGTAGAATCTACTTCATATCCTGAAAAAAAGAAAAGGCTACAATTAAATTTATGACTTTCAATCAAAAATATATGGGTTCTGTTTTTTTTTTCCTTTTTGGTCACCCTGTATATATACAAAAAAAAAAGTGCTTATAAAATGCTTGATACTACAATAAGAGAGCGGATTCAAACTCTAACCTATATAAATTATTTACTTTTTTTTTTAGCCCGTTTTTTTATAGGTGCCAGTGAATCATACAATTATCAGATGTAAATAGTTATATACGAAGTGTTTCTTCGTCATTCCACAAAGGGCAGACATATGGATCATTCATTAAGACTAGAACTCACTTGTAATGGTTTTGCTGGACTAGCTTGTAAACCATTTAACTATGTGCGGTGATGGTCGGAAATAGGAGACAAAGTAGCTAGTCAACCGGTTTCAGTGTGTGAGAATTTTGCCACCTGGTATGATGTTTGTGTACAGGACACATACACAAGAACACAAATTGTTAATTCATTGGTTACATATAATTACCTACATACGCTGCTTCAAAGGAAATCCAGCTGTACTTCAAACAAATTTTCCAAAGAAGAGATTTCTCCTCTCTTTCTCTCACTTATATATATATATTGAGAGAGAAATGATAGTGTCTACAACACATCATACGAAGTCTCGGATGCATAGTGCCTGACGTGCTTGAATGCGACATTATAACCAGCGAGTTAGAATTTCAGTCGTGGAAAAGGTATGAACCCTTATTAGTGTTCTTCTACAAGGTTGAATTTGGCATTAGATAGCTCATGTAGGTTGATATGCCATTAAAATTCAAAGAAAACAAATCAAACATCACATTGAATCGTAAGTTAAATGGAATGTTTCATTATAGCCAGCTTAAATAAATTTTACCCTGAAGGTGCCGAAAATTAAAGAAAAACCTTTTTAAGTTTTCTTTCAGGGAAAATGAAAAAAATTCTCCCCTCTGCTTTGGATTTTCCTCGTTCAATTTGATTGGCCAATGTAATTTAAACCAATGTGTACAAGTCATAAGGACAAACACAATCGGGAAATGTGCAAACACCGAAGAGGAATAATGAAGTAGATCAATAAATCCGTAGCCTGATACAGTTATTTGCTGAAATTTGAGATCAAATTGTTAGTATATAAAGTTCTTATAATATGACCGAGTTAGGTTGGTTGAATCAACTCCAAAGCAAAATTAAGCTGAAAAAAATAGTGAAGAACAAATTATTTTTTCAGAGAAAGTTTGATGAAAAATAAATGTCATCACACACACTCACACATACTTTTACCACATGGGTCAGCTGGAGAACTTAAGAATTAAATTGATTAGTAACACATCAGCTTTCTAACCGAGGACATTCCGACGACACCTGTTCAAACCATTCAGTCTCTGCTACGCTCTTTCGTTTCGTTGATGCTCCTCATCAGTATTGGAATTATAACTAATAATTTCAGTAGTTTTCATTTTTATGACTTTTAATTATAATTAAAAAGAAATAAACATGCATCCAAAATTTTCACGGACAGATAGGATTTTGATACAGAGTAACGAAGTAATAAGGGTCTCTAGAGAGCCAAAAATAATTGTCTTCTCTTAGTTTGTGTCCGTGATTTCGCACGTCCCATGTCTGTTGTTCATGTGAAAACCTTGACAGACGAATCTTAATCATTTTGACTGGAGAAGACGAATTCTTGAGTACTCGCCTGTGGAACGAAGTGAACATTGTTTTTGTCTCTGTTCATTGGACCGAATAGAGACCTTTGTCTCCGAATTCAGAGAAGTGCTCTATTTTACCTCGCTACATAAATAAGACCTAAAATAGAACAGTAAGACTTTAACATTAATCATTTTTCTATCTACTTTTATATATTGATTCATCATAGAATGACGCATTCATTTAATCTGTTGTTACTTGTTTTTTAATTTTGCATTATTTCTTAATTGTTTGTTATATGTGTCTGTTAAAAGTATTTTATGCATATATAAATTTATTTCGTCTTTCCTTTCGGTTTCTTCAGTGCTAGTGTATTAATATTGGAACATAGGGAATAAGAAAAGAACTATATCCTCCCTTGCACGTAATGGCCGGGAAATTATAGCTGGTAAAAACTATTTCGATACGTTTAATGCCAGTGACAGCCAACAAACATCAACACTTTTAACAAGTAATAGAAATTTGCTATTCCTTCGACTCTAAAAATGTATTCATAAATATTCTAAATTTTAAGTAAAACTTTAAAAGATAGAATAGGGGTTAATTTAAAGAAAATATTTTCATCAATAAATTTAAATGAGTAAAATATTTTACTTATTTCATTTATAATACACACACACATATATGTATTGTTTATATATATATATATATATATATATATATATATATATATATATATATATATGTGTGTGTGTGTGTGTGTGTGTGTGTGTGTGCCCGTGGTGTAATGGTTATCGTCGTAGGAAATGGACACGGTGACACGAATTCAAATCCTGGACGAGACTGATTGCATTTCTCATAGCACTAATTTGGAAAGGTATGAATCCAATTATTCTCCCTCCACCTATGGATAAATAGTAGGGCAGATCAAGTTCTTCAGCCGTAATGAGGCAGCTAGTTAGAAGGAAAACTGAATTCAAACTTGTTAGACTCCCCTTAAAAATTGACCTTGTGTCATATCATGCCCGAGCGGAGGGGTTGGTAAATATTGTTTATACAGTCTCTCTCTCTCTTATGCCCAGTCGGCTGGGGCTGCTTCACTTCAGAGGGGTAAGACCACCCCCAAACGAGTGTCGTGGATATGACACTAAACAATCTGATGGTGAGGTTCCAGCAGTGTTGGAACTTTGGGGAATGAGGAGTACCCCTTCATTGCGATCGCCCCCAGGTCTACTCTGGCCTGGAGTGGTAGCGCCACTTACATTTAAACTGCGTGCTCATGCTAAACGGAATTATTTGAAACATAACTGTTTTTTGACATTGAAACTGTATTTACACTAAACTGAATTGTTTAACATTGCACTGTTTTGACATTTAACTGTGTATAATCAAAACCTGTACTTATACTAAACTGAATTAGCTAAATAAAAACTGCTTGACTAAACTGAATAGCTAGAAATAGAAATGTTTTACACTATTAAACTGTACTTACATTTAAACTGCGTGCTTATGCTAAACTGAATTCTTTGAAATTGAACAGATTAAAACTGTATTTACACTAAACTGAATTTTTATATATAACTGCTTGAATAAACTGAACAGCTTGAAAAAGAAATTTTTTTGACAATTAAACTGTGTACTCATGCTAAACTGAATTGTTTTAAATAGAACTGATTATTTACATAAAAATGGATTTGGCGTTAAATAAGCTACAAAAGTTAATAAGCCATAAAACCCAAACAACCGACTATCTCTCTCTCTCTCTCTTACATACACAGACACACCCATATATTGTTTATAAATACTGTTTAGGCATATATTCTTTATGTATATTTCAAAATGATTAGGTCCACTAGGAGCTTTGTATTTTTTAAAGAATTATTCATTTCGTTCTTACATACATGTATGTTTCCAACCTTTTGCTTTTGTCAGAGAACATAGGCGGCACAAGACCGTATGAATGAGGCTCCGAATGAGACTCGAACTCACACATGTAGGTTTGTTATTCGAATGTTTTTCATGTTTTGTATCGGTTTATATTGAGGTCACAGTTGTTTATATAAATACATTCACATACACACGCATATACATATATATATAATCATTATGTATTGTTAATATATATATATATATATATATATATAATGTGTATTTATACATATATGTATTGCTTATATATAAATTATTTATATATATGGTGTTTGTATATTGTTTATTTATATATGTATATATATATATAGTGTCTACATATATATATATCATTTATACATATCATTTATATTGTTTGCATACATACATGTTTATAAATATAATATATATATATATATATATATATATATATATATATATATATACATAAAAATATAGATTCATAAGCAATATATACATTTGTAAATATATATATATATGTGTGTGTGTGTGTGTGTGTGCATTTGAATTGCGACAACGTAGAGTTAACGAGGCTTGGTGACTGCTACGTAATGGAAGCTTACTCGACTGATGATCGCAAAGGCGAGAAACTGGCGATCAAAAAAGCACTATGCTACCTGTGTTAAAAAGAAGGGCTGACTCAGCTCTTGCTAATACAACTGGTCTAAGTTTGGTTTGGTTTGGTTTGGTTTTATGACATTTCAACCAATGTAGGTTATTAATGCCAAATCTTTTTCATACGTATGAAGAGTCCTATTTAGCGTACAAAAATAGTTCTATTTCAAACTATTCAGTTTTTCAGTTTAGTATTTCATAGTTTTTTCTTTACACACAATTTCGATGTCAAAAACAGTTTTAATTTTAAAAAATTCCGCTTAGCCAACAAAAACATTTTTTTTAAACAATTAGTTTAGCAAAGTACACTGTTTACTTCTATTTGACCTATTTGGTGCTACCAATCTGGGCCTTGGTGGACCTGGTAGCGTTGGCAATAAAGTGTTACTCCACATTCCCCAAACCTCCTGCATTACTGGAACCTCGACATCAGAGTGTATTGTGTCATATCTAGGACACTCATTGTTGGAGTCGTACCCCTCTGTAGAGAAGCAGTTGATGTTTTCTACAGCCCAAGCCGACTGAGTAAAACGGGTCTAAAAGAATGGAATAACTGAATTCGAAACCTTAGGAGTGTTGTTCGGATAATTTCTAGCATATGTGTGTAATATTCATGTTCTGTGTTCATCAAAAAGGTGTAGATGGTCCAAAAGAGACTTTCATCAATAGTAATAATTATAATAATAATGAATATTATTTGTATAAGCAATCAACTGACTATTATCTTTCACAGGAGTCTTGAACTCTATATGACGTGCCCGACAAGGACATATATATATATATATATATATATATATATATATATATATATATATATATTTAGGCAGCATTTCTTCGTTAATGTAAATTTCATTAAACATAATAGACATTTTATGCCTACATATTCTCTTTTGGATCCGTTCGAATTCCCGTATTACTTTTATCGTATTCGGGGGGAATTGATTTAGGTATTGTCCATAGTTGTATGTATCCCTAGTACATTAGTCCTATTTACAGAATTACATTTAAAAGCAAGCGCCATAATCTGCAACAGCAAAGACGTCCTTACACAGTAGTAATTTGCTAAAACAAAAGTTACATCACTTTTGTAACAGATTCTCCCCTGATGATGGCCCAAAGTCGGGCAGAAAGTACTAGGGAAACATACAACTATGGACAATACCTAAATCAATTCCCCCCGAATACGATAAAAGTAATACGGGAATTCGACCGGATCCAAAAGAGAATATGTAGGCATAAAATGTCTATTATGTTTAATGAAATTTGCATATATATATATATATCACCGTGGCGTAGTGTCTAACGTGCTGGATTTTGATATCGTATTAAGCGAGTTCAAACTCCAGTCGCGCAATTGCGTTTGTTTTTGGATTAATATAGTTATCCTCTGCTATGGGTAACACAATTTTTCTTCTAAAAGGATGCTCTGGTATTCAGTTACTCACAAAGGTTGATATACCATTAAAGATACAAACCAAACCAAACCAAACCAAACCATATGTGTATATATATTAAGGCCCATAAATAAGTAGACTCCCAAGGTTAAAGTTAATGTTATTCTAAAGGAAAGCTGCCAGGATGTTCTTGTTTCTACAGAGATATGATCCAACCAAAACAAATATCACTAAGTTGTATAGAACGTATTTAAAGATAAAGTAGAAAATCGATGAGCATCCATCTAGACTGAATTAAAAGTCTGCATACTGTTGGAGTGCAAATGCGTAGAGTTTGGTTATATATGATACTTAATAATATTCGTTCAGATCGTATAATTTTGTTATAAAGAATGGTATAGATATACTTGTGTATAGTCGACATGCATGCACGCACGCTCGCAAACATACACAAACACTCTATATCGCCCACTCTTTCTGTCTATATATATATATTGTGAGTAGATTGATTTTACGTGTTTCAGTCTGTATTGTGCTATTTACTGCCGAAGTCAATCTTTTTTGTTAGCAATTATGTTTTCAAGTAGCTTTTGATAATAATCCTTTGTAAGCGATTATAGCTTCGTGTAACTATACTTAATCAAATTAAGTTGCACATGGTTATATAAATTTAAGTATTCCGAATACTTTTCATAGAGATCGATTTAACTCATTGAAAGGACCTTAACGAGCACTCTAACTCCAAGTCAGAGTAATTGAGAGTAATAGCAAAAAGAGGGCAATGCCACACACCCCAGAATTCTGGAGCCTTTGCCTTTACCACAGGATATAGTTTGTCATATAACGGAAATTATATTATTTGTATGTTATAATTCAACCGTAGAATTTCCAGGGGTTTAGCTAGTTATTTTTTCATTATAAAAGAGGGATATTAAAATAAACCAATTTATAATAACTCGACATTTCAAAGCTGATGAAAAACTCATCATTGTGTTCCAAACAATGAAGCAATAAATAGAACCGAATACAAAGAAGAGACAAAGACGAAAATGTTTTATGAAATCTTTTATTAATTCACTAAGCAGTTTCTAGGCTTTTCACTTTTCTTTCCGGCAATAATATTACCATAAAAATAAAACTTTTTCGAAGTGAGTAACTTTCGTTTTTATGCCAACATCAAAATATTTCACCCAGATATTTTTACTTATTTGCTAAGGACTGCATAAATAATATAATTGTTATAGTGAGCGTACACGCCTAGGAATAATCTCACATATCTATGGCTATATCTTTCTATATTTGTTATACAGACACAAAAGTTCAACTCGCCATTTTTTGCACAGTATTAACATATTGTCTTTAAAGGCAAAGTCTGAATTTTAATTGAAGGAATTTATTGTAATTTACTAGACTAACTTATTGGCAGCCTATCTGGCGTAATGGTTAAAGTACTGGACTGTTACCTCAGAGTAAAGTGAGTTCAAAATCGAGTCACGCAAAGACGTTCAGAAAATATCCTTTGGAAAGGTATATTCCCCTCTCCCAGCTCTGCGTTAAATTGTATTAATGCTATTCTTCTATAAGGATAGCTTTGGCATTTAATACTCCACAAAAGTTGATAAGCCATTAAACAAAGAAACCGAACCAAACTAAATGATCTATTTACCTTAGAGTACATTAAGCTTATATCATGAGGAGGGGTAAAACCCCCACTCAAAAAAAAGGGTAGTCACTAAATTACATTTGATGGGGAGACTCCAATTCTAGGGAGTGTGGCGTACCGTTTTTTGGTTATTACTCCCAGGTTCACTTGTACCCAGGGTACTACTACCATCTTTGGGTCAAATAGATTTGTTTAAAAAAATCGTATTCGATTGGACCGTGTTAAAAAACAAAACAACAAAAACTACAAGAAACAACTACACAAAACATGTATGTATGAACTTACTATTAACGTGATTCTCTAATTTCTAGGCATAAAATAACTCTTCACCGTTTCGCATGCTGTTAAAGTTAATCAATAAATCAATACTAATATATTATCTTCCTCTTTTTTTCGACTTTGCGGTTCTTATTTTTAGAGGTTGGCTTGTTTCGGATTTGAACTATCTACCGCAACTATAATGGATATCCTAAACTCATTTTCAAAAACACCATCGACAAAAAAAAAAAACAAACAAAATCTCCTCGTCTGTGATGTTTTCTACTACTGCTTTTATTATATTCATGAAAGTTGGGGTAGTCACTTCAAAGGTGAAACGCGCTGGCCTCTCAATATAAGGACAGAAAAGTCGTAAAATGAGGATGCGATTTAAAATCCGGTATAACTGACCAGACATGAAAAAGCAGAAGGCTGAAATTGTTTCTTGTAATGTCCTCCAACCAATAACATCTCCCAGCGGAAGTGGAGGAACATTTGATAGACATAGATTGATTCGTTTGAAATAGACCTGAGAAAGATTGCATTTTCATTTTAGCTGTCGCAGTCCAGCAGTACTATCAGACAGATATGGTTTTTGTTGTTGTATTATTTTAGAAGCCATTTTTAGAAATGGGTTTCGAGAGCGACTTTTAAAAGATTCTGGGAGTTTCCTTCTCCCTACGAAAACAGGCCTGAAAACTTTCTGAGATAACCTGCCTAAATTATTAACATATAAATAAACCTGAGAGCCAAAATGTAAATACGTGTTTGGACATTTCTTAAGAATTCTCGCTTTTTTAAATAACATAGTAAATATAAAGATTCGCTTGAATATTTTTGAGAAACTCTTTATGAATTGAGTAAAATAACGTTGCTCCTTACGTGCAATATTTCTTTACCCCCGCGCGCCCAAAAAGCAAAAACATAGTATCAATACAGATAATAATTACAATAATAAAACAATCAATTTTATCACAATCAGATAGACGTTAACCTCAAACATCGTGAGTAAGCATTAAAACGTATTGGACCTCATTAAACTTTTCTACTCGGCCGGGAAGAACGTATTAAACTAATTATCTAATATAAAAACTGAATAACTAGTAATTAGCAACAACTTGCTTCGACTAAAGAATAAAAACACCGATTATCCAATGTCGTATTTGAAATCACTTGCCCTTTAGGAGAATTTTCACTCAACGATTCATTGCATTCCTATATAGTACAAATCTTATAAAGACGCTTCACCTGATACCCCTGCGATAAGAGTGTGATTAGAAATCATCTCAACAAGCACAAACAACTTGAAACCACTACACGAGAAATTCTGGTCGAAAACACCCGGATATGATATAAAATCAACATTAAAACAAAAGAGACACAAAATACTGGAGGTCTTTAACAAAATCAATAAACCAAACTATCAATGAGTTCTTTTTGGAAAATAACAAGAGATCTAAAGGTATTCAACAATTAGAATTCCTTTCTTTTTAATAACAGTTGGGTGATGTCATCTGATACAATAGCATCTTCATTTGAAGCTTGTCTGTTGCGCCACGTCATCAAACTTTGCGACAGCCAACACCAATTATATACATATATATATATATATATATATATATATATATATATATATATATATGTGTGTGTGTGTGTGTGTGTGTGTGAGTGTGAGTATAAATGATGTTGAGTAAATATATATACACATATACAATATATATATAATATATACAAAGCATATATATATATGTACACACATATATACTTAGTTGGGTTGAGCGTTTGCTATGGCTTAGAAGACCAGGGTTCAATCCCAGGCTGAATTATACCAAAGACTCAAAAAATAGTACTTGATGCTACCTTGCTTAACACTCAGCATTATAAAGTATGGATCAAGGGTAAACTGGAGGGAACCAGGGAAAGGAGTAGCGCTCCCCTACACTTTCGTTTAGTGGCTGATGAAAAGGGAGCCTTCACGTCGTCTTTACTTCCTTGATATATACATATAAACATAGATAAATATATGTACACAAGTATATATATATATATATATATATATATATATATATATATATTTCATAGCAAATTTTATAACTAAATTGTTTCAAACCTTTACAAATGTCCAGACAATAAGTTAAGTCGTTTGGAAAATTGCAAACACATAAGAATTTCACGATGATATCGACACTAAAACCTTTCATGGAAATTAGACTTTAACACTAAATACTAACATCAAATATTTGTCCAGTAATAAACAGTCTGAGATACATAATTGGATTAGTGAATTGATTGAAATATATATTACTCTCACTCTCTCTCTCTCTCTCTCTCTATATATATATATATATATATATATAAATGTGTGTGTGTGTGTGTGTATTTGAATGTTTTTGAAAAATAAATAGTTCACGAAGGAAAAGTACGAAGGACTTTTGATTTAACTGTTATCAAAAAGCTAATGTCGTTGTAAACACAACAAAAGGGGAATTATTCCAAGGATAGGAATTTTTAAAAGATCCGGTGAAAACTAGCAATAATTTGTTAATCTTAATTTATTATCAAATTCACTGTACCTGTGTGATATCTAGGGTTTATTCACAAGCATAAGAAAATACTCAAAGACCCCTCATATATAAAGTATGAATAACATGATAAAATGCAATAAAAAAAATTACTATTGAGACGTTCACATTGTCGATAATTATGTTAGCTAAGATTCAACACAGATTATTTTTCTAGATTATGAATGATTTTTGTTCAGTTGAAAAGTTAAATTCTAACTAGGTCACCCGAAGATCAAAATCGTGTCGTCAATTTTTATCCTTTTTATAACATATTTTCTACTTGAAATATATCATGGTATTGCTCAGCATTTTCTTACATGGAATTGTAATATAATTACGGACGTCCGGATTAAAAAATAGAAATGGATCAGCAGCAAATCGGCAACGAACTTTGATTGGTAGGAATAAACTCATACGGAAAAGCCGTTAGGTTAGTAGATGTGAGATTGAAACTAGGAAAAGTGTGAGTTGGGTCGGAGACGCGACGATGTAGCGACGACTGTTGAACACCAGTTACAACGATGTGAAGATGGCCTGAAATTACGGTCCCCATCGTAGATGAGCCCTGCGAAGAGGTCTCAAACTCTACGCGAAGCCGGGCCTCGCGAACAAGCACGTGTGAGAAATGCAACAGAAAACGAGAAAGATAATTTAAGGTTTGTGTCTTTTCTCTCTCTCTCTCTCTCTCTCTCTCTCACACACACACACACACACACACACATACATACATACACACACACACAATATTTTATTTGTCTTTCTAAAGCTAAAGCGATCAACCCATTTTTCATACGCTATTTCTCTCTTCTCGACGACTATTAGCAAATAAAGTTTTTTTATTAGCGAACCAAAACGGGTTTTTTGAGTGTTCGTCACTTTTTCACACAGCATGGCTACAACAGGGATCCGACTGACAATTCAAGACGTAGCACAACAAGGGTCTGCTAAGAACCGTGGTAGTACAAGTGTCAATGTGATGTAGTAATTGTACAAGCGTCCATTTGAGAACGGGGGATTTACAAACTTCAATTTGTGCTGTGGTAACGGTAGGGAACTCTACAAAGATTGTGCAGATCGAAAACGTTTTTAGCATTTAATTTTAATCACAATAGTATATATATATACTTCCATGATTAAAATTCAGTACTAAAGGCGTTTTAATCTGGAAAATCTGTATATAGGTAAACGAAATTTTTGCATCCTGCTAGCTTGATAAGTAGAACAGCTGAAGGGAAGAATAAGAAATAAATGGAGATTATTCCCAAACATTTTATTTTCGAAAGATATGCAAACATTTTCAACTTAAGCTAAAAATAAATTGAAACTTTATTGAACTTTTATCACCAAATACGAATATACAAAACACTAAAAAAAGGAACCATAATTAAATAAATAAATAAACAAAAACATTCAACGTCTTTCGCTAGACACATTTACCGCCGTTCGAAAACCAGAAAAAGGGATTGAAATATTTTTGCTGAAGAGCAGAATTGCAGATAAGAACTTAATCGACAGCGGTGGATAAAACTGCGTTTTGTTATAAAGAAAACCATTACAGGTGAGTAAGATGAGAGATTAGAGAAAATGGAAAGTCTGAAAGGCTAATAATGGAGACAGAACGTTCGCTAAAAAGAAGTGGCTCGGCTTGTTTCCACGAGTGCTTCACATGAATTATGAATAACAAATGATTAAATAGTGAGTCAGCTTGCTGGACGTACATATGTACGCATGCGTGTCTTTCGCATCTTGATAAGAAAAGGCGGGAAGCCTATCAAGATGCGACGCATATTTCTTGTTTGTGCGCAACATTTACAAAATGAATTATTTTATAATAGCCATGCAGACGATCACGTTTAATTTATTTTCATAACATAGTGAATATTAGTTTTCATTAAGAAAGAAAGAAAAAACGATCATGAAATGAAAATGTGAGAGAATGAAAAGCTGGGAACATATACCAAACGAAATTGAATTTGCAACAACATGAATACGTGTTTCATTTCAAACTTGCAGGTAATATAGCTGGGTTATTGTAAATGATCATATACACAAATCAATACAATCATAGGTACCAACAAAAACCACTCCCTATACACACAGTTTAAAAAGTCCAACAGCATTGTCCTTCTGGCTTTATTATTATTATTATTATTATTTACTCCTTGAGAGTTTTCCACAGCAGTTTTAGCTGGTGGTTTTTCACTGGAGTTTGAGTGACAGCGAGTCTTCTCAAGTCTCCAGGACTCTTCTCAGTAATCAGGTCGTTCTCAGCAATGCTGTCATTCGGATAGTGTCTTCCCGTCCACCAACTTCCAAGTCCTCCCGGTCTTTCAATAATCCTTTAGTTATTGTGCCAAAAGCACAATTCACAAATGCTACATTCGTCACTTTCATGTTCCACAGCTTTTTTAATTCTCTAGTAAGGTCGAGGTACTTATCCTTCTTTTCACGTTTTTTCAGTTTTATTTTGTGGTCAGCCAGGACAGCAAAGTCGACAATTTTGCAAATTCTCTTCTTTTGTTGATTATTATAAGGTCTGGTCTTCTGGCCGATATTATTATTATTATTATTACTCGTGAGTTTTTCACACCAGCGTTAGTTGATGGTTTTTCACTGGGATCTGAGGGAAAGCAAATCTCCTTAGGTCTCCAGTATTCGTCTCAGTATTCTGGTCGACCTCAACAATGTCGTAGATTGAATGGTCTTCTCCCATCCTCTGATTTCCAACCCCGCTAGCCCTACCACTAAGTCTTTGGTGATCGTGCTTTGTGCACTAATTATAAGTGGTATCACCATCATTTTCATCTTCAAGAGCTTCTAAGTATTTATCTGTTTTTCTTCTTTTTTTTTCACTCAGTAGTCGGCTGGGACAGCGAAGTCCAAATTTCGGTTGATTCTCTTTTTTTTTTATTAACTATCAGTAGATCTGGTTTTCTAACCGGGATTAAGTGATCTGTTTGTAACTCAAAATCACAAAGATTTTTGCGTCTCATTTTCCAGGATTGATTTTGGTTCGTATACGTATATACCATCTGGCAGTATGGTCAAATTTAAATTTCTTGCAGAATTATTATTATCAATAATATTATTTTCCTTGTGAGTTTTTCACACCAGTGTCAGCTGGTAGTCACACACTAGAGCCCGCTAGTCTCCAGGATTCTTCTCAGTATTCTTGCTGACCTAAATTATGCGGTAGTTTTAATGGTAGTGATTCTTCCTCTGATTTCCAATCTCACCGGCCTTTTTTCCAAACTTTCTTTTGTTTTTACTCTGTGGTCGGCTGGAACGGCAAAATAGTCTTGATTGGAAATTTTTTTTCTTGTTAGTAAACACTGCATCTGATTTTCGGGCCAGAATTAGGGGATCCGTTTATATTTCAAAATTCCAAAGAATTTTATAGGTCTCATATTATTATCATTATTATAATTATTTATGGGTCTCATATTATTATCATTATTATTATAATCATAAATTTTGTAAAATTTTCTAGTTGTAGATGGTTCTATTCACTGATTTCTTGGTGAGAGCCAGTATCCTCAGCTTTCCAGGACTCTTCTGAGTATTCTAGCTGACTCCATTTGTGCTGTATGAATGGTATCCATTCTTCCTCGGATTTGGCCTGCTCTATGTGTTTATCTAGCTTTATAACCCTCGATTAACGACAATATTGTACGTCTGAACATTAACTAACTTCGGTGTCTATATGATTTTGAAATACCTAGGTCATCCGATCTAAAGTAGTCAAAAACTCGAAGTAAAATACTAAAATTGTTTAAACAAACATAGCAAATCTTGAGAATGAGATTATTTATATAATGTAAATAGAAAAATATTTTTGAAAACATTTTTTTTCTGAATCGCACACTGATCAAAGCGTTGTTTTTTTCTCTATTTTAGTAAACCATTGCGATACAATAAAACTAGACTCAAACCAGAATACATTCTAGAATATGAGATGCATAAAATCGTCTGGGACATTTGATACAAACGAATCTCCCAATTTCCATCAGAAATTGGGCTGGTTCTTTTGTATCGAAAATCACAGATCTCATTTTTTTTAACAAGAAAAGAATTTGTCATCAAGTGTATTTTGCTGTTTGAGCACATCTGAGAGTAAAAATACGAGAAAGCAAAACCATAGACAAATATTTGGGTCTTGCTAGAGGGTAGAAAAAGTTGTGAAATATGAGAGTGACGGTAATACCAATTTTAATTAGCGCCCTTAGAGCAATCTCCAAAATCCTGGTAAATAGACAGGGTCAATTGGAAATAAAATCAGCGAGACAATTTAAAAGTGTCCCGGAGACCTGAGTTGACAATGAGACTTCAGTGGAAAAACACCTATTAAAGCTGCTGTGAAGAACGTGCACTGACCAGAAGTCAAGACCTTGAATCAATTAACAAAAAAAAAGTAACTTGTCATCCTACGGATTTTGCCGTTCTGGCGAACCACAGAGTGAAAATGAAAGAAAAGCGAAAAGATTGACAAATACAAGGACCATGCATAAGAATTTTAAAAAGTGTTGGACATGAGGGGATTAATGTTACTAATTTTTGTTGTTGCCCTTGAAACGGTCTTCAAAGGATTGCACCCGCCCTAAAAAAAAAAAAAAAAAAAAAAAAAAAAAACTGTAGGAATTAAAATCAGAAGAAGAATCGAACCATCCGGCCCACAGCATTGTTAAAATCGCCCAGGATCCTAAATGAGACGTGCTATCTATTTGGATCCTATGAAAGACCGTCAGTTAAAACTGGTGTGAACAATTTGCAAGAAATTATAACAGAAATTATATTCATTGGAAAATATTTAAATACTTTGGAGTACTGAAATCTGAAAAACAGTAATTTGTAATTCACAAAATTTGTTTTTCAAACTTTTTAGGTCAGGGGACTGTAAACAGACTGTATCTCCGTATAGGGGTAAAACCCTCCCCACGAGTGTCCCGAATATGACATTGGAACATCTGATGGTGAGGCTACAACCTTGATATTGTACGCTTTATGAACGCAACTTGGTATTAATAGTGCACATTTTAGTCTGTCAGTGATTATCTCTCTCTCTCCGGTATATATATATATATATATATATATATATATATATATATATATAGAATTTCAAACTGAACGATTAAAAAAAAATGGATGATAAAAAAATCAAATAAGTTCTTAACACCAGCCGGGATAGCCAGTTAAAACGTAGATTAAGTGAAGTATATAGATATGTCTCTATGTATTTATTCAGCCCCTTTATAAGACTCTTTTTAATCTACTAGTAATCTCTCTCTCTTTCTCTCTCACTGTTTCCCTATATATATATATATATATATACACACACACACACACATATATATATATATATATATATATATATATATATATATATATACGTTTTGTTAAAAAAATCAGGGAGAATAAGCTATTTGAAGTATATTGTAGGCCATTTGAAGAGTTATATGCATGTATATTCATCTATGCAATCATCATATGTAAACATTAGTTGTTATTTTTCATTCAAACTAGCCTACCAGAAAATAATCTCTTTGTGTAGCAATGACATAAATATGACAAAATTTCGTCTTCCTCTCGATTAAAAACGTGAAACGAGTGATTAAGTTTGGAGTTTTGCTCCAGATATTATTTCTGCCTCATATAACTGCAAACTTCCGAATATTAGTACGGCATCTACACCACTGAGTTAAAGGAATATATTTATGAATAATACGAAGATAGACTAACTGTATGCGAGAATCACTTTTCTGCCATTTTGATCTTCATAGCCTTTGTATTTTTGTACTTGGTTTACTTTGTAAAACTGTTTCGTCTGACAGACATTCTAAATTCGCAGCCTAAGAATGTTTGGCTAACTATCTTTTGTGAGAATAATAGACTTGTGGCTCGATGCTATTATCATCATTATAATATGATCATAGTCATCTAAGAATAATTATGATGATATTGAAGCATACATCATCAGACAAGCGGGGATGAAGGAAAAAAATTAGTAGAAAAAAGTGCCTAAGATGAACGAGAAAATTTCTCGAAAACAAACTCTGAAGCAGAAATCTAATCGAAGGGAAAAACATCGGGCAGCTCCTCTAGTCAGATAATCGGGACTATTCTTAAAATTGACAAGAGAAGAAATCAGGCAAATGGACCAGAGAACAAGAGAGTTTTAGACGATGCACAAGACCATACAATTTAGAAGTGATATATACACACTATATGTATTACGAAAGGAAAGAGGGACAGGTCTTGCTTGCATTAAAGATTGCGTCGTTGTATCAATGCTGTATACTCATATGCAGATGCATGCAGAATCATAACGACGACACAATAAGGACGAGCGAAGACGCTTCTTTAGAAAAATATACCTCTCACTTTATTGAAAGTGCTGTGTGTGAGAGGGAGTTGGAGACTGAAAAGAACTGCAACATATTGACCCCCACTCCTATGGCCATAACAGCGTTTCTTTCCTGTTCTCCTAGGTTGCTCAACCTGGGGCCTGGGGGCCCAGCATCTCTGGGACATGGTCCTCATTCCAGCGTCTTCTCTCCAACTGCAACTGATCAATCGGGGACCCCCTCTGCTGGGTGCTGGTTCTCCCTACTGCATCTTATCTCTAACTGATTTGAACTTCCTGTCGCCGGGGTTATATAATAATTTGACGTCCACTCTTCTTCCTGCGAGCGTCACAATTTCGCTCTAAATTCAGCCCCTCGTCAGTCATCGTCATATCCTGATATTCCTCGACCAGATGCACCTGTCATTTACACAGGTGCATTTCCTATTTTGACAGCTTGGCTGGGTCGGAGATCAATATACAACATCAATCATCATCATCATCATGTCCCGTGGTGTAGTCGTTATCGTCGTAAGAATTGGACACGGTGACACGAGTTCAAATCCTGGACGAGACTGATTGCATTTCACATAGCACTAATACCCTTGGGAAAGGTATGAATCCAATTATTCTCCCTCCAGCTATGGGTAAATAGTAGGACAGACTAGGTTCTTCAGCCTTGGTTAGGCAACTAGTCTAGGAGAAGGAAAACTCTGAATTCAAACCTGTTAAACTCCGCTTAAAAACTGACCTTGTGTCATATCCTGCCCGAGCGGAGGGGTTGGTAAATAGTATCATCATGTCGTGCCGCCAGCCACGATATCTCTGACCCTCTCTTGCCACTTCTCCCTATCATTCATCGCCTCCGGCAGGTCTTCAGGGTTACATCCTCTGTCCTCACATAGTTGTTGTATGTAAGTTCGAGCAAGTCGTCCTGCTTTTGCACGGCCATATGTGGGGGTCCATAGGAGTACATCAATACAATTAAACATAGCAAAGAAAAACTAATTACAGCAGCCTATAATAGCACTGACAACTTAAGGACAAATACAACAGCAACAAAACCAGGTAACGGATATGGAAAAAAAAACAAGTGTATGGGTATTTCAAGCGACAAGCTGATAAAATCTCATACGAGAATACATGGACATGGCTAAGAAAGGGAAAGCTTAAGAGAGAAATTGAATCTTTTTTAATGGCAGTGCAAAACAACGCGATAAGAACCAATTATATTCAAACCGAAATCGATTATACCCAATGGAATAGCAAGTGAAGTTAATGTAGTGATAAAAACGAAAACATTTATCACATAATAAGCGAATGTAACAAACTAGTGTAAAAGAAGTGTAAAACTTGGGACGAATGGATGGGGAGGGTGATCTACTGGGAATAGTGTAAGAAATTGAAATTTTCCCATCCTACCAAATAGTACATGCACGAACCAGAATCCGTCCTGGAGAATAAAACCAAAACCTCTCTGAGTAATTTGGTTGAGAATAAGTAGATGAATGGACATCACTCATGCAAATGTTTTGGGTAGGTCCATTCTTGTAAAGTGTACCAATCCACATGCTGCTCATGCACTCTTCAATAAAAGAGGTGAGCTTTTAGCTGGCTAACTTTTCCAAGAAGGCAGCCATGTTACATTTGGCTTGTACAGGTGAGTGCTGTTTATTATTATTCTATACATAAAATTCTCTGGGATTTTGCGATACCAACAGATTAAGTATAACCAGCCAGGAAACTTGACCTTAGTGATAATTGATAATAAAAAAAAGAACATTTCGTATTGTGGACTTTGACGTGACGGTAGACGACTGTGAGAAAATTTTAAAAAAGCGAAAAGATAGACAAGTACTTAGACCTTGCCAAGGAACAAAGAAACCTATGAAACATGAGGGTAACAGTGATACTAATTGTAATTGGTGCGCTCAGAACGGTGCTTAAATGCTTAGAAAGAGAAATAGAAACATTGGAAATCAGAGGAAAAATCGAGACCATCCAAACTACAAAGGGGTTGATATCAGTAAGAACACTAAGAAATATTTGAGAGACGTGAGGAGACTTGCTGTCACTCAGACTCTTGTGAAAGAACATCGGCTAATGCTGGTGTAAAATAGGATGCTGTTAATAATAATAATATACACGTGAAGACCTGGACTTGTCCACGAAAAATTAGGAGAAAAACTAGATCTCTTCTTATAGCAGCTCAAATCAACACTATAAAGACTAATTATAACGAAGCGAAAATAAGTTACATGTCACAGCATAGCAGTGTACGTTATATGGTGACAAAGATGAAACAGTTTATCCCATAATAAGTGAATAAAGGAAACTAGCATAAAAGTTGTTCAAGACAAGATATGGTTGGGTGGGAAGAGTGATCCCCTGAGTGGAAATAAAAGAAAGCGAAATGATATATATATACTTGGACCTTGCCAGAGAACGAAAGAAGCAGTGGACCATTAAAGTTACGGTGATACCAATTGTACCTAGTCAACTCGGAACGGTCCTTAAATGCTTGAAAGGCGTTGAGAAAATTTGGAAATGAGATGAAGAATCGAGACCATGCAGATTATAGCATTAATGAGCCCTGGAGATCTAAGGAGTCTTGTGGTCGCTCAGACTCCAGTGAACGACAACCAGCAGACACTGGTGTAAAAAAACCTACAAGGAGTAAAATAATAATGATAATAAACTATACAAATGCATGTGTTATTTTGTCTATGAAAACAGAAACTTTGATGAATATTATCAGTTGTTTAAATAAAAAGACGAATCTGTTAATTGTAAGTCAAGTTTTTCTGGTGAATTATTTAAAACGTAAGTTAAAAGGATTTTTTTTAATTGTTTCAAATTCTGTACAGTGCGATTTTGAATATATAAGGTAGTGTAAAATTCGAATATCTTGAAGATTGTTTGAATACGTACTTAAGGGGATGGTGTTTAGAATGGAAAGCTCTCAAATACTACATGAGTATGTTAATAACTCTATGCAAAGAAAACAAAATGAACAACCAACAGCAGAATCCCTACACATCTAGAAAAAGCAATAATACAGATAGGCAACTGACCGTCCTGAAGTAGAAAAATAAATCTTTGACTATTGGCTGGTAAAGTTTCAAAAAAGCTTAATAGTAGAGTTAACTAAGTTAAAAATTATCAAATTTGAAGTTTCTTTTTTTGCTTTTTTTGTGATCCGCCGAAAGTTTTTTTTTTTACCAAAAGGTTCTTAGTCACATCTGTGTTAGGAGCAGAGATACATAACCCACGGGTCTGGCATAGCCACAATATGATACCCATGAAAAATGACAAATCTAAGCATAACTCAACGAGGGACTCCAAACAACAGGTTTGGGTGTCAGGATCGGCAAGTGCTCTTTTGGTAACTAACAAGGGGACCTGCACAGCATCCTTCGAATGTTGGCTGCTTTTTTTCAGGTATACAAACGATGAACAAAGCAATCACTCAAATCAGAGATTATAGCACAGAAAGTGGACAAGGGAAGATAACAAACTGGCACTTTACTTTTATTTTAAGAGTCACCATACGCAAAGAGGATATAGAAAAAGAATGATAGAGATTTGGGTAGAGTTAGCTAGATTTAAAACAACAAACCAAAGACTCGTTGATCAGGTTAGGACAATAATCCAGAAAGGATAATTTCCTGACCTTAGAATATTGAAAATACATCAAAAAATCTATAGGGAAGCATGTTAACATACCGCTAATACAGTAATCGAGATGCTAAATACAGAAATGCCAGAAACTTCCAACCAAAGGAAGACGGTAAGTAATAGAAAACACGACACCACACATCCAAACACAGTCAAACAAACACTAACCCAAGAAGAAAAAATGATTGTTGAGATTATGAAAAGAATTATGTCTTGGAAAAAAAACGTATTTCTTGTACTCAGGAACTAAGACTAGAAAATAGCCAAAGCAGAAACGAAAAAAAAAAACGACTTCTTAACAAATATCCTAACAAATAATATCATGGAACAAAACAATCTAATCTATGCAGGTGCGAAACTAGTCTGTGGAAAAGTAGGTTTTTCTTTGAAGAAAAAGAATAAAATGGCTAAACAGGGATAGGAAGTTTGATTTGAAACACAGATAAGACATCTACGACAACAAGCAGAGGTGATATATCAGAAGAAAAATATGAGATTTTGTGACAAAGAGGAAAAACCAATACAAATGCAACAAAATATACAACTTGAAGAGATAATTCAGAAGGTACTGGCGGAAGAAGGAAGGCGGAAAATACCGAAACAGGAATAAAGACTACAGACAAAACCGGACCTTCCGAAACAACAAAAGAAAATTCTATCAGCAAGTAGACGCAGAAAGTTCGAAGACAGTCCAGCAACCGGATGTAAGAGAAGCAAAACAATTTTGGAGCAAAGTATTGGAACGGAGGAATCATTTCAAAAGGTCGAATGGATAAACAACATGGAAAAAGAGGTGTAACGTGTCGAAGCGCCCAGACGATTTTACTCAGTGATTCACACAGAGTGACACTCCAGAAATACCAAACTGGAAAACTCTTGGCCATAATGGCATACATGGATTCTAGTTTAAAAAGTTCACTTCCATCCATGACCGACAAGCAATCGAAATGAACAAATACTTACACGAAACAAACAAAACCAAATTGATTACCAAAGGAAAAACCACCTTGACATAGACAGACCCCCGAAAGGAAACCGCAACAAACAATTATAGACCCACAACGTGCCTACTGATGACGTGGAAAATACTTACGGCACAATTTAGGGAAGATATTTACTGCTTGCTAATAAGCAGTTGACTGTTGCCTGAGGAACAGAAAGGGCTGCGCAAACGATCCAGCGGGTCAGGGGAGCTCCTATATATTGATCAACACAACTTCGACGAGAGTAAAACGAGATGTGAAAAAATCTGGCTATGATGTAGATTGACTTGAAAAAGCCTTATGATATGGTCCCCAAAGCTAGATGATACACTGTCTCAAAAATACTAGATTTACCACGAAATCATAAAGCATATCGAGAGAAGCAGGGATAACTAAAGAGTGGAATTGACGGCAGACAGTAAAAGTTTAGCTGAGGTAAACATCCAGAGAGGTATTTTCCAGGGCGATGTGTTATGAACCATTGCTGTTTGTGGTGGCGATGATACTACTCAATCACATACTCAGAAAATGCGCGGATGGATGCACACTTATTAAATCGCAGAAGATCAATCAACTAATGTACATGGATGGCATCAAACTGTTCGCAAAAAATAAAAAAAAATGAATTGGAAACCCTAATAAAGGCAATGAAAATATACGGTCAGGATATAGGAATGGAATTGGGCATAGAAAAATGCGCCCTGCTAATAATGAGAACGGGAAAGCTCACTTGACGGAAGGAATAGAACAACCAAATAAAGACAAAATCTGAACTGTCAGAAAAATTGAGACCTACAAATATTGGAAAATATTAGAACCGACAAACAAGTAGAGATGAAAGAAAAAATTAAAAAGAGTACCTCAGGAGAACGAGGACGCTACTCAAAACCAAATTATATCGTAAAATCTCATCAGAAGTAATAAACACATGTTTCCATTGTAAGATACTCGGGACCATTTTTGAAGTGGACTAAGGAAGAACTTAAACAAAAGGACAATCGAACAAGAAAACTAATGACAATGCATAAGGTCTTACATCCCTGAGACGACACAGATAGACCGTCAGTGTCGAGAAAAGAAGAAAGAAGAGGACTTGCCAGTATTGAGGATAACATAGACGCATCGATACAACGACTCGAAGTCTACTCACTGAAGCGCGGAGGAAAATTGACTGATTACAGCCATCAAAAATAATACTGACAACACAATCATTAACAGAACTGAAATAACCAGAAAACAAAAAATGAAAAGAAAACAACTCTATGGACACTTCAAGAGACAAACAAAGGAAATATCACACGAGAAATATTGGACATGGCAAAGAAAGGGAAACCTTAAAATAGAAACAGAATTTCTCCTGAGAGCTGCACAAAACAACACCAAAAGAACCTACTATATCAAAGCAAGAATAGATCAGACGCAGCAAAATAGTAAATGTAGGTTATGTGGTGATTGAGACAAAACTATAAATCATATGATAAGCGAATGCAGCAAATTAGCACAGAAAGAATATAAGACGAGACACAACTGCGTGGGCAGGGTGATCTATTGGGAGTTGAGCTAGAAATTGAAATTTGACCATAGGACAAATCGTATATGCACAATCCAGAATCCGTCCTACATAATGAAAGCAGAAAATTCTCTGGAATTTTGGGATGCAAACGGATCACCTAATCTCGGCTAGACGACCAGACCTAGTGATAGTCAACAAAAAAATTAGAACCTTCAGGATCGTGGACTTTACTGCTCTGGCTGATTACTGGGTAAAACTTAAAGAAAGCGAAATAAAAGACCCTAGACCTTGCTAGAGAACAGAAAAAATTATGAATGTGGCGGTGATACCATTTGTAATTGGTGCACTTAGTACAGTAACCAACCGATTGATAAAAGGACAGGACAACTTGGAAATAAGAGGACGAGTGGAGACTATCTCGACCACAGCATTGTTAATATCGGCCATAAAACTGAGAACAGCCCCAGAAACTTGAGGAGACTTGCTGTCACTCAAACTCCAGTGGAATATCATCGGTTAAGGCTGGTGTGAAACACTCTCAAAGGAGTACTACTACTAATATTACAACAACAACTAATAATAATAATAATAATAATAATAATAAGAAGAAGAAGAAGAAGACTAAGAAGAAAGTTAATGATATTTATAGACTGAATGTATAGGGGTAAAAAAGCATAAATGGTCGAGACTAAACTAGAAGTTGAAGACAATTCATTGATACAGCCAAACGCAAAAGAAAGAAAAAGACAATGATAAAAGCCAAGTAAATTTGGGCAACAAACATACCATAAGAAATAACAACCTCATAAGTAATTGCAAGGGAATCCAATATAAAAAGATGGCAAGTTAAAAGACATTCATGAAATAGATATAAAAAAATAGTTTACTTAGAGGGTGATATGTTATACATAGGACGAAAAGAAAAGAAAGACTCCCTACCGAAAAAAAAAAAACGACAACAGAAAAAAAAGGACAATAATATTAATGTCAGCATTGTCAAGCTTAAGGCAATAAAATACAAAAACAATATATATGAATAAAACAATTTCATATATGACTGGAATTCTCATTTTGCTTGTGCACGCACACACACACACACACACACATATATATATACATATAATTTTATATATACAATTATATGTACCTATGTTACATGGATATATCTTTATAAATATATGTATATATATATATATATATATATATATATATATATATATTATATCTATTATATATTAATATATATGTATATATATTATTCTTTCAATATATATATATATATATATATATATATATATATATATATATATATTTATAATTTTATGTATCTATAGTATATATTATTTTTTACATATTGTATATATTACGTATACATCATTTTTTGTATACATATATATATATCATATTATTTCATATATATATTGCAGATATCATTATATATATATTATATTATTTTATATATATATATATATATATATATATATTATTCTATTCACACAAAATTCCATATTTGCATATTATCTCATGCATATATATATATATATATATATAGTCATCCGCAGAGAGACTGTTTCGTTGTATCACATCATTTCAGTGTGATTAGACACGCAGGACGCTTCAAGCTGGGATCCGAATCCGCCCAACTTTGCGTTAGACTTAATATCTTACCACTCAGCCACCAGGTGACATACGTCAGCCTAGAAATTATAACACATATATAGTCACCTCGCTTGTTTACATTTTGTGTTATCGGATATCAGAGGGCTCTAGTCATTAGAAGAGATCGCATTTATATATATATATATATATATATATATATACGACTAGGCAAAGGTATTTGGCCTGCCTCAAAAATTTTATTTCTCACGCTAAAAGTTTCATTTTTAATGAAATAAGTTAATCAGCTCAATGGTTCTTTTTATCATTCTAAATAAAAGTCTTCCTGAGCCACATTAAATACAAATGAAACCAAAAATCACAAAAACTTTTGATTCTCAAAATAACCACCTTTAGTCGCTTTCACCGATTCACAGATCGTCGGCATCGTTTACATTAAAAATTGGAGGTAGACTAAAATAGATTTGCCCTGTTTTCCAGTAAGAGTCACACAAGGTAAATCGAAGTTGTGGGTTGTTTAGTTCTGATTTTTTGGTCAAGTTCATTCCACACCAGTTCAATGAAACTTAAGTCTGTCGATTGCGCCGACCAAGAAATCAGTTTAAGAAAGGGCTGTTCCTCTTTGCTTTTAATATACATTTAAAATGCTTTGGGTCATTATCTTGCATCAGCACAAATACTTGAGCCACAAGCCAGGTTGCAGATTGGACCATGTGATGCTGCAGTGTGCTGTGATAGTCATATTCAATTTGCCCTTCATTTGGTCCAAATCTCCAAATTTACAAATGGCAAAAGCCCCATACTATAACAGAGTCTCCTTCATGCTTTACGGTTGGTGTGATACAGGGATTTGCAGCTCTTTCACCAACATTTCGCCCCTTATAGACCAAGTCCAAAGGACTTTATTCTATTGCTGTATTGTCCAGGTTTAGTGAACCTTGGCTCACTGGTACCTTTTGGCATTGTTTTGCTTCCTCAGCATTGTTTTCTTGACAGCAATTCTGCCATCTGGGCCAGCTTCACTGATTTTTCTCCCTACAGTGGATGTTGACACATTTTTTCACAACATTGGTTCAGGTGTGCAGTTATGTTTGGAACAGTTTGCCTTCTGTCACGTAAGCTGGTGACTTTAATGAAATTGTCCTTGCAGAGGTAAAAGAGATTGTATCTAGCAAACAGTAGTCCAAAGAAATAAATGAGTTCAAGTGGTGGTATAATGTAAATTTTGGAAAAGATTTTCCCACTCAGTTCTAAAAAAAAAAGAAAGGAAAACGCCTTCAAATTAATTTCCCATTGATATCTGGTCATACTTGGGTCAACGTTACCGAGGAAGATTTGTATTTAGTATAATAAATAAAACATTGTGGTGCTTAAGTTGTTTCATTAAAAATAAATCTTTTAGGATGCGAAAAGAAATTGTGGGTGGCCATATACTTTTGACTGGCAGTGTTAATACACACACACACACACATACACATACACACACACACATATATATATATATATATATATATATATATATAAATGAATTGGTCCGCTTCTAATTTTTTAAGAATTGTTTATTTAGTTCTTACATACAAGTATGTTTCCAGCTAGTTGCTTTCATCAGAGAGCATTTAATAATTTACTAGTTTTTTGCTTCTACGTTGCACAAGGTCATACGAATGGGGCACACAATGAGACTCGAACTCGCTTGAGTTGGTTTGATGGTGAAATGTTTTTTCAGGTTTTGAATCTGTTTATATGGAGGTCACTGTTTTGTGTTAGATTTCTCCTTCTCCTGCTTTCTTTCTCTTTCTTTTTCTCAGAGTATCTCACCCGGTCGGCCTTGTGGGCACATTTCCCAAATTATTCTTTGATATATGATATGGTATATTTTTTGTTTTACTCTGGGTCGTTTTGTGTGCTTGTGTGCATGTGTGTGTGTGTGTGTGTGTATTGTTGATATGTTATATTTAGTTTGATACAAGTGCAATGTTTTAAATTCTCCGTGACTACATTCGTATAGTTGTTTAGATACATTTAATTTTCTATTTTCTGGTATTTTAATGTTGCTTTTGTGGAGAGATATTCTGATATTGAGGGCTTGCATTGATCCTATGTATACTTCTTTACATTTTTTACATTCGATTATGTAGACTACGAATTTTGAGTTGCAGCTTAAGCCTTTCTTTATTATAAAAAACCCGGAAGCAAAATTCATTATAAATAATTTATATCTACCTATTATAAACATTCCATAACATAAATATCCTTTAGTCTTCTTTTTCTTCTTCTTCTTCTCTCTCTCTCTATATATAAACTGTAATCCCGAAAAAGCACATCATAATGATAATTTCTTTATTTGATTAATTGTTTGATTTAACAGCATGTTAACTCATCCAGGTTTATTTTGTGCCAAAAGGTCAAGCAGACAAGTTTATTCCAAGTTAATATTTATACTTTCTGTAGTTGTTTCTTAAGAGTTTTGCTTTTTGTACCGAGTTCTATTGAAAAGCAATATTTGTACACAGATCTATTTGACCCATTGATATTCCTGGCCAGAATGGACATGAGTCTGTTGCTGAAACTTATTAAACTATGTGCGAACAAATGATTAACATTTAATAGAATTATAAGTGTTCGATGACAATAACTGAAACCATTTAACTCTGCCCAAACAAAAAAGATCTAACCCGTTTATAGATAAAATTACTTACAAGCACTTCGCTTACAAGCCATATATACATATAACTAGGTTTTGGCATTAACTTTTGGAGGTGCCCGTGGTGTAATGGTTATCATCGTAGGAAATGGACACGGCGACACGTTATCAAATCCTCTACGAGGCTGATTGCATTTCACATAACTCTAATACCCTTGGGAAAGGAATAAATCCAATTATTCTCCCTTCAGCTATAGGTAAATAGTAGGACAGACTGAGTTCTTCAGCCCTGGTGAGGCCACTAGTCTAGGAGAAGGAAAACTCTAAATTCAAACCTGTTAAACTCCGCTTAAAAATTGACCTTGTGTCATATCCTGCCCGAGCGGAGGAGTTGGTAAATATGGTTTTGGCATTAACTAACCCTCATGATGATTCGATGCCTTGAGATGGCTCTGGATGAGACTCGTGAAAGTATGGAAATAAGGAAAAACTAAAATGATTTTATGCCATGAGATGGTTCGGTACGAGACTCTAAAGAGTAAAGACTAAAGAAGAAAGACAGAGAGGTTTCGCCGAAGATCCTTACCGTCCGTCCCTGCGTGTGCAAGTTCAGCCGTCATCAACTCTCTCTCACTCTTATCTGACCGTACATTTTAGGTTATAAAAGGAAAAGAAAAGAAGCAGATTATATTTTTATACATCACCGTTGTTGTTTAATTCTGCTAATCAACATTATAAAGTAATGATGTCTAGATGACAAGCGGAAAGTCCTTGTGTTATGATGACAAAAGTGATGGACAACAAATTCAGGTCGCTCTAAAATATTTACTTTTAGACAAATACTTTGGGAAAAAGTATCAACTTCTTTATCCCTCAAGCTATGGCTTAAATGGCAATACTGATGTTCACTGCTGTTCTTCGACAAGAAGAATTGAATTACACACAAAGATTGATATGCTATTAAACAAAGGAACCAAACAACACGTAGATGACTAGACGACTGTCAAGACATCTTGACTTCATCTTGACAAATCAGAGCAAAATACAGCCTGTATTTATACCGGCTCATTAGCCTAGTGGTCAAAGTGTTCGCCAGTGGTTCAGGAGACCTGAGTTCAATCCCAGGTCGCGTCATACCAAAGACTTTAAAAATACTACTTGATTCCTCCTTGCTTAACCCTCAGCAATATAAGGTACGTATCAAGGATAAATTGGACTAATCCAGGGAAAGGAGTAGCTCCCTCCTCTACACTTTGTAGTAGCTATTGATTAGGGAGCTTTCTGGTCACCCTCCACTACAGTTGCCAAAAACATTTAAACATCATTTTTTTTAAATTAAGCAAGTACAATATCTTCCCTGTTCACTTGACTTGGCTTAGTTTGACTTTTCTTATTATCCTCATCTAAAAAGGTCATTGTCAACGACTTCCACCAAAACACTTTCGCGACTCTCTATTCTGAGATCATCTCTCTGCTTTCCCTTGATAGGAGTTCTTGTGATTTCTTGAGCTGATTGGTGTTGTCCTCAAATCCAAATCGTATTTATGGAGTCCACAGTCCCCTACAATTCCAGGATATCAGGGTGTAGATCACCAAAATGTAGGTACAAAAAGTAACTAATCTCTTTCAACTACTGGTCAACACCAAAATCATGTCTGAAAAAAGAGATAAAAAATCTCACTTATCCGGAACATCTGACCAACATTACCACACACACACAAACACACACACATCTTGAACTATATATATATATATATAACTACACCAAGCCATATGTATATCGTGATATATGTATATATATATATGCGTATAACATATATATATATATATACTCAACTTATGCTTACATATATATACACCATAGATATGACTAGTATCATATATATATATATATATATATATATATATATATATATATTACTCATAGGCAACTTGCAAGCAGACATATACAAACACGCATACATCTAACTTGATGTAAAAACACGCGAAAATGTTACATCAAGTCATTTTAAAGTTTCGTATGTAATTAAAAATTGTTTATACTTGTGGAGAGATTTGCAGCTTGATTTAGAACTACTGCAGTAACTGAAGGAGGGGCTCGTAGTGTAATGGTTATCATCGCAGGAAATGAACACTGTGGCATGAGTTCTAAACAAGGACGAGGGTGATTGTATTTCTCATAATACTAATACCCTTGGGAAAGGTATGAATCTATCTATTCTCCCAACAGCGATGGATAGATAGTTGGGCAGACTGTGCACTTTAGACTTGGTCTAGCCACTAATCTAAAAGAAGGAAAACTGAACGCAGACCTGTTAAACTCCACTTAAAAATTGACCTAGTGTCATATCTTGCTCTTACGAAGGGGTTAATAAATGTAGACTGCAGTAACTTGAATCTTATCCTTGATCTTATAAGATGCAGTGTGATTTTCAGTGAAAATGAGGGCCTTATAAGTAAATATGGCAAATTATTGTTTTGAATTTGTGTTAATACTCTCTAATTGAACATAACTTGGTTGCAAAATACTCAATGGATAATTGTTCGTATATTTATATTTGATATCATTTTGTGTCACTTTGCGATATTTACATCTAATCTAATTTTGTCATATCTCATCGTTAGAATCTACAGTATTCTCGGGGAGTTTTACAACAGAACTAGCTGGTGACATTCACTGGAATCCAAATGACTGCAAGTATTCTCAGTTCTACATGGCTCTTCTCAATGTTAGAATTGATTGGAGTAATATGTAATTTGAATCATTTCAGTACTTCTGTTGATCTCCAGTTTCAAAACTCATTTTTACAGGATCTTTTGAATTATAATGATTGTTTTGCTCACTTGAGAAGTTTTCAGCTGATGGTTACTCACTGGAGTTTGCGTGACTGGAAGTCTCCTCAAGTCTCAAGGACTCTTCTCAGTATTCCGGCCGATTTTAATAATGCTGTAGTTTGGATGGTTTCCAATTTTACTATTATTTCCAAGTCCTCCTGTCCTTTTATCAATCATTTGGTAACTGGACGGAGTGCAGCACTTACCATTGGTATAACTATCTCTTTCATGTTCCAACATTTTTTAAGTTCCCTGACAAGGTCCAGGTACTAATCTTTCTTTTCGCTTTCTTACTACTTTTCTCTATGGTCAACTGGAAGGGCAAAATCCCCTATTGGGCATGTTCTCTTTTTTGTTGTTATTATTATTATTATTATTCACTCCTTAGAGTTTTTCACATCAGCATTAGCTGATGGTTTTTCACTGGAGTTTGAGTGACAGCAAGTCTCGTCAAGTCTTCAGCACTCTTCTCAGTATTTTGGCCGTTCTCAATAATGCTGTCGTTTGGATGGTCTTCACTCGTCCACCAACTTCCAAGTCCTCCAGTCCCTTTAGTAATCCTTTGGTGACTGTACAAAGAGCACCAATTATAATTGGTACAAATGTCACTTTCATGTTCCACAGTTTTTTCAATTCCCTAGCAAGTTCGAGGTATTTATCCTTCTTTTCACATTCTTTCAGTTTTATTCTGTGGTCAGCCGGGACAGCAAAGTCGACAATTCTGCTAGTTCTCTTTTTTTGTTGATTATTATTATCATTATCATTATATTACTACTTGTAAATATATCACACCAGCGTTAGCTGAAGGTCTTTCACTAGAGTCTGAATGACAGCAAGCCTCATCAAGTCTCCTGGACACTTCTCAGTATTCTGACCGATCTCAACAATACTTTAGTTTGGATGGTTTCGTCTCGTCCTTCGATTACTAACTTTTCCGAAAACACCAGTTACGATTGGATTCACCGTCTCCATGTTTCATTGCTTTTCTAGTTCTCTTGCAAGGTATACGTACTTGTCTTTCTTTTAATTTTTTTTTAAATTTTCACTCTGTGATATTATTATTATTTCCTTGATTTGCAGTTTGATACATTCATTTACCGAGTCTTTCACCCCAGAAATGGAAAATGTTCTCAGACATTTAATGGAAATATTAGATTGAAAGCGTTTTTCTATACATGTCAGTAGTGATTCAGTTATAGATGCTTTTATTGTACTTTTTATTTCATTGTTCATCTTAAACATTTCAATCACTCCAATAACTATTAGAAATAGCAACTGTGTTTAAATGCCTCATCAAATTGACTGACATGTTTTTTTGAATGGATAAACATGTCTCTGAGAGAGATTTGTATCTCCACTCTAGACGGAACCCCTCTTAAACTAGTAGAAAAATTCACTTACCTAGGAAGCAGCGTCGCATCAACCGAAAAGGACATCGACACGAGGTTAACGAAAGCATGGACAGCTATCAATGGGCTATCGATTATATGGAAATCAGACCTAACCGATAAAATGAAACGCAGTTTCTTCCAGGCAGCGGTCACATCGATACTGCTATATGGATGCACTACATGGACTCTAACAAAACGGCTGGAGAAAAAGCTAGACGGCAATTACACAAGAATGCTGCGAGCAATCTTGAAGAAGTCCTGGCGGCAACACCCGACAAGACATCAACTGTACGGCCACCTGCCTCCTATCACGAAAACTATTCAAGTTAGACGAACCAGACACGCAGGACACTGCTGGAGAAGCAGGGACGAACTCATAAGTGATGTACTCTTATGGACCCCCACACATTGCCGTGCAAAAGCCGGACGACCAGCATGAACATACATTCAGCAACTATGTGAGGATACGGGATGTTGTCCAGAAGACCTGTCTGAGGCGATGAACGATAGGGAAAAATGGTGAGAGAGGGTCAGGGATATCCGTGCTACTAGCACGACATGATGATGATGATGATGATGACATGTATGTGGGCTTTTGTTGTGTGATCGGTATTTATGGTGAAGTTAAGAATAAAAAAAATCTTTTTTTTTTATTCATATTATTTTTCTACTGAGGTACGTTTGAATTTTGGCAGATTTTCAAATGCAAGTATTACCTGAGTCTATCCTGGCAATTTTTAAACTCATTTAATAGCCATGAAGAAAATCCAGATATGAGATGGTCAATATACTTCTCAATATGTGTACAGAAATGGCCATTTGTATCTACTTAATTCCTCACAAAATTCCATACTGTGATTCTGTCGACAGGTTCTGATCTTGAGCGGCAAGGTTAAACCTCTCTGTTTATGCTTTCATCTCAAAGCTATGCAACCCTTGATGGGTCATATTTGTTCAATATCATGGTCCTGTGCTCGCTATGAGGTTTTTGCCGCATAAGGAGTTTTAGCAAGTTAGTTTTCCCGTGTGTAAATACTTTACTCTTTTGATGATTTTTCACAAAAGTGTTACCGGATGGGTTTTCACCGAATTTTAAGTGATAGCAAGTCTCGTCATGTCTCCAGGACTCTTCTCAGTATTCTGGCTGATCTTAATAATGCTGTAGTTTGGATGGTTTCCAATTTTCCTCTTATTTCCAAGTCTTTCAGTCTCTTACCAAACTTTTGGCGATTGTTCAAAGTGTAACATTTCATATGCATAGGAATCCAAAAAACACTCGAAACACTGACGACTCTCCTGGTTCAGGTACGAAACTATTATTACCTTCTTGACTTTTAGGTTTTTCGACACGAGGAAGGAGAGACACAATTTTTACTAAGCTGACTGTTCCATCTGACCCCACCACGCGCGGCGGATCTCGTAGACCCATCTGGACTCGCCTAGGTTTGGATCTCAACTCACTGACCCAACAAACGCATGCGCATCCTGCAGTCCCGACTGGACTCGTCTAGGTTCGGACCTCAACTAACTGCTTTTTTCCAAAAATCACCCAATATCCTAAGCCCATCGCTTCCGGGCATGGTGTCATTCATATCCCAGTCCCATTTTCTATCCGGGGGTTTTATTATGATATCTTTATCACATCCTCACCGCGCGAGCGTGAAAACCTGTGCTCAATGTGTGCCCCTACCCGTGCACTAAGCCGAATAGTTCTAAGCCTAACTAAACCGAAAGATAAGATATAACTAACGAAAAATGATAATATAAAAAAAAAAACCCTTCCGCAATTACATAACATAAGTGCATTATTTATAATTGGTATCACTGTCCATTTTATGTCTCATATTTTTTTGTTCTGTTGACTATCGCTAGATTTGGTCGTCTGACCAATATTGGGTGCTCTGTTTGTCTCTAAAAATCCCAAAGAAGTTTGCGCATCTCTTTCTCCAAGACGGATTCCAGGTTGTGTATATACCACTTGTTCGTGCAGTCAAACTTTAGTTTCTTGCTCAATTCACAGTGGATTACCGTCTCCAATCAAGTCGTATCTGGTCTTATACTCTTTCTGTGCTAATTTGCTGCTTTCACCTATTATGAAATTGGTCGATTCGTCTCAGTCAACACATAACCTACATTTGCTATTTTGTTATGTTCTCTCTATTTTAACATCGTTGGTCCTCATAGCGTTGTTTTGTGGTGCAATTAGAAGAAATCCTGTTTTTCTCTTAAGGTTTCCTTTTCTTCGCAATTTTCAAGCCTTTTGGTGTGAGATTTCACTTGTTTGTCCTTTGAAATCTCCTTATAGTTATTTTTCTTCCTGTTTTTGTTTTCTTGTTATCGTTGTTCTGTTGATCAATATATTGTTTCAGGTCACTGTACTTAGTCTTCGAGCCGACGTATCAATGCATCGACACTATCTTCGCTGCAGGTGTGTCCTTTTCCTTCTTTTCTTGACGCATGCAGTTCATGTGATCTCTGGGTTAAAAGGCCTAATGCATCGTCATTAGTTTTCTAGTTCTCAAGTCTATTATTTTAAGTTCTTCCCTCATCCACTTCAAAAATGGTCCCACGTATCTTTCAAAAGGTATAACTTAGGTTTTTATGCTTTTGATAAGATTTCTGCTACATACTTTGGTTTCGAGTAGTTTTCTCGTTCTCCTGAGATACTTATTTTTCTTTTATTTCTCCTTTTTTGATGGTATCCGCTTCCAATATTACATCTATTCGTAAATTTTCTTGCTTCTTCAAGTGTTCTGATTTTTTTCTTGATTTGGTATTTCTATTCCTTCCATCATTTGTAATTTTCCGCTTCTCACTATTAGCATGGTACATTTTTCTATGCCAAATTCTATCCCTACATCCTGACTGCATATTCTCACTGTCTGTATTAGGGCTTCTAATTCTTTTTTTTTTTTTGGCAAACTGTTTGATGTCGTCCATGTTCATTAGGTGACAGATCTTTTCTTTCGATTTTGTAAGATTGTAACCATCAGTGCATTTCCTAAGTATATGATTGAGTGGCATCATTGCTATTACACTAAGTAATGGTGATTTTATATATCCTTGGAATATACCTCTTTGGGTTTTTACCTCAGATAAACGTTTTCCTCCTGCAGTCAATTCCACTATCTAGTTTTCCATAAACTTTATTTCCTCGAATACCTTTTACATTTTGAGACTGTATTATCGATCTTTGGGGGACCTTGTATGATCAATGTATAGCAGATTTCCTGTTTCTCTTGCTTCCTTTTGGTATCCTTTCTGTTCTTCAGGGAACATTCAGTTGCTTATTAACGAGTTGTAAATCTCCTTAATTTGTGCAGTTATTATTTTCCACATCATCGGTAGGCACGTTATGGGTCTATAGTTGTTGGAGTGTTTCCTTTTGGGATCTGTTGGATCAGGGTGGTATTTCCTTTGATCATATTATTATTATTATTATTATTATACTCCTTGTTAGTTTTTCAACAGGTGGATTTTTCATTTCAGCCTGAGTGACTTCAAGATAGCAAGAATTAAAGGACTTTTCTTATTATCCTAGCCGAGTTTAACAGTGCTTTAATCTTGATGATATCGATTCTTCCTCTAATCTCCAGTACTTTATGTCTCTTTTCTAGGTCCTTTGAGACTGTTCCCAAGGCCCCCAACGACGTATGCTATCTCACATATTCATATTCCACTGCTTTTCCAGGCTTCTGGTAAGCTCCAGGAACTTCTCCAGCTTTTCGCTATCTTTCACTTTCGAGCTGTGGTGTGGTTTTACAGTAAAATCAAGTATATGACAGTTTCTTTTTTCTAGTTAATTAAGACTATGTTTGGTTTTCTAGCCGAGATTATGCGACTTCTTTTTATTTGAAAGACTTAGATAATTTTTTGTGTTTTATTTGAAAGGACTGGTTCTGTTTTTTGTTTACATATTTATTAGTATGGCGAATGTGAGTTTTTTTCCACCAGCGCTAGCTAATGGTCTTTTACTGGAGTCAGTGTGAAAGGAAGGTTCCAGGACTTTTCTCAGTATTTTGCCTATTTTAATATTGCTAAATGTTGGTTCTTCTCCGCTTGTCCACTGATTTTTTAATCTCCTTGTGATTTTAACAAGCTTTTGAGGATTGTTTCGAGAGCATTAATTACAACTGGTATCACCATCACCTTCATGTTCTCTTGTTTCTTTAGTTCCTCACAAGTTTTATACACCAGGGTTTGCTGTTGACCTTTAACTGGAATCTGCTTGAGAACAAGTCTCCTAAGTTCTCCGTGGCTTTTCTGAGTATTCTGTTAGACCTCATCAATGGAAATTTACTAAGCTTTTTGCTTAGATGTGGCACAAGGCCATATGAAAGGGGCATCCAATGAGACTCGAACTCACTCGTGTAGGTTTGCTTTTTCCTTCAATTTCCAACTCTTCTAGCCCACTTTCGAAGCTTTTGGGAACCTTTCCAAGTCCACCAATAACAACTGGTATCACTGTCACCCAGAGCTTTCTTAGTTCTTGGCCAAAGTCAAAGGATTTGTTTCTCTTTTCACTTTCTTTAATTTTCATTCTATGACCAGAACGGCAAAATCCACTCGATTGCAATTCCTCATTTTATCAACATTAGGTCTGGTCATCTGGCTGGATTTGGAAATCCGTTTGAATCTCAAAATCCCTAAGAATTTTTTGCATCTGATTATCTAGGAAGAGTTCTAGTTTGTGAATATATCATTCAATAATATGGTCAAATTTCAGTTTCTTTCACAAATCTCAGTGGATCATCTTTCCAACCAAGTTGTGTCAAGTCTTGTATTTGTGCTAGTTTGCTGCATTCATTTACAATGTGGTTTATACTCTCAGTAATTTTTTACATCGATTTTATCAGGTAGTTTTTCATGGAAGTCAGAGAAGTCTCCTCAGGTCTTCAGCACTCTTCTAAAATTTCTGGCTGATTTTGACAGAGCTGTGGTTAAAATGGTCTTCTTTCTCTGATATCCAGTTCCCCCAGCCTTTAAAGATCGTTTTAATGACGCCTACTCTAACTAATTATCTAGGATTTTCTGCTCTATAGCAAAATCCAGGTATCTGTTTATCTTTTTCGTTTTCTTTTATTTACACTTATTGTTATGTTGGAACGACAAAATCTACCCGATGACTATTTTTCTCTTCGTTAATTAACTCGGCTTGAACATGTTCATGCGTCCGTATATGAAAATCCCAGATTATCTTATGCGTTTCATTTTCTTGATAGATTCTGGTTTGTGTATATACCATTTGTCAATATGATCAAATTTTAGTCTCTTGCGCAATTTCTAAGGAACTCCGTTCCCACCCAGCCATGTCTACCCGTTTATTATTTTTGTGCCAGTTTACTGCATTCGCTTGATATGCAATTATATTTTTGTAACTCTATCATCCCATAATCTAAACTTGCTATTCCTATCAGTATTTTATAATTTCGAACCGTTATTTTAATATGCGCAGCAAGTATTAACAGAAAATATATATGTGAAAAAGCTTATCTGATATGCATTCTTTATACTCACAACTTTAATGCAACTATCGTCTGGAAAAAAGCTTTCAGAATATCTACCGTCCCTGCACGTTTATCGTGCCATTTTCGTAACATAACAGCATGTGTCTTTTATAAACATTGCCTATTACGACTGACTCTAAAGAAGGCAATGCCTCCCTCTCATCATAGATCTTTCCGTTATTATTCCGATAAGCCGTTGATGATGTTTGTGGAAGGTGGTTTGTCGTCGACCATTCAACCATGAAAATAGAATAAAGAAAACCCGGAGAAAGACGTATTAATTATGAATTGGCCCAAACTCATTACGGATGCGTCAGCCTTAACAAAGAGAAAAGCTAACCACTGAAGGCGGATTACTGCTCTGTATTATTCAAAGGATTCAGGTTTGATGAATGATTTACAGCAGAAAAAAAAAATCCCAGATTAATAAAAAGTTCTTTATTCGTTTTTTAATTACGGGTCTGATTGTTTAAGTCTTAGATACGTTTGATCCATCGGTGACGAGTGCTATGGGGGCTTGAATAATTGAAAGTCGGAAGGTGGATGGGGATGTTTAGATGAGCTTGATCAATAAATACAAGTCTACTGTAAGCCATTTCACTTGTTAAACATTGAAGAAGAAACTCCTACTTAACGATATAATGTAAATGTATTGCTCAGCATGGCTTTGTTAAAAATACATAGACTCAAATTTAAGTTCCTTTATCACACCCAGTTTCTTATTTTTTCCTTTTTACACATACACACATAGATATACAAACACACACCCATATATGCATACACTTATGTGCGTGTATATATATATATATATATAAACCAGTGGCGACTCTAGCCTATTTTTGCTAGTCGTTCCCAACCCGTGGTCCGTGGACCCAAAGTAAGTCATCATAGTTACTATTGCGTGATTCTCCATTGTATAGCACAGATTGACTAACGTACCTTGCATGGTCTTTTTTTGTAAACAATCAAGATACTATATAATTTGTAGTCTTGTTAATACAGTAGATAAGATAATTTTTTCCTTTTAAAAGTATAGAAGAAAAGAGATGTTTATTACTATGACGAGAAAAATATGTTTATTAGAATAAAGAAATTGATGACAATATACACAGACACAGCTAGTAGTTTTAATTTCGCTTAAAATAAAGATTATTTGTTGAAAATGTATTCAAATAAACAAATTTTAGTTACAGAATGTAATATATGCAAAATTCATTAAAGAAATAGAGATCTGTTTGTGAAAAAAACGAATTAAAACACGCCGTTTAACCAACATTTACCATAGCGATGATGATGACGTCGGCGACGGCTATAATCTGCTATCCCCCACTCTCTCTCTCTCTCTCGGTCCCTCTCCCTCTTCCCAAGACAGGCGTCAGCAGTCACATTGTACTAATTTTTTTGAGCACGGTTATCTGACTTGCTTTTGCCATTGGCTACAGCCAAAAGCGAGATTTCTCTAACATTACTGTTATTATAAGGGTCTTGTGCTTGGCATGGATTACGCGTTTTCAACATTATAGCCGATTTTATGGCATGTTCAATGGATCTGACGGTGGCCGGACAAAGACCATCCGTTCAAAACAGCATCGTTTTATTATTCCCAGATATATTTATGAACTTTTGGCTACTTAGTTATCGAAACTTGAATAGATACGTAATTTAATTGAGATCAGACATAGTATGTTTGCTTGAAATTAATGGGTGATTTTTAATCCATTTTGAATAACATTGACCGAGTTATTGGTCGTGCCGGGCACGAGTAGCACTAGTCCCATCTCCGCCCCTGATATACACACACACACACACACACATATATATATATATATATATATTGACTCTTTATTCTATCTTTGACCTTTTATCGTCTCCACATGATTCGGCTGTATTTTGGATTGAATGAATTTAGGAAGGCGCCATTTGTTTCCAAAGTGCTTTCGGCCCTAACTTGAACCATCTTTGAGCGAGAGAATAATGAATTGACAAACAAAATGATGAGTCATTTACTTTTATACAGAGAGTAGGAGGAAGAAGAAGTGGGAAGAAATTTCATTGAAGACAAGAATTTTACCAGTGGAAAGAGGAAAGATTAGCTGGAAATGTGTTACAGGCATTTTAGAATGTGGTTGCAATATTCGGAGTTGATCTTGTGAAGGGAAGGTTAGGTAATATTAATAGAGTTTCAAGAATTTGAATGTTTTGTTTGTTTTTTTTTTCTTGGTTTAACATGAAGGACTTTTTAGTTTTATTTTTCTGCGTCAAGAGGTGGGACTTGAGTGTGTTTTGAGGTGTTGAGAGATGGAATTAGTCATAAATGTGAAACGTTAAACGACTCGACGGAATTAAAGCAGTCAAACCTATGTATAAACTTACTTTATTGGAAAAGCATTCTCCTAGTGGACATTTAAACCAGTACACTTTGGAAAAATACGGTGCCTTCCTAAATTCATTCTATCCAAACGTCAAATGATTCCTACGGAGACTTGAACGATTCAAAAATTGAATAAGCAGACAAAAAATGTCTTTCCTTTTAAATCAAAGATGTTTTAAAGAGAAAAATACTTACTATGTATAAATATACATATATATATATATATATATATATATAAAGATCACGTAACTCTACATTTGAACCAGTCGTTAGGTCGTGTCAGCACAGACAGCTTTGTAATCTCGCTTAATAACAAACGGGTTTGGTTTATCAAATAAACGTAACCAGCCGATCCATACCTCAAACACAAGACCGGCAGCGAACAAACAAGTTTGGTATGTCCATTAGCAAAAACCAGTCAAATAAATCAGCTCATAAAATGCCACTTTCATATCTGCTGACTTTAGTGTTATCTTCACAAGGAATCATTGTGACGCCACGTTTCAATTCAACTAATTACTCTGATAAAAATGGATGTGTCAACGGAGCACATAAGACATGAATACTCTATGCGCTTCGAAAATTCGATAATGATGTAGAAGTAACCCAAATTATTTATTTTTATAAGATAGATCAGTAAATGAATCGATAAAATTGTTTTTTTAAACGAAAGAAATGTTAAAAAAATGTTTGGTTTTGTCGGTTGAATTTGTTGCCTGTCCCCACTCATTCGGCTAATTAATCCCTAACTCCGCTCTTCTCACTATTTCTATTTAAAGGGAACGTGCGTTGAGTAATGGTTATTGTCATAAGAATTTGGACTAGAAAAGCCGAGTTCGAATCCTGGACGTGGTTGTTTGAGTTACTCTTTGAATTAATATTCTTGAGAATTAGAAAATCTCTTTTCTTCTCATCCCAGCTATGGATAGAAGAGTAGGGCAGATGGGACTCTTCTGCCTGGATACAACAGCCGATGAAGGAGAAAGAAAAAATGATTTTAAAACTTGAGGCGTGATTTTCATAAGAATATGGGCACATATGTACGCGTGTGAGAGAAAAATCCGTGGTGTTGTGGCTAAAGTGTAGGATTTTACATTGTAGTAAGAGAGTTCAAATTTCAGACACTCCAAACGTTCACTTTCAGATTAATAACCTTTATTCCTCTAGCTGTCGGATAAATAGAACCACTGCAGTTCTTTTTTAAGGCTGGCTTTGATATTCAATAACTCTCGAAGATATATATATATATATATATATATATATATAAGGAGACACATACTTCTTTGACATTTTTACTGGTGTTCTGCAAGGGGATACATTACCCCCATATCTATTTACAACAGACTACGTATTTCGATCGTTCATATATCTTATGAATGAAAGAAAATGGTTTTAAACTAAAAAAAAGACGATACCCCGCAGAAACTATTACGGACGCAGACTACGCTGATGATTTAGCGCTTCTAGCAAATACTTCTACCCACTCCGAATCCCTGCTGCACAATCTGGAGCAGGCAGCAGGTGGCATTAGCCGCTATCTGAATACAGACTGCATGTGTTTTAATCAAAATGGAGACATCTCTACACAAAATCGTGGATCTCTGAAATTAGTGGACAAATTCATCTACCCCGGAAGCAGTGTCTCATCTATTGAAAATGACATCAATATGCGCTTAGCGAAGCCATGGATTGCTATCGATAGGTTATAGATCATATGGAAGTCAAACTCGTCCGATAAAATAAAATGCCGTTTCTTCCAAGCATGCAGCACATGGACGCTGACAAAGCGTATTGAGAAAAAGCTAGATGGGAACCGCACAAGAATTGTTCGTGGCATATTGAACAAATCTTGGAAGTACCATTCCACAAGGCAGTATCCGTACGGCCACTTTTCTCCTATCTCTAAAACTATCCAAAAAAGACAAACAAGACATGCGGGACACAATTAGAAAAGTAAGGACGAATTCATAAGCGACGAACCCTTCATACGAATATACAAGTCTTGGCCGATCAACCAGAACTTATCTACAACATCTCTGTACGGACACAGGATGTCGTCGTGAAGACTGCCGGAAGCGATGGAAGATAGAAATGAGTTGTGGGAGGGAGCCAGGTAAATCCGTGCTAGCAAGATGACATGATGATGATGACGATACATTTATATATATAGAAACCAAGAAAAACTATAGCTGGTCCCACAGAAAATATTTGCATTATCTACAAATCACCCATGTTGTTAGACTTGCAGTTCACATTTAACATAACGATGGGATATCAATACATTGAACATGATCAGAGAGCTACTATTAACTATTTGGATGAAGTCCTCAAGGCGTAATGAATAAAGTAAGCGGGTTCGATCTCCAGTCGTGCTATTACATTCACCTTTGGACTAATATCTACGGGAAATGTGTGAACTTTTCCAGCTATTGGTTAGATAGTATCACTGCCGTTATTCTTCAGTAATAGCTGGGGCATTTAATAACCCACGAATGTTGATAAACCATTAAAAACGAATAAATCAATTACTACCTATTTATCAATACTTATTTGCGAACGAATTTAGTTTCAAGCAACCATTCTTAATACAAATAATACGGTTTCAGATAATTTGCTGTATATTAATAATTAATAATAGATTAAACTTCATCTCATCAGACCATAGGACATAGTACCAGTAATCCATGTGCTTTGTTGATATGTCTTCAGCAAACTGTTTGGGGGCTTTCTGGTGTATCGTCTTCAGAAGAGGCTTCCTCCTGGGGTGACAGCAATGCACAACAATTTGATGTAGAATGGAGCGTATGGTCTGAGCACTAACAGGCTGACCCCTGGGCACTTCTGGTGGTGTAACGGTTAGCAAGCTAGACAAGCAAACCTACACGAGTGAGTTCGAGTCTCATCGGGCGCCCCATTCATTCGGCCTTGTGCCACCTCGAAGCAAAGGGCTTTGTAAATTACTAACAGGCTGACCCCCCCCACCTCTTCAATCTCTGCAGCAATGCTGACAGAACTCCTACGCCGATCTTTCAACGAAAGCATTTGGATGTAACGCTCAATACGTGCGTTCAGCTTTTTTGGATGACCTACCTGAGGCCTGTTTTGAGTGGACCCCTCACTTTTAAAACGCTGGATGATCTTAGCCACTGTGCTGCAGCTCAGTTTCAGGGTGGTGGCAGTCTTCTTGTAGCTTGGCCATCTTCATGTCGCGCAACAATATGTCTTTTAAGATCATCAGAGAGTTCTTTGCCATGTGGTGCCATGTTGGAACTTTCAGTGACCAGTATGAGAGAGTGTGAGAGCTGCACGACAAATTTGAACACACCTGCTCCCTAAGCACACATGGGCCTAGTAACACATGGGCCTAGTAACACATGAGCCTAGTAACACTAATGAGTCACATGACATTTTGGAGGGAAAATGACAAGCAGTACTCAATTTGGACATTCAGGGGTGTAGTTTCTTAGGGATGTACTCACTTTTGTTGGCCGGGGTTTAGATTTTAATGGTTATATTTTAAGTTATTTTAAGGGGAAAATAAATCAATTGTTATGTAAGCTGCATACAGACTACTTTTCATTGTGTCAAAGTGTCATTTTGTCAGTGTCAACTTCATACTTGGATAACCGTTACGCTAAGCGCACCTCCTTGAGGGAAAACAACTACAACTAAAGGGGTGAACAACAGTTTTTTTGTAGGTTTTAACGGTGAATTTATGGTTGTTTTCGACGAAAGCAATGCTATATCGGTTAAAGTAACCTCTTAAAAAAGTGAATTGAAACTTTTCTGGACACATAGTGCAATAGATAAAGTATTGGCCTGAAAGTGCTTTTGAGTAAAATCATCTGGAGGTTACAGGTTCAATCCCAATTTAAAATAACAAAGAATACGTACACTTGTACCCGGTTATCATTAACGGAATCAGAAAAATCTACTCGCATGAATTAAATAAAGGGTTCAGTTCGAAGTTCTGTGTTGGCTTCCGAGTTCGACACTACACAACTGAAGAAGACCGAAGGGTTATCGGCTGAAATGTTGTGAGTATAAAAATGAAAGCGTTGACAACAGTAAAAATGAAGACAATAGAAAAAATATTCTTAGTGATAAAAATTATCAGGCTTCATCAGAGGAATTTAGGCAAATAACTTGTCTTGGAGATTGCAAATTCTGAATTCAAAAGTTAGACTCCGCTTAAAATTGACTAAGTTTTACGTTCTGCGCGCGTGCGCGCACAGACGTTTGGGCGTGACTATATATATATATATATATATATTAAAGAGAATGAGTGTTGAATATTTGTGCCATAATAACAAAAAATAATCAACATATAACAGTAGGAACGAGGGAAAACATTGATGATTATTTTTATCATCAACAAAACTTGAAGAAACGACTATATTCTTTTCATTAAAAATGAAATCACCCCTTTTTATACATTACAGAACTCACAGAATTAAGATTTAAAATATATAGCCTTTCATTTTACTCTGAAGAGACGTATTTAAATACAGACGTAAAATTGCTCGATTGGCGAATATTTACAACCCAAATTTGTAGTACAAATACATAATTAATAGGAATAAATCAACAGGGAAATGGACTCAAATCAGGACAGAATGTCTGCATAAGTGCAAAGAAAATATTAGCTATCGAATATATACTGCATCAGTGAATGAAGGAATAATCACGTAGATAATTTATTAGGCTAAAGTAGAAACAACCTCGTCATGGTTTAATGTACTTTCGAAACTAATTTTTGTATCTTTTCCCTCTGTGTAAGGGTAGCACCTTTAAAAAATGAATACAGTAGTCTCTCAAATGAATACAGTAGTCTCATTTTTACAGTTTCAATTGTACGCGATCAATCCGAGAGTAAAAGTAGTGATGCTGGTAATTTGGATATGTTCAAGACATCTCGAAAGCCATGATATTTAAGCGAAACATGAATTTGCTTGACTCCATAAGGAAAAACAAACAGGTGTACGCTGAAGCTGCCATGGTACTATTTACCAACCCCTCCGCTCGGGCAGGATATGACACAAGGTCAATTTTTAAGTGGAGTTTAACAGGTTTGAATTCAGAGTTTTTCCTTCTCCTAGACTAGTTGCCTAACCATGGCTGAAGAACCTAGTCTGTCCTACTATTTACCCATAGCTGGAGGGAGAATTATTGGATTCATACCTTTCCCAAGGGTATTAGTGCTATGTGAAATGCAATCAGTCTCGTCCAGGATTTGAACTCGTATCGCCGTGTTCATTTCCTACGGGCACCACGGGCACTCGTATCCGCCGTGTTCATTTCCTACGGGCACCACGGGCATCTCCTGAAGCTGCCATGGTGTATGGTAAAAATGAATCTTCTATCATTCACATAATTTTCTAACAATAGTTTGTTTATTATTATTATAATAGTTATCATTATATTTATTGCCTTAATAATTGTTGCTTTAAATCAACTATTTGTCATATTAAAAATAAAATTTGATCAGAAGCACTATATAGTGAAAAAAAAGTATCTTTGGAATTTGGAGATATCATTCTTTTCAGGAGATACCCGAAAATCTCGACACACACCTCCCAAGGATAAGGTAAAAAGACAATATACATACGTACACACAGCATTTTCTCCACACACACACACACATATATATATATATATATAAACCCTGTCGGCTGGGGATGTTAGATACGGCAAGTTCATCTCTACGGTGGGGAAAGACCCGATCAAAGAGTGTCCTGGATATGATTCTAAACCATCTGATTGTGAGGCTACAGACTTGAGTCTTTAGGAATGTGAAGTAAATTTTCATTAATCTTGCTTTTCACTTTGACTCGGAATGGCATTGCCTGTTAGGGTAACAACAATGGGTGAAATAGAACTGTTTAATTTACTATAGTTGAAGCGATTTATCTATAAGCAAATAAATGATTTATGTTAAATAGAACAATTACTATAACTAAGCTGAGACTGAAACCATTTAAATGAAGCAAATGCAAGTATTAGAGTTAGATAGCAAAACTTGAAAACATTTAAGTGTGTGCAAATTATAAATAACAATATATATATAAGCCATGTCTAGCTCTAAATAAATCACAAGTGTTGGTTGGTTGGTTGCATTTTATAGCATATCAACCTTTGTAGGTTATTTCGTGCCAATCCATTTTTATACAAATAATCAGTTCTATTTCAAAGAATTCAATTTAGCATAAATACACAGTTTAATTGTCAAAAACATTTCTATTTCAAGCTATTCAGTTTAGTCAAATAGTTCTAATTCAATCAACTCAGTTTAGCGTAAGTATACCTTTTATCTACATACACTTAAATATGAAAACAGTTCTATTTCAAACAATTCAATTTAGCATAAGTACGCAGTTTAAATATCAAAACAGTTTTATTTCAAATTATTCAGTTTCGCATAAGGTTAGTTCTATTTGATCCATAGATAGGGCCCAATCAGGTGCTACCTCTCCGGTAGCAATGAAGAGGTACTCCGCATTCCCCAAAGCTCCAGCATGACTGGAGCCTAACCATCAGATTATTTTGTGTCGTATCCTGGACACTAATTGGGTGGGTCATACTCCTCTGCAGAGATGCAGTCGGAGTATTCTACAGCCCCAGCCGACTGGGCAACACAAGTGTTGATGTCCTGTAAAATACAACAATAACAGCCAGTATCTAACCCGCAATATAGACTAGATTTCGATTCATTGTCAATAAGTATTTACAGCCATTAAAATATCTAAAGAAGACTGGAATCAATATCATGTAAACTGCATAGGAAAAATGTTTATTACTTGAAAATATATAAATTTAATCTTACTTTTGTTTTTGGTTTTCTTGATTTCAATTATTCTTTAAATAACTTTAAAAAGCAATTTTTCAAATTTTGGGTTTTCTACTTGGTTTTACTTCAAAATTTCACATATAGCATTTTTCTTTGATTCTTTATTTTGTGTTTCCTTTTTCTAACATTTTTTTAAATTCTTATCTTTCCTTTTTATTTTTATTTACTATTAGTCTTTTCCTTCTTTCTTTTATTCATTTCGATTCCCTTATTTCTTTTTTCTTTTGTGGTTCATCTTTTTTCTCATTTCGCAGCTTTATTTCTCAAAAAATATCCTATGGCCTTTTCTCTTTTTCTTTTTCTATACCCTTTTCTTTTCCTTTTTCTATACCATGTTCGTTTTCTTTTTCTATGTCCTTTTCTTTTTCTTTTCTATACCCTTTTTTTTCTTTTCTATAGCATTTTCTTTCTCTTTTTCTACACCATTTTCTTTTTCTTTTCTATACCCTTTTCTTTTTCATTTTTATATCCCTTTCTTTTTCTTTTCTATGCCCTTTTTTCTTTTTTGGTTTTCTTTCCTTTTTCTTTTCTATACCCTTTTCTTTTTCATTTTTATATCCCTTTCTTTTTCTTTTCTATGCCCTTTTTTCTTTTTTGGTTTTCTTTTCTTTTTCTTTTCTATACCCTTTTCTTTTTCATTTTTATATCCCTTTCTTTTTCTTTTCTATACCCTTTTCTTTTTCATTTTTATATCCCTTTCTTTTTCTTTTCTATGCCCTTTTTTCTTTTTCGATTGTCTTTACTTTACTTTTTCTATAACCATTCCTTTTTTTTCTATAACCTTTTCTTTTTCTTTTTATGGCTTTTATTCCTAAGCTTTTTCTTTCAACTTTTCTGCTTCCCTTTTTAATCGCTCTTTTCCATCTTCAGTTCAGTTCTGTTCAATTCTTTCTTTCTTTCTTTCCCGTACATGCGCATGGATGATAACTGCCCAAGCGTGACACTCACGAATCAACTCTCTTGCGATAAACATAGTCAAATCTGATCGAATATTTATGTCTGATAGAGCTACAAAAATATTATCCAATATTCATGTGTGATAACACTTTAGAGAACGCCACCATAATAAAACAAGACAACAAAGCACCTGAATCAAGAGAATCAGTAAATCCTTGAAACAAGGTCGAAGGATTTACAAAGAAATTTCAAGCGCAAAATTTAAAACATTTGCAGTCCTCGACACCTCCCCATCACAAAAAAAAAAAAATACACTCAATATAAATAATCTCAATTTCAGTATACGTAGAGCAGTGACAAATATTATTCAAACAAGACCTGATTTATTTTTTATTATGATACTTTATACTTTTAAGGTAATTGTGGTTGTTCAGTGGCTAGTCTCCAAAATACCTTTACATATACCTATATATAATAAGTCACACGGTCACGAATAGTGAACAGTGTAATCTTCATAGTAATAATGATCTAATTTGGTGTAGTTTGGTTTGGTTACAGGGTATATCAACCATTGTAGGTTATTTAATACCACATTCATTTTTATACGTATAAAGAGTTCAATTTCAAACAATTCAGTTTAGCATAAGTACATTTTTTTTTGGTTCACACACAGTTACATGTCAAAAATAGTCCTATTTCAAACAATTCAGTTTAGCATAAAACTGTTTTATCTCAAGCAATTCCGTTTAGCATAAGTCCACCGTTTATTTCTTTTCGACTCATAGATAGGGCTTTATCAGGTGCTACCACTCTGGGCCAGAGTGGATCTGGGAGCTATGAATGAAGGGGTACTCTGCATTCCCCAAAGCTCCGGCATTACTGAAGCCTCACCATTGGAATTTTTAGTGTCATATCAGGACACTCTTTGGAGGAGTCTTACCCTTCTGCTGAGGTGCAGTCGTTGTATTCTACAACCTCAGCCGACTAAGTCAAATAGTCTAATATTGAAATCTCGAAGTAAGAGATTTAACTGTGTAACGCTACCAAAGTTTACTTGTTAGCTCCCTTTCTCATATGTGGTCGTGGGTGCTCAAATCTTTGGAAATATAATTCAGCAAAGTCAATCCCTCTCTAGGTCTGATTTAAATTCAGAGTTTTCCTTTTCCTATACCAGTTTCCATACTAAGGTTAAAACGTCCAGTCTGTGCTAGTATTTTACCACGGAGAGATAATAATAATTGGATGCATGCTTTTAACACGTGTAATAGCGCCATAAGAAACGCAAAACAGCTTTATTTACGATTTGAACTCCGGTAGCCAAGTTTACTTCCTATTATGATAAAAGCACGTTCCCACAAAGTCAGGAACCTATCTCTACCCCAAAATGAAGAGATAGATGAAATAAAAATCGAAGCAAAGAAAAGTTCCTTTGGTAAACGCATGAATTCATCTCTTCCTTCACTGCCCACTGTGAGTCTAGGAGTAGGAAAAATCGGATTTCAAACCAGCTTTATTATGATTAAAAATTGACCTTGTGTCATATCTTGCCTTTAACGAAGCGTGAAGTTGTATAAATACACATATGAGTTAACAGATCTGCGAGATGTTTTTAACTTCTCCGCTGGAGCAGACGCCCAGTAAGGAGAAATATATTCTTGCAAATTTGTGGCAAATGGCTTTCAGACATAAACATATAAAAGTATTTCGGAAAAATGTACTTATAATTAGTATTTATGAATAAACAATAAATTTGATAGATTTTCTTTAATTTCGATCATTGGTCTAATCATACGAAAAGATAGCAAAATCTTTGCAAGATTACGCTTTTGTCTTTTATTAATTAAATGATACGCACCAACCAAAAATTATCTTTTCATCATTAGATAAGTTATTTTCTGTAATTCTTTTAATATGCAATAAGAATCAACTAAAATTACGATAGAAAGAAATTTGAGTCAGCATGAAGGATAATTGCAATCTCTAACTGACAATATGAAAATCCCAGAGAATATGCTCTTGGATGTAAAAGTATATTGATACAATGCAAGACGAAAAAAAGATGTTAGAAACCTGATTGCTTAGTCCTGACTCTTGCTTGTTACTGTAAGTTGTTGAATAACAGTTTGAAAATTTGTATTAAAAGACATAAAAAATAATATGAAAATAAATCGATTAAAAGTTAATACCACCTCTGTCTCGTAATAGTTTCTACATTTAGTATGCTTATGTAGAAGATCTTATGTGATAGACGAAGAAATAATTAAGTACCAACATGTATATACACTCTGACTTAGCATAAATACAATGTTTATTGATATTTATTTAAGTTTTATAATCGATGTTTTGAGTTGTCCTCGGTGTTCGAACTAATGATCGGTCTGGTCCAGGCACTGCAGATAACGTGAACAGACGCAATGAAAAATATAACTGAGTTATCTTAAGGTGTTCAAACTGATGATCATTCTGTTTGAGGCACTGTTAGTAGCTTGAACCGATGTAACTGCAAATATTTCCAAAGTATTGCAGGTGTGGAAACTGATGAACATTCGGTTTGAGGTACTACTGGTAACGTAAACAGACGTAATTGCAAATATTGAGTTATTGCAGGTGTTCAGACTGATGACAAGTCTGTTTAAGGCACTGTTTGTAGCGTGAACGAACGTAATTGCAAACATCACAAATCGTTTAAGTTGGTATTTGGGTAAATTCTCTTTCAATTTCTCCTCCCAAATCATCGATTGTTTCAGATTTTCTGCAATAAAGTTATTAAAGGACATAGCTGGAACGACTACCTACCTTTAAATGGATGTTATGTTTGAACGCAACATAAACTTACCAGGGATTACAGTGTGGTTTTGATAATCAACGTTGGGTGTAACTGGACCATGTCATTTAAAAAACAGTCACTGGTCAAAGCATGAATACATTCTTTGGAATACTCTGTATATCAATTCTCGTTGTTTTGTATACTGCTACTACTACTACTACAATAATGATAATGATAATAGAAATGGACATTCGCATAAGAAAGGAATACAGTAAACTAGCACAAAAGAAGTACAAAACTAAGTACGACTGGGTGGAATTGGTGATCCACGAGAATTGTGTTAGGAATTAAAACTTTACTATACTACCAAATGGTATTAGCACAAATCAGAATCCATCATTTAGAAAGAGACGTAAAAAATTCTATGGGATTTTGAGATACAAATGGATCACCTAATTCCAACAAGAACACTATGTCGTGTTAATTAATAAGAAAAAAAAAGTTATTACCAAGTAAATTTTGCCGTTGCAACAGACATTTGAATGAAAATAAAGGAAAGTGAAAAGACAGACAAATACATGGATCTTGAGAGAGAACTAAAAAGAAAATGTAAAAGATGAGAGTGATGGGGATATTTTTGCAGTTGGTGCGCTTGGAAAGCCTCCAGAGACTCGAGAAAAGACAAGATGATTTAACAATTAGATAAGGAATCCAAATCATCCAGACCACAGGATTGTTAATAACGGCTAGCATATGCAGAAAAGTCTTAAAGACCAGAGGAGACATTCTGTCACTTAGACTCCAGTGAAAGACCACCAGCTAACACTGGTATGAAAAACTTACAAAGAATGAAATAATACTTAGTGTTAATCAAAAGAAAAAAGAATTTGTCATCTTGTGGACATTGCCACTCCAGCGAACCTCAAATTGAAAATAAAAGAAAGCAAAATATCAAAACATACGTTTCTCAAGTGTATTATTAGCGCTATGTGAAATACAAACAACCTTATCCAGGATTAGAACACGAGTCGCCATAATCATGTACTGCGATGAGGGTATTTCAGCCCGAGCACGTCTTTTTAACATCGAAGATCGTAACAGACAAAAGCTCTTATAATCACAATTTTTCATAAAATATTATCAACAACATACACCTGAAAAAGGTTGAAGAACATAGAAGAAATATTTTCATAAAATATCAATGAAGGTAATCTAAACATGAGGGTAAAATGAAACTATTTGGGTTGGCTGAAAGTTTCATAAACTGACCAAGATACACTCATTGAATGAGATCAAATGACGCTTGTTTTTGTGGTCCATACTCTTCCTCGATGAGTATTGCTGTACTTGGATCCCACAGGTAAAAAATCATGAGCCGTAGATTTAAAGTCAGCATATGAACTTTCAGCCTATCAAATTTTCAGCCTACCCTTGTATTTCATAGTAGCTGCTGACAGATATTAGTAGATCAGATGAGAAAGAATTATAAACAGTGACCCATTATCATTCAATAAGTTTCCAGACATTGTTGTACAGGCATTAAAAATTGTCGTAGATTCTTGAAAATTTAGTCTGTTATTGCTATACATCTTATAAAATGACTGACCAATTTTTATGATTTCAGCTTCAAATTAACAGCTAGAGCAGCAATTGGAATACACCCGACTAAAGCCTGATTGTCACAGCTGGTGAATTTCAAAAATGCAATTTGGACGTGAGGACACTTTAGAAGAACGATATGCGATAAAATTATGTTTTAAACTTGAAAAAATGCCACAGAAACGTATGGAATCTTTCAGACTGCTTCTCGACCATCTTGCATGAATCGAGCATCAGTTTTTGAGTGGCATAAGAGATTCAAGGAAGGCAGTGAGTCTGTGAGAGATGATGGGAGGTGTGGGAGGAGTAAGGAAGTCAATACACCAGAGTTGATAGGCCAAAGGGTTAGGGTTACTACGTTGAGGTTTTAAGGGAGTTCAGGAAGAGATAGCGTCGGAAGAGGCCAGCACTCTTCAAATCGGGATAGATGCATTTCCACCAGGACAATGCACCAGTCCACAACTCCATCCTTGTCACTGACTATTTGACCAAGATGGACATCAAGACAGTTCCTCACCCTCCCTGCAGTCCAAACCTTGCTCCCTGTGACTTTTGCTTATTCCCTAAGCTCAGAGGCTGTCATTATGAGACAATTGAGGAGATAAAATAAGCTGTGACGAAGGTCATTGACACGCTCACACAATACGACTTCCATGGGGCCTTCCAGAAGTTGATGGAACTGTACAATAATTGCATTACAGCCGGCGGAGACTACTTCGAAGGGGACTAGAGTTTCATGTGTGTACTATCAATAAAAGTACCCATACGAACAAGTCTGGAAACTTATTTGAGGATTCTCGAATACAGGATTTAGGATGTACATTCTCTCCCTTTAAACTATGACAGTTTTTGTCTATTTTCTTAGTGGTTCTTGGAAAGGTGGAATACAGGAGTTACCTCTCAAATGTAGCACAATGAATATGCTTTGCTTTCAAGGTTTCATTGTATCACTTAATCTCTCCAGTCTTCGATTTTTCTCTCTACTCGAAACCTCGTGGCTCCGACGAACAGATGTACCCCTTGTTTTACACCGGTCTTTAGTCAGTTATATTTTTCTGGTTTGTGATTATTGAGTAAATATGAGTGCAGAAACCATAGAATGGTTTGCAAGAATACTAGAAGTTTGATGAGATTCAGTTCTGATGGATGATTATTTTGTAAGAGGAGATATCATTATAAGTTTGAAGCATCTCGTACATGGACAGTTGCATGGATGTATGATTATGGAGACAGCGTGTTTGTTTGATTTCAAATGGTAGGGTATTTAATTTTACGAAGTCATCTTCTGGTCTTTATAGCCGATTTCAGTTTCAGAATTCTCTTCACTGAACCTATAAACACTAACATCTTGAGCAAATTATATCTTTCTCCAGTACATCATTAGTTCAACTACTCCCTGAATTACTGGTATTATTATAAGCTTTTTTTTCTTTCTTTATTTTTAATTTAAGTTATTCCTTTATTTCTATATTGAACATTATTTTTCCCGTCTTCAAAGTCATATTGTGATCTAAAGGGCACGAAATATCAATAATAACACAATGCTTTTTCTTTCAGTCTTTTGATAGAATACCAAGTCGATTGACATTGATTTCTTTTTTCGGTATTAATTGTAATGTTCAAAATGAGAGAAATGCTTCGATTAGCCAGCATTTCAATTCTCTGAAATATTTTATATCAGTTCCACTATCTCAATTGTTCTTCTATATGTCTGTCCGTGAATCTATTATTCTTTAATCTTTGCTTATTTGTCGTTTTTTTCGTCTCGACATAAAAACAAATCTGTCTCTGTCACTCTTTCTGACACAACCTCTCTTTCTGTCATTCTTTTTCATCGAGCGACCTAAAATCAAATGTTAGCCCAATAGAATATCAAAATTTTATGAATTTGCTATAAACTGTAGTACATATCGACCTAACGATAGATAGATAGATAGATATCGTTAGGTCGATATGTACTACAGTTTATAGCAAATTCATAAAATTTTAATGTTCTATTGGGCTAACATTAGATTTTAGGTCGCTAATTTCTTTACAAGAACACATGCATATACAAATGTATACGTTTGTATATGTGTTTATATATGTTTATATGTTTTACATGTGGTCTAGTGGGTAGAGTGTTCGCTAATGGTCCTGGAGACCTAGGTTCAATCTCTGGTCAAGTCATACCAAAGACTTTTTAAAAAATGGTACTTGATGCCACTTGCTTCACACTCAGCAATATAAGGTACGTATCAAGGGTAAAGTGGAGCAATCCAGAGAAAGAAGTAGCGCCCTCCCCTACACCTTGGTGTAGCAGCTATTGAAAAGGGAGCCTTCTGGTCACCCTAGACTATGGTCACCAACTTTACTTTTACTACATGTGCACATGTAATTTGGCTATGCCGTGGGGTATCGTCAGAAAATTGACACGGTTATCTGGGTTCAAAACCCTGGATTAGGCTGTTTGAGTTTCACATATCCGTAAGGAAATGTATGAATCCAATAATTCTCCTTCCAGCTATGTGTAAATAGCAGGGCAGGCTAGATTCTGTAGCCTTGTTTAGGTAACCAGTCTAAGAGAAGAAAAACACTGATTTCAATCCTGTTAATTCCGGTTTAAGAATTGACTATGTGTCACATCCTGCCTGTGCAAAGGGGTGAGTAAGTGTATAGTGTTCCTTTTCACGAAATGACGCACTTAATGATTATATGTATGACTGATTCATTTTAACGGTATGTAAATCTTCTTGGGTTATTTTATGCCTAGAGGTTAGGGAATTGCGTTCATTGGACGTTCACATTATATCTACTTTATTTTTGAACTTGCTTAAGAGGGTTATTTTTTCTCTCGATTCTAACATATACTGTTAATTTTTGATTTGCCATATAGACTGGAGCCTAACAGGGAACATGGGAAACAATTATCAACTATATACAGTCCTCCCTGTGTATAAAGTTGAGTTTGAGGAACTTACCGGCGCGCTGAAGAAGATATCTGGTATCTTAAGGTTGTCTTTCTATGAGCTTTTAACGTCCCCACCTCAGGGAACGTCTGGTGGAATCTGTCTGACTGGATTTTGGATTTTTGCGCGAAGACTTCTGGGCTCATCACTTGATTAGTATATCCAATCACAAAGAACCTCTCCCTCATACAGTCCATACACAGGAATTACGATTTTAGTAACCCAACAACAGCAACATTGTATTCTGAAGAGATGATACAATTTGAAGTCTTTTGATACATTAACACATAAAATAAACCACAAATGATGCTGACAAGAACCTGGCAAATGGCATATCAACAGTTTTACAGCGCTTTATCACTTATCTATAAAATTGCGGATCGAGCAAGATAAACATATGATTATCTGACGAGACTCTGTAATGTTTGCATGATAGATATTCATATTGCCAGACTGATCATCAGAAGAGGAAAAAATTTACCAAGGACCATGAAACTTTAGATAATAAAGATGTTCCATATATATATATATATATATATATATATATATATATATATATATGAATAAAATGCCTAAATGGTATTAAAATGTTCTTTAATTTTTTAACAAATATTTCTGTCTGATGATTGTGTGCTCTACATGAAACTTGAAGAAATGTTGGCGACCATAGTCTAGGGTGACCCGAAGGCTCCCTTTTCAATAGCTACTAAACCGAGGTGTTGGAGAGGGTGCAATTCCTTTCCTTGGATTGCTCCACTTTTCCCTTGACCCGTACCTTATAATGCTGAATATTAAGCAAGGCAGTATCAAGTACTATTTTTTGAGTTTTTCTTATGACTCGACCTAGGATTGAACCTCAGTCTTCCGGACAATTGGCGAACATTCTACCCATTTGTTAACAGATATCAAGATGTCATTATTCAAATATTGTAGGTTTTCTACCGACCTGTTAACATCAAGCACTACTTTATGCAAAAGTATTTCTTATCAGAATTTCTGTGATTTTATTCTTCTTCTATAATATATATATATATATATATATATATATATATATATATATATATATATATATATATCAATAAAATTCCTATCATGTTTATATATGTAACCGTAACATAGAAAAGGTGAAATATATAGCGAGGTTTTTATAAAAGAACGAAAACTAAAATGCTCACACAGAATAAATAAAATTGCTATCCAATGTGCAAATATATCATACTGTAGAGTCTGAAATTGAGGTGAATAACATTTTTTCGCCATCTAATTTATCAACAAAACAAAAATAAATGTGGAATGCAAATCATAATCCCTCATAGCTTTATAAATCGGAGTATCAATTTTACCGCGAATCTCTCTTAAAATGGCAATGCAACACACACACACACACACACACACACATATATATATATATATATATATATATATTGATATGTCTATAAATCGTGTTCAGTATCGAGGATACTGCCTATATATTTAATGTTTGATGATGAGACTGACGAGCTAATGAAACGACATCATATATATATATATATATATATATATATATATATATATATATAAGGATAACTAATATATATATAAATGTGTGTGTGTGTGTAAATCTATCTTTCTCTCTCTATGTCTACAGTTGTTTATTTTCAAATAAACCTCATGAGTTTTTAATATGAAATATATAAATATAAAATTATTGTTATAATTTCGGCCTTGAATTTTGGATAGCTGAAATCAACACACGATGGTTAAAAAAGAATCAAATGAGAAAAATCAGTTAAATTAAATTGAAAGTCAAATAAAATAAAATAAAAATGTCATTTGTTTTTAAGCCACTCTCTATTTCGACGCCATTTTTCGATCGGAAGTCAGCAAAGTATTCCGGACATGAAGAATAAGCCTCCAAGGAAACACAAAATCATATCCTTGAAAGTCTTCCATTTCGTACCAGCTGCGTTCGTATCGTAATAGCTTATTAGATATAGATGCTATATTTATCAAAAGAATCTTAGCACGCCTGACAATGTTATTTTGCCACGATAACAAGAAACCTTTTCAAAAATTCTCATCAAACGAAAGAAGAAAACGTCAGTTGTTTAACTAACAATGAAACAAGTGATGAGCATGCAACCCGCACAGAAAGGACTTTTTTTCTTTCTTTTATTCAGTAAAGAAAAATGTCTGAGATTTACAATGGTTAATTTAATCCGGAACCAAAGGCGTTTACTCGTTTCTGTATCTAAACGCCTCACTAATTCCATCGTGAGTTCACACATCGTAGTTGTTTGCCTCTGTGATCAGGTCAGGACCAACTAATCGTTACTAGTGGCGCCCATCATATTCGACAGAGTGGCTGGTCTTGTTCTTTCAGCCATAATTCGAATTTTTTTTTTTTTGGTGTGTGATAACGCGAGGTTGCTTATTATCCAATGTTTCTTTGAACTGGCAAACGATTTACACGCACACGTCAACAATGATAAAGGCAATATCTAAAAATATAAAATCAGTGCTGGAGGATTAACGGGAGGATTCCCCAGAACTCAGGAGATTAGAAATAACTATTAATAAAAAACAAAACAAAAAGGGATTTACATGTGAGCACAAAAATCCTTACACATATCCATTAAGCATCTAAGCACAAATACATAGGGTGTTCAAGGGTTAGTCTTGCAGACTTGTGATAAAGTGAGTGTTTAGTGTAACGGTTATCGTCGTTGGAAATGGAATCGGGGACGCGAGATCAGATTCTAAACGAAATTGTTTGTGTTTCAATTTGTATTAATGCCCATGGAAAAGGCATGAATCCACATCTACTTACATTTATGCTGAACCAGTACAGCAGACTGATTCTTTAGCCTTGGTGAAGCAAACAGTCTCGGAGTAGGCAATATCCGAATTCAGACAAAATTAATTTGCTTAGACGTTGACCCTGCGTCTCATTCTTTCCGTGGCGTAGGCGTTGGGTAAATACATTTAATAAAGCGCAATGAATTTGATTCTCACTGAGCATAACTCATATCAAAATAAACTAAGTTTTGTTTTGGATATGACATTAAACTATTATGTGAAGTGAGGTTCATGTTCTTAGAATGTTATCCTATATGTTACAAAAAAAAAAAAAATTTGCGGAAGTATATATATAAAATGTCTACTTATACTTTTGTCTGTATTCATATTTTCGTTGGCGAGTTGCAATGCTGTTGAATTTGATAATAAAAAATATCTTTTATCATCCATTTTATTTATAATTTTCCATAGATTTTGTTATCTTTAGTTTAGAAGAAAACTATTTACAAAAAAAAAATATGGTAGGCGTGAATTTATGGCAATATTGTGTGCGTGAGGTATATTAAAAAGTATTTTTGTTTTTGTTTAATGACATATCAACCTTTGCGGCTCATTAAATACCAAAACCAGGAGTGGTAGTATTTAACACATAGTTGTTAAGAAGGGTTATACCTTTCTCAAAGGTATATGTAAAAAGGTGAACGTAATAGCGCGATTGGAGATCGAACTCGCTTACTCCGATGTCGCCATTCAGCACGTTAGCTACTGCGCCACAAAAACTCCCTTCCCACCCACGCAAAATGTATTGATACTGAAACAGAAATGAACAATAAATGGAAAGTTACTTTACTTCAGTATAGTCCCCTTGTTATGTAAGACACCTATTAGTTTCTGTTATTGGAAACCTCTCAGAAACTTCGTTGCTGATGTACTATATTCACAATTAACGCTAGATACAGCCATGTGCGAAATAGACATATAATGTTCATAACGATAGAACATATAAAGAACATAGGAATCTCGAAATTCGAAAACACGTAATGACTTCTTGTTCAGGTTCGAAACCTTTTTCTTAACTTTGAGTTAAAGGTTTCGACATAAGAAGGAGAGACACAATCTTGCTATGCTGTCTTATTCATTTGGCCCCCATCTCGAGCGGTCTCCATTGGGCGCAAGTTCGCCTCGCGTCTGCGAGCTCAAAAAGTCGATCCTCCTCGTTTGGCGTCTTGTACTCAACTCTCTAACTTTCTTCAAATCTCCCACTAACCTCCGCGCGTTTCCGGTGCGTGACGTCACCCGCACCCTGTCACCCCGTTCCGTCATCTCGGGCTATTGTGGCATCTCTGCGTGGCACGTCCGCCCTGCGCATGCGTTACCACCTACATCAAGGTTTCCACCTAACTAACCCCTGTGCTGAAACGAAAGGTTCTCCGCCTAACTAAACTCAAAGGCATGAACCGAAATCCCTTGGTCATTACGTTACACTGATACGGAATGAAATACTGCTGTTATATTTTTAAAGTCCTCTACGCTCTCAGATCTTACTCTTAAGATGTATTTAAGATTCAAGAAATAAGAAAAAGTTGCACAAAACGAGGTTGAGAAGGGGACTGCTCTTGCACAATTCTGTGTTTCGCCAAAAACAGCTGTTCCAAAAAGTATCAAGTAAGGCTTCAAAGCATTGGTTTTAAATTGGTAGTTACTTGTTTAGACACGTAGATTGCAATCTAGCTGTTTAACACTTAGTTTATTATATAAGCTGGTTACTAGTGCACGTTTTAAAATATTCTTACACGAAAATCTTGTTAAACAACCGAGGCTCTCACTCCCAAAATAAAACGTCGTTCAAAACCCACACGAACATTAAACTCGGTGTTCGTAAGTCTGCCAGTGTTGAAATGTAAAGAATATTGAAATAAAAATAAACTGATGATGAGCCTAGAAAGAAACCTCTAGGTGTTAAAAATTGATAGCAATAATATTGTTTCGTTTACATACCTGCATACAAACACATACAAACTATCTACCTATACCTGCCGGTGGGGTTTAGAATATGCAGACTGTATTCCCTGTAACACTAAACGACATCAGATGGTGAGGCTCCAGTTTTAGAAATTTGGGAGTACCTTTTAATTACCTTTCTCTCCAAGGTCTACTGCAACTCAGATTGGTAGTACCCGTAAGTGTTCCATCTATGGGTCAAATAAGTCTCTTTAATCTTATTCACATTCGATAGAACTGCGTGAAAAAATATTGAGAAACAACTACATAAAAATGTATATAAAATACATGTAAACGCAATTCCCTAACCTCTAGGAATTAGATTACTCCTAGTGTGTTGACATGCCGTTACCATATTTCAATCCACTATACATATGTACATGGCATGGAACTAGCAAATCTACTATAATTATAGACAGTACTGGAAATGTTAAGGGTAAGACGTTACACTTCTGAATATGTAGCAAGGTATTCAAATGGCAACGATCTGGAATGAAATAAACTTCATAGCCGCAGTATTGGCACATATCCAGAAGTAAGTATAACATAATAAAAAAGGCAATAACTATTTGATAGCTTTGCCCTTATAGTAAAGTCTATCGACACTCTGAACAAAAATGGTTGAAAACTAAACAGATCAAGCTGCTTTTGGTATCAAATGTTAAACTACTACGTAAATACTTCAGCACATACCCCTTCCTCTTTTCAAAAGAAATGAACACTTTATATTCTTTTCGTTGAAGAATATAGAGATGAGCCAAATAAAGAAAAAAATATGCATTTAATAAGGCATTTATTGGTAAACATAATCATATATGAAAAAAACAAACAAACAAAAGATCATCAGAGGATGTTTTCAAAATTATTGAGTTATTTGCCAACATTTTTAGACATTCATCAGAGAGTATAGAGTTATATATATATATATATATATATATATAAGTATATGTTTAAATGTACCTTTGTACCTATATATATATATATATATGTATGTATATAAACTTTCATATTGTTGTTATCAATTAGAGTATTCAGACTATAATCTTCATATTCACAACGTTTTGGCCGATGCATATTTAAACCTTCTTCAGGTGTTTCTTGTCGAATTCGGGAGCTTACACAAAAGGTAAAAAAAGACACTTATCTAATCCACGAAGTTAAATTGTAGTTAGGATTGAACCTGAACTCTCCTGATGATTTCTCTAAGAATTTTATAAACGAAACGCCTATATACATTACGCTACGTGTTCTGCATGACTCCGCAGAGTGAATTTTTAAGACTTTTAAACCTAATATTTAGAATAACACAATCACGTCAGAAAATATTGCCGAGTCGTCTCAAATCTTTCGCTTGCGTCGATGACCGCGTGAATCTCACACGAAGATTGTAAAGCAAGACTCAGAAGCATCCGCTAGGAAAGAGGGCTTTTGGTTTATCGGTAACGGTTGACAATTAAAAAAAATAGTCGTTTCAGTATGAAAAACGTAGAACTTTATCTCGACTTTCCAATGACGTTATCGTTTTCGTCATACAATTCAAATCAATATTACAACATTAATGGTTCCTTATTAAGCTCTTTTACGTTGATTTTGCGCGTGAATTACAATGAAATTCTCTATCTAATGAAGTATTATCCTGTCAATTAATTCAAATCTTATATGGGTGAATTAATGCTTCGTTATTAAAAAGTTGTGAATACCACAAGTGATTATATAAGGAGGCTGCCTCTAGATATGTCATTCCCAAGATGTGACTGAAAGCCCACAATCTCTGGTGGTATTATGAGATAACGCTGTTGTAACGCACTTGGTATAATGGGTATAGTCGTACAAAATAGACACGGTGACCTGAGTTCAAATCCTAGACGATGCAAATGTCCTTAGAAAAGGTATGTTTCCAACTAATCTCCCTCTAGCTATGGTCAACAAGAAGAGCAGATTAGGCTCTTTAACCTTGGTATGACAACCGATCTGGAAGAATAAAACTTTTGAATTTACACTTGATGAATTCCGCTTAAAAATTGACATTCTGTTATATCCTGTTCGTGCGTAGGGATTGGAAAAAATGTAATATGATATTAAACACACACGTATATATATGTATGAAGATGAACGAAAGTGTTTTCACAAAAGCCCTGTTTTATGTTGTCTATCTGTTTTATTCTCAGATCCCTCCTTCTCTCACTCTCTCTCTCTCTCTCTATATATATATATATATTGTCATCCACAGACTGACTGTTTCGCTGTATCACAATACATCAGTGTGGCTATATAAGCGAGATTCTTCAAGCTAGGATTGAAACCAACTGAATTTAAGCCAGTCGGATATCATACCCCAGATGCATCAACAACCAACTGCTCAATTATATATGTATGTATTTTTTTTTGTTGGTCCAATGAGAGAAAAAAGTAATATTTCAAAATGAATAGTTCCACTAAGAGATTTATATTTTATTAAGAATTAATTATTTCATACTTATATACGTGTATGTTTCAGGGGTTGTTGCTTTCGTCAAAGAACATTTCGTAATTTACTAAGTTTTTTGCTTGGATGTGGCACAAGGCCATATGAATGGAGCACCCAATGAGACTCGAATTCACTCGTATAGGTTTGTTAATCGAATGTTTTTTTCAAGTTTTGTATCGTTTTTTTTAGAGGTCACTGCTTTTTGTGAGATTTCTCTTCTTTCTCCTGTCTTTCTCTTTCTCTGTGTGTGACTCCTGTGCCACATCCAAGTAAAAAACTAGTAAATTGCTAAATGTTCTCTGACGAAAGCAACAAGCTGAAAACATACAAGTATGTAAAAACGAAATAAATAATTCTTAAAAATATAAATAACTGAGTAGATCAATTCATTTTGTTATATATATATATATATATATATATATAACGTTCTCAAGATTTTTTAAAAAGTCAAAAAAGTGTCCAGAACTTGCCAGTAAAATGGATAAAACTTAAAATAAATGAAAGTTTACTCAATTCTTTCTGACATTCTCATTATTTCTAATTTCTTGTAATTTTGACAAAAATACAATCATCAGATGAGATACGCGAATGAAAACGAGGAAAAATAACAAAAAAAAATGTTCAATATTCCTAGAACTATTCAACCAGTGACTGTATTGAAGAGATACAGAAGTCGTGAGGAGAATGGTGTCCAAAAAATTCATCTTCTACTAAAAGAAAGTATAAAGAAATTGGTTATAAATAATTTCCGTGATTGTTAAACATTTAATTGCAGTGTAAAAAGTAAACAACCTACACAGAAATATAAATATAAATGTACAATGTTCACAATTCCCTAACCTCTGCACCTGAAAAATAACCCCTGACAGATTGACATCAAGTCAAAACTAATCAATCAATCAGAGATGGAGAATTTCTCATAAGATTTCGCTTGAGTTGAGATATTGAAACTCTTTTTGATCTTATCAGGATTTTCTTTGCATTATGAATCCTAAAAATAATAATATTTTTAATTTCATTGCCAGTGATTTTCAAAAGGGACCTTTTTTTTCTGAGCTGCGTGAAAAAAAAAAAAAAAAAAAAAAAAAAAAAAAAGAAGAAGAAGAAGAAATACGTACATTTTAAAGCTAAATAAAGTTCCTGCTCTTAACTTCCAGCATAGAACTCATTCTTTGAGCTCTGAAACTTTTCGTAGATCTTGTAAATGACTGAGCAAAATTCAAAGAAAATTTTAAGGTTTCCCTACATATTTGCAAAATGGAAATCCCTGCAGCTAATATTTATTTTTCTGGTCTTGGATCGTACACATCTATCTATCTATCTATCTATCCAGAAAATATCTATTTATATATTCATCTGGATTATGATATCTAAATGTGTTCATACCAACCGTTTGATAATCTCTGAGTGCCCTATATTCCTGTTCTGGTGCAAAACTAAGCTAAACTTATAGTGACTTGCGTAATGAAATTTCTCTATCTATATATCTATCTGTTTTGGATATTATAAAGGTTTGGTTTGGTTTGTTTGGGTTTTATGGCATATCAACCTTTGTAGATTATTTAATGTCAAATCCATTTTTATACCAATAAACAGTTCTATTTGAAAAAAATCAGTTTAGCATGAGTACACAATTTAATTGTAAAACACGTTTCTATTTCAAGCTATTCTGTCAGTCAAACAGTTCTAATTCAAACAATTCAGTTTAGTGTAAGTACAGCTTCAAGGTCAAAAACAGTTCCATTTCGAACAATTCAGTTTAGCATATGTACGCAGTTTAAACGAAGCACGCAGTTTAAATGCCAAAACAGTTCTATTTCAAACAATTCAGTTTAGCGCAAGCACACAGTTTAATTCTATTTTACCCTTAGATGGGACCTTATCAGGTACTACCACACCGGGCGAGAGTGGACCGGGTAGCGATGGTAATGAAGGGGTACTCCACATTCCTCAAAGCTCTAGCATTACTGGAACCTCACGATCAGATTGTTTAGTGTCATGTGCAGGACATTCGTTGGGAGGGTCATACCACTCAGTTGAGAAGCAGTCGGTGTATTCTACTGCCCCAGCCGACTGGGTAAATGTTATAAAGGCAAGCGAACAAGGATAGCATTCAATTGCAAGAAATTTTTATCTTCACTGAATCCTTTATACTCCTGTTTTTGAGCCAGTCTAGCTCAAATTATAAAGCCTTGCGTCATCATCATCATGTCATGCCGCCAGCACGGATATCCCTGAGCCTCACTCTCCACTTCTCCCTATCATTCATCGCCTCTGGCTGGTCTTCAGGCCTACATCCCGTATCCTCACACAGCTGTTGTATGTATGTTCGAGCTGGTCGTCCTGACTTTGCTCGGCCATATGTGGGGGTCCATAGGAGTACATCACATATGAGCTTGTCCCTGCTTCTCCAGCAGTGTCCTGCATGTCTGGTTCGTCTAACTTGAATAGTTTTCGTGATCTGGGGCAGGTGGCCGTATAGTTGGTGACTTGTGGGGTGTTGCCGCCTGGACTCGTTCAATATTGCTCGCAACATTCTTGTGTAATTGCCGTCTAGCTTCTTCTCCAGTCGTTTTATTAGCGTCCAAGTAGTGCATCCATACAGCAGTATCGACACGACCGCTGCCTAGAAGAAACTGCGTTTCATTTTATAGGTCAGGTCTGACTTCCATATGATCGATAGCTCATCGATAGCTGTCCATGCCTTCGTTAGCCTCGTGTCGATGTCTTTTTCGGTTGATGAGACACTGCTTCCTAGGTAGGTGAATTTGTCCAATATAACCTATCTGTTTGTGTCTGTGTGCATTTGTGACTGTCAATGCGTGTGCATGTAGTTTCTGGTTTCTTCTGTGTTATACTGACACATGGGCGTATACACAGATAGATGCACACACGAACATACAATTATCGACACACACACACACACACACACACACACACACACACATATATATATATATATATATACATATTGGAGCAGTGGCTTCTGATATAGTTTGTATGTAGATTTCAATTTCCTTTATTGCTTAGATATATCAACGCCTCTCCACAAAAATTAAAATACACGTGCTCATACACATACGTATATAAAAACGCAGTTATATGTAGTAAAAAAAGCACCAAACACCGACAGAGACACACACATATATACACTTGATACAAATATATACACATATCTAAAAATCTGTTACACACACACACACACACTATATATATATAAACACAAACGCGTATATAATAAAAAAAATCTAACACATTCACACACGTGCAAGCGCGTACAACCACCCACAAGAACACACGCTCATAAGAACACACGCTCTCTCACACACACACACGCACGCATATATGTATATATTTATATACGTATATATTTATGTAGAGTATCGTACAGAATGTTCTTTTCTCTCTTTTAATCTCAAGCTTTTTGATTGTGTGAACATTTTCGTTCAAGTTTATCAAAATATTTGGTTCCTTGCCAATGATAATAAAACTAATAACAAAGACGTTCCACTTCTTATCGATAGCCTCTCTCTAAGTCAACTCTCTTCTTGTCTGCAAATGTGAAGAGGATTGCAGTTTCCCAGAATTCGCCCTATTTTACTGGCATCTTGAAGCTGAAGGGTTTAGGTAACTTTTGCCCGGAAGCACCTGCGTTATTTTGTCTGGGATTTCAGTACTTCAGATAAATTGGGGATCTCTTCTGGCGGTTGAAGTTTGCTGGGCCTTTTCTTGACAGTGCCGAGGTTTTCAATGGATTCTTTGAAAAAGAATATGTTTGAATTGTTTAGCTGTATTTCTTTATGATTATTATTATTTTTCTATTTATTTTATTTTGGTTCTTCCATGCGAGTAAGCACTGAAGAAAGAATTCTGTACTCCATGATCTGATATATCCAAAGAAAAAAAAGATACGGATGAGAAATGAAAAGTCAACGGAAAGTCACTCACAGACGAACATAAACACACATACAGACACACATGTACATATCTCTGTGTGTGTGTGTGTGTGTGTAAAATATAGTGAAACAGGCAAACATATAAAAAGTAAAACAAAAAAGAAATGTTTATATACTGTATATAAGGGAGGCTTTTATACACACACACACGCATGTATGTATATGTGTTTATATCTGTATATATATATATATATATATATTAAAACATAGAATTTGATATAAAAATATATATATGTATGAATATGTATTTATATATTGACAAGTATGTATTTTTATACATATATATGTACATATATATATATATATATCTTGATATAACTACATATATATATATATATATATATATATATATATATATATAATTGCATAAATATACACCTATACATGTAAATATATATGCATACACCAATATATATATATGTGTGTGTGTGTGTGTGTATATATCTTGATATAACTACATAGTTATATATATATATATATATATATAATTACATAAATATACTCTAATACATGTAGATATATATGCATAAACCAATGTGTGTATATATATATATATATATATATATATATAAAAATTAATACGTACGTACATATACGTATATTACATTTGAAAAATATAGATTTATATATAAGTATTTATACAGTAGCGAGTATAAAGATCAGAATGATGTTAAGAAAAAGTCTAAATGTGAGTAACTTTTTATGATAAAGTTTTATAGAATATTTCATGTAGGAAAAATAAGGATACAGAGTAAAGTTTTATAATTCCAAAATATAATGCTCAATAAACTTATTTTGATAAATTTAGAAGAATATTTTTATAACATTCGAAAACATTAAGGATCAAAACATCGGAACGATTAAATAAATCCGTAAAATCTAAGAATTATTCCGTATTATTAAAAAAATGGGTAAGAATATAAAATAGGGTATTTTATACCAGATAAACTCTTGATTGGGGATATTTCAAAGATTGTGGTGAAATCTAAAATTGTTATTCAAAGTATTTAAAGAAAACATGAGGAAACTTGGTCATGTGAAACCAAGAAACCACCTTGTAGGCCTAAGAAAACTACTACAAGAAAAGACATGGATTGGTTATGAATCAATAAAGGATTGATTTACAAGAACTACTATCGCTAAACGAGCAAATGTTAAACTTGGCGTTAAAATATCAAGGTACAATATTTCCCGAGGACTTGAAATAAATTTGAACACTCAAGTAGTTTCTACGAAGCCTTAAATTTCGATAAAATACAAAATAAACGAATTGAAATTTGCAACTGAACACGTCATATGAATTGAAGAACAATGGGATTGTGGTCATTTCAGCGATGTGTCAAAGTTTAACCTGTTCGGTTGTGACAGGAGAAGGTTCGTTCAACGTTCTCCTAAGGAACGATATTCGCCTCAGTCCACTAAAACAGCATCAGATTTGGAGGGGTAAGTATGATGGTGTTTGGGATGATTTCTACTGCTGGTACATGAGGTCTTGTCAGGCTACGCGGTACAATTAACGCAACTGTATTCAAAGAGTTATTGAAGAAACACGTTCTACCTAATTTGAGAACTGCAATTAATTACCCAGCTGTATTTATGCAAGATAACGCTCCGTGTCACACGGCGAAGTCTGATAAGATATTTTTTTCTGAGGAGAATGTTACTGTGATGTAGTGGCCTGCTCCAAGCCCAGATATGAATCCTATTAAGAATTGTTGGAAGTTGCTAAATTAAAGAGCTAAGGAAAATAATCTAAGAAACGTCGAAGAACTGTGGACTAATTTGAAGGGAGAATGGGAGAAAACATCAGTTGATGAATGCAGAACATGAATTCAGTCGTGTAGTAAAAGATACCAAACTGTTATTGAAAAAAAAAAGGTCTACACGTCAAGTACTAATGAATTATAAACGCTTTTTTCATTTAGATATGATGCATCCATTATAATAGTATGATTTTGTTAATCGTAGCACCGGGACATTGGCCCAGCGGTTAGAGTGTTCGCCAATGGCCCGGGAGACCTAGGTTCAATCCCAGGTCGAGTCATACCAAAGACTTTAAAAATGGAACTTGATACCACCTTGCTTAACACTCAGCATTATAAGGTACGGTTCAAGGGTAAAGTGGAGCAATCCAGGGAATGGAGTAGCGCCCTCCCCTACACCTTGGTGTTGTAGCTATCGAAAAGGGAGCCTTCGGGTCACCCTCGACTATGGTTACTTACTTTACTTTGTTAATCGTTCAGATGTTTTTGATCATCTATTTTTTTCGAATGTATATAATTATTCTCAGATTTTATTCAAATTAGATTTATTGAGCTTTCTATTTTGGAATTATAGAATTTATTTGTATATCGTTATTTTTCCTTGATAAAATGTTCTACAAAGCTTTCAGATAAAAGTTATTTCCCATTTACACTATTTCTTAACATCATTCTGATCTTTATGCTCACCAATCTATCTATCTATCTATCTATCTGAATATAAACATAGTTATTCATACACAGATATCAATAAGTAAACGTATTCGTAAAAAACGATAATATATAAGTGTGGATAAGACGAGGAAAATATAATCAATTTCACATTAAAAATGGAACCACGGAATTTAATTTCTTTCTTGATATATATACTTATATATAAACATTTATATATGTATATGTATGAATACATGCATATGATTATATCTGTGTACTGAGGTGTCTATGTAACTAAATTCACACACACACACACACACACACACGCACGCACACACATATATATATATATATATATATATATGTGTGTGTGGTGTCTTCAATAAGTTTCCTGACTTTTTTGCACAGGCATTTAAAATTCAGTATGTTATTGCTATACATCTTATGAGATGACTGACCAATTTTTATGATTTCATGTTCTAATGAACAGCTACAGCTCCTCCCTACTAAAGCCTGATTGTCACAGCTGGTCAATTTCAGAAATGCAATCTGGACGTGAAGACACTTTAAAAGAACGATATGCAATAATATTCTGCATTAAACTTGGAAAAAATGCCACAGAAACGTATGGAATGCCTCAGACTGCGTTTGGAGAATCTTGCATGAATCGAGCATCAGTTTTTGAGTGGCATAAGAGATTCAAGGAAGGCAGGGAGTCTGTGAGGGATTCTAAGAGGTGTGGGAGGAGTAAGAAAGTTAATAGACCAGAGTTGATTGGCCAAAGGGTTACAGTTAGGGTTACTATGTCGAGGTTTTAAGTGAGTTCAGGAAGAGATTCCTTGGGAAGAGACCACCACTCTTCAAATCGGGTCAGTGGCATTTCCACCAGAATAATGCACCAGTCCACAACTACATCTTTGTCACAGACTATTTGACCAAGATGGGCATCAAGACAGTAACTCAGCCTCCCTACAGGCCAGACCTTGCTCCCTGTGACTTTTGCTTATTCCCTAAGCTCAGAGATTGTCGTTATGAGACAATTGAGGAGATGAAAGAGGTTGTGACGAAGGTCATTGACACGCTCACACAAGAGGATTTCCATGGGGCCTTCAAGAAGTTGTTGGAACGCTACAATAAGTGCATTGCAACCGGAGGAGATTAGTTCAAAAGGGACTAGAGTTTCATGTGTGTACTATCAATAAAAGTGCCCATACAAAAAAGTCTGGAAACTTATCTAATGATCCTCGTATGTATTTATATATACTTATGTATATGTGTGTGTATATATATATATATATATATATATATGGAAAAATTTATATACATATATGTGCATCTCCATGTCTATCTCTCTAAACACACATACACACAAACATATATATATATATATATATATACATACTTAGAATAAATATGTTTACATATATATACGTCGGTTTAACCTCAACTACCCAATCGATGAGACATACAATGCACCTTTCTGATGCCAGTTCCATAGCGCAATATCTAAAAAAAATATTCATGCCCAATAACAGAATTTCGGAAAATTCTTACCGAAAATACAGCAATGTTATAACCACAAAATAACAAGCAAAATCTACAGGATCTTGAGGAACTACGTATTAGGAATATACAACCCAAGATTAAAAGAATTCATTTTGAAACCAATGCTAATGTACTTAAACGTTTTTTTTGCTACAGATGCTATTTATAGAAACAAATTTGAAAAGTAAACACTACACAATACAACAGTACAAAGGCTCATTCTTACAAAGTAGTAATGTACGTACAAAAGTTACATCACTTTTGTACTACATCCTCCACTGATGATGGCCCAAAGTTGGACAGAAAGTACTTGGCAAATAACTAATCATAGAAGATTTATCAACCAATTACCGCCGAATATCATTCGATCGATTTGACAATCCGAAATTATTAACAAAAATATGTAGACAAAACTGTCTATAATGTTCAATCAAATATATACATATATGTATACATACAGACACATACAAGCACATATATATATAAGTCCCAATGCCACAAAAAAAAGAAGCAAAACAACAAACCCCCAAAAATGACGAAATAAGTATTGTCCCCCTCCCCACGTAGTTGACCTTCCCAAATTTTACTGAAATTCATTAATAAGTAAACGGTAGAGCAGAACGGGTGAGATGAAGATCGAGCTTGTGCCACCAGAAAACCAAAGGTTCAACACTGGTTATTATAATGTCTTTAAGTCCTAATAATTTAAAATGCCAAAAAATTTACAAAATTAAATGCTGTTTTATTATTTGTAAAATGCCGCTTGTACAGTGTGTTTTAAATGTAAAGACACTTTTACCATGAATCCAAATTGAATATATGACTCTGGTCAATTGTGTTAGCATAGACGGCACATGTTTCTGAAATCTTTTCTAAAAGATTAGAATGCTCACGGCTTCCGCACCCCATAGTAGTTTAGAAGAAAACCAAAAACAAAACAGCCTAAGTAAAGGAAGTCCCCGAAACAAAACAAAAAAACACACATGTTAGGGCCAGTATCAGAAGACAGGTGAAAATATACCAAAAACCTCTTATAAATATACATTAGTTAAAACTTACAGGTAAAGAAAGCCCCCCCCTTTTTACGTACACATGGGAATCTGCATGATGGATGTAAAGGTATGCGAATAAGCTTTCTGACGGCCAAACGCAATGCCTAACCTGGTCCTGGACGTATGAGTCTTGCGGCTCAACGCTCAGGATCGTCAGTTCGATCAGGGAACCACTGCTGCTCATCTATAATAGTGGCTCCTATAGATGAGAATAAAAACAGCCATCGAAAGATAACCATGACCCACATTCAAACCAAATACATGAACTGCATCGCTCTTTGCGCGGTTAAAAAGGGGCGCGTCCTGCTGAGGTTGGAGCCCTGGCCTCAGTGTTCGAAAAATCAGTTACAGAGCTCAAACAACAAAAACTACTAAAATGCAAACAAAAAATATAAATAGCGACATTTAACGCTAAAACCTTAAATAGAATAGGACAACTACCAGAGCTAACTGCATCAGCCGTAGAACATAAGATAGACATAACATGCATACAAGAACACAGATACACGCACACCGAAGATATCAAATATCACGATACTGGCAATGGATGGACGCTAGCCACTGTATCAGCATGGAAAAACTCTGTCAATGCCACAGTAGGAGGGGTAGGAATGCTTATAGGAACAAGAGCGTTAAATACACTTAATAGGATGATGGCAGTTACGTTTAATGGCAATCCCAGAGCAGCAATCATCTGCTATAGCCCTACCAATGTTAGTGAAGAAACTGAACTAGTCGCCTTCTACGATGAGCTATCCTCTGTAGTGCGTAGCATTCCGAAACACATCGTGCTAGTCATTGGCGGAGATATGAATGCACAAATCGGGAAAAACGGAAACAACAAATACAGCCTAAACCACACGTCAAATAGGAATGGACAACATCTAACAGATTTCATGATAGAAAATAAATCAACATGCCTCAATACAAACTATTAAAAAAAAGGGAGGGAAAATTATGGATCTACACATACGCGAACAATAGTAAAGCACAGAGAGACTACGTCCATATAAATAAGAAATGGAAAAATAGCGCAATGAATTGCGAAGCATAATCCTCTTTCGAGGGTGTGTCCTCCGATCACCGAATAGTCACGGCAAAAATACGACTAAGTTTACGAAAAAACGCCACACGAACAGCGACCACAAAACACTATGACTGGGCCCTTCTTAACAACATAGATATGAGAGATAAATATGTATTAGAATTGAGAAACATATTCGAGACACTACAAGAGAAGACAGAAAAAGGTACCCCAAATGACGAATATGAGAATTTCGTCAACGTGCACCTCGAGGCGGCAGCGAAGTGTATTCCAACATAACCTAGAACTAAATATAGAGTCCCATGGGAAACGTTAGCGGTTAGAGAAAAACGTACACACGTGAAAACTGCCTCCAAAACTATAGAAAGAACCCAACAAACACAAATGCCATAAAACTAAAAAAGGCACACTATCAATTAGCAGGCATATATCTTAGAGAACAGACTGAGTACATACAAAATCAGAACGATAAGATTAGAGACTCGGTGGAAGATAGACAATCTAGGATAGCCTGGCAAACAATAAACGAAGTGGGTAGAAGGAAGAGCACTACCAAAGCAAAATTGAAAGCTTCAAACCAACAAGAAAGAATAAAACTGTGGAAACAGCATTTCGAAAATCTACTAGGAAACCCACCGAAAGTTACGCATGAACCAATCACCAGAATTTTTAGTAAGCAACAGAACATTAACATAGCACCGTTCACTCAAGAAGAACTCGATTCGGTTCTTAGAAAAATTAAAAATAGGAAAGCTGCTGGGCTTGACGAGATTCCCCCAGAAGTATGGAAGACCAGACAATTCGACAACATACTGCTCCGACACTGCAACGCAGTCTATAATCAAAATCCGAGAGACAGATGGAAGAAGGGATGCATCCTCCCCTTCCCTAAAAAAGGTGACCTCGGATTACCCAAGAACTACCGAGGTATAACACTTACATCCATAGCAGCCGAAATCTACAATGCCCAACTACAAAACCGCATAGAACACAAAATCGACAATATCGTTAGGAAAAACCAAAAAGACTTCCGAATAAATAGATCCACGACCTCACAAATATTGACCATCCGTAGGATCCTTGAAGGTATACGGGCAAAAGCCTACAAGCGACATTACTATTTGTCGACTTTACCAAAGCCTTCGATTCCATTCACAGAGGGAAGATTAAACAAATCCTATTTGCATACGGCCTACCAAAAGAAACCGTAGCAGCAATAAAGATTCTCTGTAGAAACACCAAAGTGAAAGTACGTTCAACGGATGGAGACACAGAATACTTCTACATTGTAGCAGGAGTACTACAAGGGGACACGCTCGCCCCATACCTCTTTATCATCTGTGTAGACTACGTTCTTAGAACATCGATTGATAAAATCAGAGAAAACGGCTTCGAGCTGACAGAGAAAAGAAAAGCAGAAGGTACCCCACAGAAACAATTACCGATGCCGACTACGCGGATGATAGAGCGATTCTGGCGAATCCACCCGACCAAGCCGAAACGCTACTGATTAGTTGGCCTTAATGTCAATGCAAGCAAAACTGAATATATTTTCTATAATTAAACAGGCGACATTTCCACACTAGACAAAACCCCTCTGAAACTAGTAGACAAATTCACATACCTAGGAAGCAGTGTCTCATCAACCGAAAAAGACATCGACACACGGCTAACGAAGGCATGGACAGCTATCGATAGGCTATCGATCATATGGAAATAAGACCTGACCGATAAAATGAAACGCAGTTTCTTCCAGGCAGTGATCGTGTCGATACTGCTATCTGGGTGCACTACTTGGACGCTAACGAAACGCCTGGATAAGAAGCTAGCCGTTAATTACACATGTTGCGAGCAATACTGAACAGGTCCTGGCGGCAACACTCCACAAGGCACCAACTATACGGCCACCTACCTCCCATCACGAAAATATCCAAGTTAGACGAACTAGACATGCAGGATACTACTGGAGAAGCAGGGACGAGCTCATAAGTGATGTATTCCCATCGACCCCCTCATACGGCCGAACAAAAGCAGGACGACCAGCTCGAACATTTATACAGCAGCTATGTTAGGATACACGATGTAACCCTGAAGACCTGCCAGAGGCGATGAATGATAGGGAGAAGTGGCGAGAGAGGGTCAGGGATATCCTTGCAAGCGGCACGACATGATATATATATATATATATATATATAAAAAGATAGATAGATACATACATATATCGTAGTACCATATATATATGTGTGTGTAAAGAAAAATATTTTGTATATATATATATATAAGCAGGGGGAACTCTCTGTATTGCCCTTACACACACACACACACACACACACACATATATATATGTATATCAGTGGCATTTCTAGTTATTCACTGTGACTCGGGCTCCTATTTTTAACATAATATATAGAATGTGCAAATATTTCGTATAAATGCCAGGTATTCGAAATCCAAATTATTTTTATTGGGAAAATTTCTAATTTTGGAAAAAATGAAAACACGTCAGAAATGAATCTTTGTGTTTCTAATTTTTACTAATTTGTGTATGAGTGTGTATGTGCGTGTTTGTGTAGAATATAAGTAAAGTTGGCGACCGTAGTCGAGGGTGACCCGAAGGTTCCCTTTTCGATAGCTACTACACCAAGGTGTAGGGGAGGGCGTTACTCTATTCCCTGAATTGCTCCAGTATACCTTGGATACTTACCTCATAATGCTGAGTTTTAAGTGAGGTAGCATCAAGTACTATTTTTTAGTCTTTGGTATAACTCGACCGGGGATTGAACCCAGGTCTCCCATGCCATTGGCAAACACTCTAACCATTATGCCAATGTCTGAGAGAGCATCTACTGTCTTTGATCAAGATTAATGGCCTGTCTCAATCATCACAAGAAACTTTATTGTTGACCACTCGAATCACCATGTTGAATCCAAGACATATCAAAAAATTTACTTGTTTTGAAACAATTTGGCTAATTCGAAATAGATAAACTCGAAAGAATGGCTCTCCAAGCAAAACTGGAAAAGCCCTACACCACTGATTTATATATATATATATATATAAAGTGTGTGTGTGTGTGTGTGTGTGTATAATTCATGTAGATTACAGATGGAAAGTCAATGTAAGAGCCGAATATATGATAGAGCCACATTCTAGATAAAAGTCACCAGGGTCATGATTATATGGCAAATTTATTTTATCATGATAATTCTGAAATAAAAAATATACTTTGCACTACATGATATCATTCATAAAGTGTCCTTTGTACTCTGGTGGGAAAATAATATATAGTGCTTTATTTGTCTAAATTTCTTTGATGAAGCTTGATAATTCTTATCAGTTAGAGTGTTCAGACTAATTTCTTTATCTTCATTGTTATATTCACATCATTTCAGCCGATGAGTCCTTCGGCCTTCTTCAGGTTTTTCGGATCAAACTCGGGAGCCTACACGGAACTTCGAACCAAACCGTTCATTTAATCCACTGGGGTAGATTGATCTAATTCCTTTAACCATAACTGGTTACCAGTGTTAAGTCTTTGTAGTAAAGTTAGCGACCATAGTCGAGGGTGACCCGAAGGCACCCTTTTCGATAGCTACTACACCAAGGTGTAGGGGAGGGCGCTACTCCATTCCCAGGATTGCTCCACTTTACCCTTGAACCGTACCTTATAATGCTGAGTGTTAAGCAAGGTGGTATCAAGTTCCATTTTTAAAGTCTTTGGTATGACTCGACCTGGGATTGAACCCAGGTCTCCCGGGCCATTGGCGAACACTCTAACCGCTGGGCCACCTTTTTATTTACCAGTGGAGTGAAACGGCAACCTCCAAAGGATTTCACTTAGATGTACTTTTCAACTGAACGCTTTTAATCGTTGCGCACTGTGCTCAAGTTCTCTTTAAAATTACATGGGCGGTTTACACAACACACTATTTAGTAGCTCAAAGTATTATACAAGTTGTTCTCAATATATGCAGGCAAGAAAGTGAAAATGTTTTCTTGTGTTATTAATTGTTTTCTGGATTTGTTTCCATAGCAACGGTGTTGTGTTTGAAAAAATAATTTTCAAAGAAGGTTAGATAATCGACCTTATAAAATTTCTTCGAAAAATGCAACATTAATCTGCTATCGAGTTTCTTCGAAATCTATCACTGATACAATCAAAATGACATCAGTCACTATGCGAAAACAGCAGAGTCGAATTTCATGTTGATGATCTTTTTTTTCCGGCTTTCATCTTCCTGTTAATAGAGATCTGGATTTCTTTTTCGGCTACACTGGGATTCACAAGCCCTGACAAAACAGCAGAAATCATGTTTAGGTGAGATCTTAACCGGAAGTCTTGAATAACATTCGATTGAATATAATTTGGTCCAAAGTTTTGGAAAGCAATGAGAGAGCGTTTCCGATCTTCTATCACTAAAATCTGTGAAAGGAATTTAAAGGTCACGATGACGCGCATGAAAACGTTCGTATAAAGAAAAAAAAAACCCAGAAAAAACCCATTGCATTTGCTATTTCAGATTGTCTTTCACTAAAAATAACTAACAAATGAGAGCAGCGATATTGATTTCGCAAAATAACATTTTTTAAAGGTGGATGAGTATGATTATCTATCTATCTATCTATCTATCTATCAGATATGCCCTCTTTAAAGCTACACATAGTAGTATTAGTATACAAGGTTCTATCAAAGGATTTAGAGAGTACGAATAGCAAGTTCGAACATAAAGTAGAACAGATATTTGACACTATAATTTGTGAGTCCCTGCAAACAAACGGCAAATGGACGAAAACTATATTTTCGAATAATTGTTTTTTTCATTGTCAAGTACTAAAGACATTCGCGTAGCGACAGGTGGACACACACACACACACACACATATATATATATATATATAATCCCAGTCAGATGAGGTTGTAGAATACGCTGAGTGCATCTGTGCGAAAAGGAAAGATCCCCCACCGAAGAGCGCTAAGTATATCATCTGTGGTTGAGACTGCAGTTCTAGAAGTTTAAGAAATGTGGAGCACATATTCATTGTTCTTACTCCAAGGTCGACTTTGACTTGAAGTAGAAGTACCCCTCAGGTTTCGTCTCTGGGTGAAATAGAAATGGTTCAACATTTATTAGGGAAATCAACTGGTTTCCACACTGAGAAGTATTGAATTTTTTATAAAAATAGGCTAGAGACGTTGTGATTTTTGCGTCAGTATTTTTGTACTTGTTGACAAATCTGTGCTAAAGCACTCGTTTTAAAATTCCTTTGATATTTCGCAAAATTTGTAGAATCAAAATCTCAAATAATTTAATAAATCTTTTCATTCCTCGATTGTTAAAAATACATTTTGAACTATTTGAAAGAAGATAAATCAACTTAAAATAATCTAATGTTAAACCGACCTCGAGCAAATAAATAAGGGATTGAATAGATAAACCTTCATTAGATTTATAAATTCATTCAGAAAATATACTCAAAACCTTCGACTTTATTTCTTTTTGAGTAAAAATCTAACATTCTTTTCCCTCAAGTATGGATTAACTTTGAGCATCATTGAATTATTTTTGATTGAACAAAAAATCTTGCTTATATGCGTAATCATGCTAATAATCTTCTCCTGCTGAGCAAAATATGCAACCGCTCACATATTAGCACATGCATACATTTTCTCTTACACAATGAGACATGCTAATACACAGATCTTTTACATAAATAAAATATATCAATTAGATTTAGAAGATGCAAATAATAATAAATGGGATTCTTTTTTTTTTCAACGCAAATATTGGGGATATATATTTAAATTCTGATTAATATTATGTCACGTGATATCCCACGGAGACGATAGAAATAAGATTAATACTATCCTCCCGTTGGAATGAACAGTAGCACCCCATCAAAAAAGTGACCGTTAAGAAAGAATGTAGGTCACAGAGGGGATATCAACAGATGTTGGTACTTAGTAACCTCAGGTCGCCGGACACCGGAAGGGAGAAGGAGAGAGAAGCCAAATGATTAGCTGGGACCCTAAAACGGAAGTGGCACCTTCTCCCCGTCGGCGAAAAAAACGAGAAGAAAAATCAGTTTTTGGACAGGGCCCGTGGCAGACAGACCCAAAGCCAATGACTCCGGGTGAAGAAGACAAAAAAAATATCTTGGACACGAGGGACCCCAGGTTCTTCAAGCCAGCGTAAAAAAATAGCAGAAAGTCTATTAGCCCGTGAAAGAAGAAAGATTCTCCAGTGGTACCCCGTCAAAAAATAAGATAAGTAACTTTGGGGCTATTTCTCCTTTATACCCAAATTTATATACCACCCTCTCTCTCTCTTTCTCAATTTGAAGAAACGAAAGAACAGAAAAGAAGAAAGACATTTATGTCCATGGACTGTTCAATTCATTATACATATTTGACACTTTGAAAGTGTATCTCTTTGTATAGTAAAGGATTCATGTATTATTATGTTACCACGTGGTCTATGTTGTTCTTTGCAGTTCTGCTACGAATTTGTTGTGTCACATTTCCTTTTCAGCTTCTATTCGCCTTATGTTATCTTGCTGAGAATTGTCCTATAAATTCCTTTAAAATATCACACGGGAAACCGGAGTTGCCGACTACTACAATATAATATTATTACGACTAAAACCTATAGGTCCATATCTTCTGTTGTCTAGGGGAGGAAGTTTATTGGCCTTGGTGGGTGTGTGGATAGTGTGAAATTTGGAACCCCTTGCCAGCGGCGGTCAGTCTGGGCCTAAATTAATTCTTCACGTAATATGCCAGGTCTTATATGCCTGAGAGAAAAACTCTGAACGAAGACTTATTCTATAGGGGATCAAGTGCCAACCTGCCCTGTCTTCACACGTGCGAAAATTAAAGTCCTGTTTTGGGATTTTAGTCGATTTGCCGTCCCAATTAGCTTTTCATGCCGGAAACGACATTGCAACTTTTTTTCTAGTAAAATCCTTTCAATTAAAAAAAAAATGTTTAACCTGAATATGGCTGTTTTATTCAATCATTTACTGACCTTTCCGCTACAATTTAACTGCATGCAAATAATTGACTCAGATTAAATTAAACTGTTTGAATTACATAGCAATACTTGAAACCATTGAAATGTCTGCAGACAAATTATTAATAGTAGATAGTTATATGGCTTAAGAATACTTAAAAATAACTTAACTGTGAATACGAGTGAGTTCAGGCTTCTTTAAAATGCTACATACAAAGTATTATTGCACAAGTCATACATTTAATATATGAAATCAGACCTGACCGATAAAATGAAACGCAGTTTCTTCCAGGCAGCGGTTGTATCGATACTGCTATACGGATGCACTACATGGACGCTAACTAAACGGCTGGAGAAGAAACTAGACGGCAATTACACAAGAATATTGAGAGCAGTATTGAACAAGTCCTGGCGACAACACCTCACGAGACACCAACTATATGGCCACTTGCCTCCCATAACGAAAACTATACAAGTTAGATGAACCAGACACGCAGGACACTGCTGGAGAAGCAAGGACGAGCTCATAAGTGATGTACTCCTATGGACCCCCCGATATGGCCAAGCAAAAGCAGGACGACCAGCTCGAACTTACAAACAGCAGCTATGTGAGGACACAGGATGTAACCCTGAAGACCTGCCAGAGGCGATGAATGATAGGGAGAAGTGGCGAGAGAGGGTCAGAGTTATCCATGCTGGCGGCACGACATGATGATGATGATGAATGAATAGTTGATATACTATAAAACCAAATAATTGCCATACCAGAAAAGCAAACAAACAAAATATACATACATATATATGTATAAAATATGCATATATATAAATATACATATATATATACATTTATATATATATATATATATAAAGATGTATATATACATATATGTAAGCATATCAACACATGGGTATATATATATACGCATATATACATACATATCCCCATATATGTACTTATGTATATATAGATATGTTTTATACAAATATGCAAATATATACACACTTGTATATGTACGTATATATATTTGTATATATACCGGATGGAATGATAAAATTGTCGCCCTAGAAAAGACGACATGATTCCATTTCCGTTCAATGAAAACCGGTTTTCATTTTTTGTTGCAGACCATCTACTAGTTGGCCAGTTGTGTACAAATCCAAAGAGCGATAAGAGCCTTCTATCATGTCTGAAAGTGACACAATGTTCAACGGGCGAGATCGGAGATGCGCCGCTGTACAACTCATGCTGTCTACCGATCCAAGTTATGACAACAGGACCATTGCCAGTACCCTCAAAATGCAAATCTGGGTTGTCACGAATAACAGGGACGTGCGCAGGGTGATGAAAACAAAGTTTCTGGCTACGGTAATGGTCTTTGGTGTGGTTTCAAGTGAGGGCCCCATCATACCACCACACATCTTCGAAGTCGGCTTGAAAGTTAACACCAAAGTGTACTTGGATGTGCTGAAGAGTGTGGTGATCCCCTGGTGCAATCAGGTGGCCGGTGGCAGACCCTAGGTGTGGCAGCAGGAATCGGCGCCGGTCCACAAGTTCAAAGAGACCCAGGCTTGGCTTCAGAAGGAATGCTACGACTTTTTACCCTTCTCTCTTGGCTCCCCCCTTCCCCAACTTGAACGTTCTGGATTACTTCGTTTGGTCATATCTCGAACACATCACCAACATGACCTCCCACAGCACCAAAGCCAGCCTGATCGCCGCCATCTGCCCAGTATTCACCGAGCTCCCGCCTCGCTTATGGAAAAGGCATGCTCCAAGTTCCGGATCCGTATCGAGGCGGTGATTGAGGCTGAAGGCGGCTACATTGAATAGATGTCAGATGTACTACATAATCAAGTTACCTGAATTGAATTTTTGAATAAAAGTTTTAAAATAAAACTGTAGTGTTGTTTTCTGTAAGACGGCAATTTTATCGTTTAACTCTGTACAAAATAGATGCATATCTGCATGCATATATATATATATATATATATATATTTGGATATACATAATTATATACACATATATGCATATGCGTATCTACTAGCATTAACATATAGATACATTTCCATATATATATATATATATATATTGTGGTACGTGCAGAATCGGAAAAAAGCTTGTAAAAGTGTGTTCATTTTTAAAATGTATAAAGTATACTAAAACCGATTTAAAATATCCGAAAACGATTTTTAAAAAAGCAGTCCCTTTGTTTCGTTTGTCTCATCAGAGAATATTTTACTGTAGAATTGGTACAGTTCAAGACAGGCCTTGTGGTCAACGCCAATGCATAGATGAGGGAAGGAAAAATCCTTTCTAGAACTCTTTAAGAAGCAGTTCTACGATTAAAAATTCTCTGATGAGACGTAGACGAAACAAAGGGACCCCTTTTTTAGAATTTTAAAAACATATTTTAAATCGTATTTAAAAATTGAATAACTTTTAAAAGTTCTCTCCCTATATATATATATATATATATATATATATATATATCGGAAAAGAGCTTTTATTCACGAGATAGAGCGTTATATTTCCCGTTTATTTTCATACAAAGCTGTATGATTTATGAATCTATCAATCTATCTATGCATTCACACACACACACTGTATATATATATATATATATATAGTATGTGTGTGTGTGTGTGTGTGTGTGTGTGAATGCATAGATATCTAGATTCATGCTCCATGCTTGAGAATAAATATCCTGATGTTTTAATTATAAAATCAAAGAATTAACTTTCCACTTGTTTCACGTACCCAGTTGTTGGTGGAAGTCTTAAAGGAGTAGATAAAGGATAACCAGATACCTTCATTGTTTAACAGTCATTGTCATAGAACATGGGTCCGACGACCCGATTTCAAATCGGGGACGAGGCCGTTTGCATTTCATAATGCTCCAAAACTCTCTGGAAATTTATGCATCGAAGTAGTGTGCCTTTAACTATGAGTAAATATTGACTTGGTTCTTTAGTCTTTGCTTTGGCAACTTATTTAGGAGAAGGAAAACTCCACTAAAAAGTTGATTTTGTGTCACATTCTACTCGTTGCCTAAACGTTGTGCAAATGCATAGAAATTCCCTTGAAGATCATTTATGTAAAAGTCTGAATCGTGAATGAACTTAGTTTTTTATAGTTGAAATAAAACAAACAAACACACACATTTGCATATCTATCTATCTATCTATCTATCTGCAGAGACATCGGTTAGACATACGAAGCATAAAACATTTGAATGTGGAATCAGACTTGGTCAAACTAGCGTGACAAACAGGTTGTAGTCCAAGCAATCCTCCCCCTTCCCGCCAATCATGTTCATTTCACTTTACGGTAGTTGCGAGGCTCAAGGAGCGTCTTAAAGACACCAGCTCGTATCTTTGTGTAGGCGCATTTTTATACGTTTGATTAAATTGGACAAAAATTTTGTGTCTGCTTCTTCTCGATTTTATCTCCAAGTGCACGTAAACCCTTTGGATGTAACAAATGTTGGAAGCAGCCGTATGTTCCCTAAATATTTTCGATCTCCCCTTCAAATAGAGTAATATTTGAGGGAGCTAATAAAAATCACAAAGACAATGACTAGTCATGTACATTTGTATGAAGAGTAGGAGGTTGAAAATAGGGAGGGAAATATTAGAGCTGCATTCTAAAATGCCTATTGTACATTTCCTACCAAAAATCATCGATACTACCAAGAAAATAATGATTTAGACTTAGGGATTGTATATGTTATATACGCAACCGATAGTTCAGTACATCGGCTGTCCAATTTTTTTAACCCTCGAAAAAATCACTAAATTAATTAAAAAAAACCCAAACTATTTCCATTTTCGTTGGATCGAAAACATTTCTTCTCTCTTTTGTATATTGGTGTCAGAAAATTTGACCATGAAACAAGAATAATCAAGGGTTTATTTTACGTTTGACTTGAGCTTGTATTTGCACTTGGTAGAATTCGAGAGGTTTCGTTTTTTCTTTTCCCTGGATTTGCAACTTTCTGAAGTCTATGCATATGTTGTGGTGTGTGGAACTACTCGCACAAGAATGGACTAAACCAAGCTGAAACTAGCGATGGATATAGTAACTGGATATGGGTACCTTGGATGGTGTCATGGTTAGCAAACTTGACTTGCAAACCTACTTGAAGGAGTCTTATTTGGTGCCCCATTCATACGGCCTTATGCCACATCTAAACGAAGAGCTTAGTAAATTACTAGGGCACCACGCGTGGTGTAATGGTTAGCAAGCTAGACGAGCAAACTTTCACGAAGTCCAACTTTTGTTGGGAATGTACTAAGGGGGAAACCCATTCACCTTGGCTGAGACGGGGATATACGACCTGTATATGCGAGTTGGGAGGTTTTCTAGCCATTGCCACATTCAGGTTTTCAGCATTGGTCAAATTCTTATCCTCTCAACGCAATTGAGCCTCAGCTACCGTCTTTTAGCGCCTAATAGATAAGGCTTAGGAATTTGCTGCAAGTGCAGATTTACAGGACGTTTGGGATAAAACATATAGCTATTAGAGCTTGATACCGTCAGACGATTGATCGAATCGGACCTATCCGACCGCCTATCAGACTAAGTAAGGCCAAAGTGGTGTGTTGTAACACTCTGTCCCCGGATCAATGACAGCTCAACGACCAGGATTCCGTTCTAGCACCTTACGAGTCACCGGTGGCCTCGTTGACAGGTGGGGTCTTACTCCTCTGCAGAGGTGCAGTCGGCGCATTCTACAGCCCCAGCCGACACTGTGAATGTATAATAGTATAGGCTTTATCAAGCACCTCGGATTGAAAACAACAGTTTATAGTCTTGCTGAGATCACCAGACTCGATCGTTCACCAAAGATGTACTTGTGGCTGGCCAGACGGTGTCACACACACGACGCGAAAGTAAAGGTACCGTGTTCTCTGAAACCCATCATAAGATGATTTATGTCTTGATTAGTGGCTTAGGTAGGAGGAGACAAATGTAGCCGTTATTAGATAACGAAGAGACGAGTAGAGTCAGTTCCATCTAAAACGAAAACGCTTCCCGGATGTTATGTTCATTAGACATTTCCACATGCTGTGAAAGCAGGAGAAAATGTCTAATGGACACAATGTCTGAACGAAAATAAAGCAAGGAGGTCCTAACGTCGTCAAAAAAAAAAAAAAAAAAAAAAAAAAGAAAAAAAAACGAAAAAAAAAAAAACGAAGGAAAATGCCGGAAAGAAGGGACATAACTTAGTGTTAAACTTTTCCACACATGAAATACATTTTTTTTACATTGGCATAAACAATTTCATTGTTTTATTCATTTTGATATTTTTCATGAAGAGATATCACTTATAGCATATGTTTGTCAGGATAATATCTTCATGTTTTAATCATATCACTGTGGTTGTCATTATTTTCTACCTTCCTCGACTGTACGCTGTTTTAATCGATTGTTAGAAATTACTTCGTACGTTTCCTAATTACTTTCCAATCTTTTAAACAAAAGTAACCCAGCTGGGAAAACATTTTTCAGTATACGGCAATTAATAATTTGGAAAATTATTCTTACCCGCTAAGACCTCCCATATCGAGTGTTAACGTAAAGCTAAATACCTGATGAATAAGTAAGGGTTCTTTCAAGTGTCTTGTGATCACAAAACGTTGACTCTAGTTTTGAGAACTCATACGCTATTTTTGCCGAGTAAATGATAGAAAAAAGAAATTGTAGAAACGGCTACAATTATTCTAAAAACCATATTAAAGGCTGAATAATGTATCCATGTTTTGATTGATTTTAACGATATATCAACGTGTCTAAATGTATTCTTGGCCCCGAGGTTAAGTAATTGTGTGCATTGTACATTTATATTTACATTTTTGTGTATTTGTTTCTGAACATTTTTTTAAATTCCCAACCATACGATATCAAGTATTCCTATTTAATACAAATAATTAGTACTCAGTTGTATTCATTCAAGTATTGAGACCGGGCTTCAATCCCAGTTCGAGTCATATCAAAGACTCAAAAAATGGTACTTGATGCCTTCCTGCTTAACACTCTATATTATAAGGTACGCATCAAGGTCAAGTAGAACAACCCAGAGAAAGGAGTTGCGTCCTTCTCTACATCTCTGTGTTGTAGCTTTTGAAAAGGGAGCCTTCGGGTCACCCTCGACTTCGATCGGTTAACATACGTTATATACAATTAAATGGTTTCAATCAAAAATACCTTCTTAATGATAATTCTTTATTTTCAAGCAGGTTTCAAGTGACTAATAATAATAATAATAATAATTCTTACTAAAGCAAACAACTCTAGCTTCGAGTAGCAATTCTAAATACAGCTAATTTATATTCATTGGTTATCAAATATTCTATTTAATAGTAATGATTTTCTGACAGTTCTATTTGACCCATAGGTGGGACTCTAACAAGCACTACTACTATGAATCAGAGTGGGTATGGGAGTAATGGCAATGAATATGTACTCCACACTGTCCAAACTTCCATAAGATACAATTCTGTGATATTGCCATGGCATCTCTTTAAAGAGTGGTCTTACCCTTCTTCAGAGAATAAAGTCAGTGTATTCTATGCCTCTCCGATACGGCAAAAGAATATACTGGGTTGAAACGTTTTAAGAGACAACAGAAATGAACGACCTAACATAAAAAAGTTAAAAAGAAAAAAGGTGCAATAGATAGTGATATAAAGAAAGACTAGTGTAATATTTTCCTTTTACTTAGAGGACAAAGCTTCCCTTCTTTGACTTAATTATTAAAATACAAGCTTTTTAAAAAAAATTCTATGTCATGTGCACTTGGGTAATTGTTAATGGGTAATTCATTATTAATCACTGACAGACATTTTTATGTTTATTTGTTTTGTGGCTATTTCTCGTTTATATATATATATATACATATATATATGTTTCTTTCGGCATAGTTTTTGGTTTTCAGCTTAAAGATGACTATTTTCTTCGTCCTCTTTCTTCTTGTTCTTTCTGCTTTCCTATCGCCTCTTCCAATATTCTGTCAACATCAGTGGGGAGAACGTCACCCCCGTCGCTTTCACCGTTTTCAGCGCTCATTCTCCAGTTAGCTTAATTTATTGCACTTAGCAGCCTTACACAGAAAATAGACAGCCTAATAATCTAATAGCAGACAGATATGGACAGCTTTCTGGACAGCATTTATTATATGAGATGAGCCATAATTAGCATTTATGAAGTTGTCTGGACTATTATCCACACTTTTTTTCCCACTCTTTCCGTTTTTCATTATTTCAGTTTTTAGTTTTGTGTATTTCTATCGACCTAAGCGCCACTGCGGCAGCAGTGGTGGTGGCAGCGGATAATGGTGGATTTAGACTCAACTAAAATCTGTATAAATCCAAATTCATAAATAAATGGAGGGATAAATATATAAGTAAACAAAAATCCAATGAATGCACATCATATTTTATCCGTTCAGCTCAATAAAAAAGATATTTCAGTATCTGTCACACAAGTATTCTTTTTCGGTCCATCAATTTGTATTTATAAGGCGCAAGTTAAAAGTTTACTCCGTTTCTGCATATTGGCTGACAAAGATACTCTCATTAAATGAAAGTAAATGAAGTTTATTTTCTACCATAGTCCCCTTTGCAGTTTACACATTTTTTGTACTATTTAGATCCCATTGGTAAAAAAAAAGCCGTCAATAGCAGATATATCATCATCATATTACCTTCTCACCCTCATAACTATTATTTTGTTCATTTGATGTGATGCTTGTAACGTAACGGAAATCCTCGAAGGAACTGGACTCTGTTATCCATATCGTGTAGATAGACTACAAAAAGTTCTAAAAGGAAATTGCTTTTTAGATTTCAAATAGCTCTTAGGAAAAGCATGGATCTTTAGCAGAAAGAAACTTGTATTTTTGTTTTGCGCGTAATTTAATTTGACCGTTAGAGTCGCCGAACATTTTCACCCAATCAGGATGACCTGTCCTATTCAGGCCGAACCATATTTCCTTGCAGCCCCAAAAATTGAAGAAATCCCGCGAATCTCTCTCTCTCACCTTCAGAAATCCTCAATGGGAACGGACTTCTTAACTTCTGCTCCTGAATAGCAGTAGAAACATCAACCATTATGGGGAGAGTCATCTAGTTTATGGATCCTTTGGGTCTATTCTTCTAGACCAAGGGATTCTACTTAAAAACAAATTTGATGATACACTCTAACAACTTCTTACCTTCTTTCTTTCGTACGAGACCTCGCAGCATACCAGCGTAAACTCCTTACTTCATGCTGCTATTAAAACTTTCATTTAAAACCTAACGAAGTCTTCGTTCTTCTCCACCTCCTTTATTTCCCATCAACATTTAGCTAGGGGATAACAACCAACGAAATACCAACGCTACCAACGAAATACTAACGCAACCAACGTAATACCAACGCAACCAAAGTGTCACGTGATAGCTCACTGAGACGAAGAGGTAAGACTGATACTATTCTCTCGTGGTGAATCAGCACTATCTAGCAGTCAAAAAGTGACCGTTAAGACAGAATGTGGGTCACGACGGGGAAAACAGGTGTTCGCACTTAGTGACCTCAGGTCGCCGGACATCGGAAGGAGAAAGAGAGAGAAGCCAAATGATTGGCTGGGACCCCAAAACGGAAGTGGGGCTCCCTTCCCCTCAGCGGAAGTAAATAGTAAGAAGTCAGTTTTTGAGCAGGGTTCATTGCGGGCAGACGGACCATAGCCATTTTACTCCGGGCTGAAGACAAAAGATTAACTGAGACACGAATGACTCCAAATCCTTCAAGCCAGTATTAAAAACAGAACAAAGTCTAGTAGCCCGTGAAAGAAGAAAATTCTCCAGTGGAACCCCGTCGAAAATAAGATAAGTAACTTTGGGGACATTTTTCCTTTATACTCAAATTTCGTTTACCACTCTCTCTCTCTCTCTCAATTCGAAGAAGGATAAAAGCCAAGAAAAGACATTTATATTCGTGGACTGTCCAATTATATGTTTTGACACTCTGAACGTGTATATATAAGTAGTAAAGGATTTAATGTATTTTCATTTTACCATGTGGTCTATGTTGTTGCTTCATGCTTTCTTTCCAGCTTCTATTCGCCTTATGTTATCTTGCTTAGAGTTGTCCTATTAATTCCTAAAGTATCACACGGGAAACCGGAGTTGCCGACTACTACAATATTAATATTATTACGACTAAGACCTATAGGCCCGTATTCTTCTGTTATCTAAGGGAAAGAAGTTTAGCGGCCTGGTGGGTGTGTGATAGTGTGAAATTTGGAACCCCTTTGCCAGCGGTGGTCAGTCTGGCCCTAAATTATTCCCTCACGTAATATGCCAGTTCTTATATGCCTGAGAGAAAAACTCTGAACAGGACTTATTCTGTAGGGGATCAAGTGCCAACCTGCCCCGTCTTCACACGTGCGAAAATAAAGTCCCGTTTTGGGATAATAGACAATTTGCCATCACAAAAGTAATACCAACATAACCAACTTAAACTAACTTAAACCTAAAAACCCAATAATAATAATAATGATAATATCCCCATCGCTATAGACCCAACTATTCTTCCTCCAGCTATGGGTAAATAGTAGGGCAGACCGGGCACTTTAACTCTGGTATAGCAACTGGTTTAAGAGAAGAAAAACTCGAAATTCAAACGAATTGTAGACCATAAATGAGATATGCTCCCCCAAGCTATTCCTGGCCAAGACACGTGTCATAAGTAGCACCCCCACTACAAAAGTAGTGGGGTTGATTACTAAGTCTTTCTCTCATGTCAAATTACACTATTCCTCCAGGAACTCGCTAGCTTTTTTACCTATCTCACTATACAACTCCACGAGTAAATTAAAACACTTTCTATCAATTTTACTCTTTCGGAAGAAGTCATTTCTGTCATACTTTTCTCGCACAAAAAAATTCTGAATAAAATCTTTCGATTTAAAAAAAATCGCCTTCGTATATGATTTGTTGATTTGCTATGACAGTCTTTATTTTGCAAATTTTCTGAAAAAATATTTTGTCCACTCTGCAAGGATTAAAAAAATAATTTCTTGCGAAAGGGTTAATATACAAGCAACAATTTAAACGTTGAATATTTGTAAATGTCTAACTGTATAGTAAACATGATTATGAATGAAGACCTCGATTGTAATCCTATATAACCCAGTATTCAAAAATAAATTGAATGTATTTATTATATATTCCCAATAAAAAGGAAATGCAGCACGAAACCCCTTTTGACATGAGGACTCATGTACGTTTGTAACTAAGTATCACCAAAGATAATGCTGACTCTATTTTGTAAGTTCATTGGTGAAGGCATTTCGGCTGGAGACAAGAAAACTTTGTGGGGGTGTCTTTATACCATAATACAGAATGTTTGCTAAATTCTTCATAGAATCTGAGAACGCCAAGCAACAGTATCTATTAGAATAAAATGGGCTTTAACACACGAAAACATTGAGGAAACACATAGTGAACTAACTCACACGACAAGTGCGCTAACCATTGCTTTACGTGTCTCATTATAAAATTATTATTTTATCATAAGACCTTAAAAATAGTCATTTTTTTTTATTGTCTGTATACTTCGGCTGCATCATTAAAATACGCATACATGAGACAAATGTTATTGAATTGTTAGAAATAATAGATGCTTTATCCATTTTTCGTCTATTTAGGATAAATATCGAATTTTAAAGTTTGTGATCTGATAAACGTCTTTTCAGATCATCGTCTTCTAATATAAAATGTCCATCCTTCATTATTGATTAAAACACAATCCAATTTTAAGTTTAAATGCTTAGAAAATAACATAACTTCCAAATTTATACGCATAGTATGTATTTACCTAATCATAATGAATGAGTCTTTATTTAACCAACCCGTCAGCCACTGGCCTGATATGACACAGGGTTATTTTTAACGGAGTAAAGTTGGTTTGAATTCAGATAGTTTTTCTCTTAGACCGGTTGCCTTATCAATACTAAGGAACCCAGTCTGCCCGACTATTTACCCAGGGTTGGAAGCCTAAGATATGGATTCATGTCTTTCCCAAGAGCACTACAATGAAGCGGAATGCAAACAGTATTTTCCAGGATTTGAACTCCCGATTCTGATTCTATTTCCTACGACGAAAACCGTCACGCTAAGTGCATTTCCTTAGATTTCTTTGGAAGTATGAAGTCCATAAATAATGAAATCAACAAAGGAAATAGTGAACATAAATAAATGAAATAAAACAATAACGATTGTTTCTAATCTTCAAAAGTCTCCCCAAAAGGTGTTACATGAACTGTTTGTTGATTGTGGAGAATTTTTTTCTGACTGGTTAGAAAATATAATTGGCGAAATTCAGTTTCTTGTAAAATTTTATCCCAAATTTTGTACAATATTTAAAAGTGAGAAAACCAATGATAAGGTAATGTTATTTGTTTTTTTTTTTCATGAAAATGTGTCATTTGCTTATCATTCTCCTTTTATGCGTTATTTGCTTATCATTCAAAATTTATTTGTCATTTGCTAATCATTCTTTCCGTTAATGTCATTTCCTTATCATTCTTTCCGTCTTTGTGACATTTGCTTATCGTTCTTTCTATTTATGTGTCATTTGCTTATGAGTCATTTTTTAACATTCTTAGTTTTTGTGTCATTTGCTGATTATTTTCGTTTATGAGTCATTTGGAGATACTCATAATATAATAGTTATTGCCGTACGAAATGTACACGGAGAACCGAGTTCAAAGGCTAGACAAGGCTGTTTATACTTTGCATAGTGTTAATTCTCTTGTCAAAGGTATAAATTAAACTAACCTCCCTGTAGCTGTTAATAAAGAGTATAACAGAATGGGCTCTTTAACCTTGGCATCGCAACTGGTCTAAAAGAAGGAACATTTCTGATTTCAAAGCATATAAACTCCGAATAAATTCTGATCTTGTGCCCGATTTTGATCGTGTGGGAGGGGGGTTAATAAAGGCAAATGTGTCATTTACTTATCATTCTTTCCTCTTATGTGTCGTTTGCTAATTATTCTTCCAGGTAAATATGTCGTTTATTTATCATTTTTCTTAACTAGATGAGGATGCTCATTTGCGTGTAAAAATCAGGTCTTTTTTCAATAAAGATTCGCAAACCATCATCAGAAAAAATGTCTTGCAAAAAAGAAAAAAAAACATTCAAATAAGTAAAGTAAAATAAATAAGTGCATTCACTTACCTGATGAATATAAATTCAGTTCAGAATATATATGATAAAATCTGTTACATCAATAAATATGTAAACTCTTCAAAGTTTTTATAAAGAAACTAATTTTCTTCAAAAACAAATACTGTCAGAGAGGTTTGCGGGAAACTTTGAAGCAAATGTGGTTGAAGCAAATGGCGATTTCTTTGAATTTAATCTTTATATAAACATGTAATTCTGGTAAATATAGGATGTCTCATTATAGATGGAACCCAAGTAATTGCTACTAGATCTAACAATTATAATGCAGTGTTCTTTTTGATTTCAAATTTAAAATAGTATACTATAAAAATTATTAATCCTCGATCACGATACCTTAGACAAGAAAGGTAAAATATTTTGCGTCACTATATATTTGAAGACAAAATCATTCAAAACTGTCTCCGAATTGATACAACCCATTAATCTGATAATAATTTATCACTACGACAAAAAACTCAAAAAAAGATTGCATGTTCTTGAAGCTGATATAATTGAAAGAAACATTGACTTGATGTCTTTCTGTCAAAGGATACATTTTTAAAAGGCGTGTTCCAAATGACTGCCAATGCGTTTTCTCAGTAATAAATAATAATCATATTAATGGGTTGCATCTATTTTGAGACACCCATTATATAAGTAAAGTTGGCGACCGTAGTCGAGGGTGACCCGAATGTTCCCTTTACAATAGCTACAACACTGAGGTGTAGGTAAGGACACTACTCCTTTCTTTGGATTGCTCCACTTTACCCTTGATCCGTACCTTGTAGTGCTAAGCATGGTGGCAGCAATTATTAAATAATAGAACAGTTGCTACAACAGAACAAGAGGAACAGGAGATCTATTATATATTGATCAACACATCCTTTACGAGAGCAAAATGAGACGGAAAACAAAGCTATAGCTTGGATTGACTAGAAAAAAGCAAAGAATATTGTCCCAGAATGCTGGATAATCATATTTACCAACCCCTCTACTCGGGCAGTATAAGACACAAGGTAAATTTTTAAGCGGAGTTTAACAGGTTTGAATTCAGAGTAATCCTTCTCCTAGACCAAGGCTGAGGAAACCAGTCTGTCCTACAATTTAGCCATAGCTGGAGGGAGAATAATTGGATTCATACCTTTCCCAAGGGTATTAGTGCTATGTGAAATGCAATCAATCTCGTCCAGGATTTGAACTCGTGTCGCCGTGTCCATTTCCTACGACGATAACCATTACACCACGGGCACCTCCTAAATGTCGGATAATAGACAGTTTCAAAATATACAAGATATCCGACAAAGTCATGAAGTTAATCAAGAATACCATCAAAAACTGGAGAGTGGAATTGATAGCAAGAAGAAAAAGATTAGCTGAGGTGAAAATCTAGAGGGATATCTTTCAGGAGATGTGCTATCACCATTACTATTTCAAATACCAATGATGCCAATCAGTCACATTCATAGGAAATGCACAGGCGAATACAACCTTCATAAATCGCAAGAACAAAAACAAAATATCCACCTTTTGTACATGGACGATATCAAACTGTTTGCCAATGACAATATAGGGGTAGAATTTGGCATAGAAAAAGTACCATGCTAGAAATGAAAAGCGGAAGACAACAAATAACGGAAGGAACCAAACAAATTCAGGGAAAAATCAAAACACTTGGAGAAAAGGAAACATACAAAAAGTTAAGAATTATGGAAGCGGACATCATCAAACAAGCGGAGATTGAAAAAAAAAGTATCTCAGGAGAATGAGAAAACTATTCGAAACCAAATACCAGTTCCGGCTCGTGCACTTGGGACCATCCCCAAATGATTGATAAAAGGACTGGAAGACTTGAAAATAAAAGAACAAATAGCGATTATACAAACTATAGCATTATTAGGATCAGGCGAAATATTGGGAAGAGTCCAGGACACTTGAGGAGACTTGCTGTCATTCAAATTCCATTGGGAAACCATCAGCTAACGCTGATTGGAAAAACTCGCAAATTAGTAAATAATAATAATTACTTATTATTATTATTGTTGTTGTTTTTCCTGTTTTGTTGTCATAGTTGTTGAACCTTAAATTACAAGTTGTTGTCATAGTTGTTGAACCTTAAATTACAAATTAATCAGTTTTAATTGCTTCTTAGATCTTTTGCTTTATTTTTTGTTTAATGGCATTATGATATTCATGGGTAATTTAATGCCAAAACAATGCCTGTAGAAGGATATCAGTGATATTATTTAACTAACAGCTGGAGTGAAAAAAAGGAGTTCAAAAAATTCCCACGGGTATTGGTTCGAAAGTGAACGTAATAGAGGGAGGGAATTCGAACTCACTTACTTTGTGGCTGCGGACGACCACTTTAGCCAGTACGTCTTAAGGACTCCTCCCCTTATTGCGTCTTTGTTTATCACTTAATTTTTGTTCATAGTATTGTTTATTCAACATTGAATGAACTGTTACGGACTTATTAACTGAATTTAAACGCATTAACTTCTATGTTTAGCAGCGCGTCTCAAACCTTGTTACCAAACTTAATTTCCATTCACACCAAAATAATCTAATTAAAATTTAAATTACAAAACATAACTAATTTAACTGTATTTAATACAATTTACATAAGGAAATAATTAAACTATAAATGCAAACAAACCTTTAATTCTTGTATGTTTTTTTCATGGGAAGGATGGGTTTGGTAGGCACTGAGGAGATCAGGAATATTAAGTTGCCGATTTGTGACACCGAAAAGGTTTAACGGCATTAGTGGTTAATCGTTCGTTTATTTGGATTAATTGTAAGTTTTGAACTAACCGTATGTGAACGACCCATCAATCGTGGCGATTACACCCAATGAAGCATTCTGCTAAGGGGACAATATCTCTCAACTAGTTTACAATATCCAGCGATTTTTTTCTCCTTTTATTAATCGATGGTATAATCAAACAGGCGACATCACCACACTAGACGGAACCCCTCTGAAACTAGTAGACAAATTCACCCACCTAAGAAGCAGCGTCTCATCAACCGAAAATGACATCGACATGCGGCTAACGAAGGCATGGACAGCTATTGATGAGCTATCGATCATATGGAAGTCAGACCTGACCGATAAAATGAAACTCAGTTTCTTCCAGGCAGAGGTCGTATCGATACTGCTGTATGGATGCACTACTTGGACGCTAACTAAACGGCTGGAAAAGAAGCTAGACAGCAATTACAAAAGAATGCTGTGAGCAATATTGAACAAGTCCTGGCTGCAACACCCAACAAGGCACCAACTATACGGCCATCTGCCTCCCATAACGAAAACTATCCAAGTTAGACGAACCAGACATGCAGGACAATGCTGAATAAGCATGTACGAGCTCATAATTGATGTACTCCTATGGACCCCTACATATGGCCGGGCTAAAGCAGGAAGACCAGCTCGAACATACATTCAGCAGCTATGTTAGGATACGGGTTGTGGCCCTGAAGACCAGCCAGAGGCGATGAACGATAGGGAGAAGTGGCGAAAGAGGTTCAGGGGTATCCGTGCCTGTGGCAAGACATGATGATGATGATAAATACAAACGAATAAATTCAGCTCCTGTGAACCCTTTGTGATTTTATTCACCTCACCAAAATTTTACTCCTCCTCCGGGTTCTAAATGAAACACTTTTTGAAGTCCTGAGCTCTAGAAAGGGCTATCTGGATATGAAGCCAAAACATATAATTGCTATTTAATCTAGCTTTGAGCACAAATCTGTTGTGCATAAAGATCAAGCTCTTCATTTCATTTCCCACTTAACCTCATGTAAGCTGTGTGTTTCGTTGCTAGTCGCTCAAACACTGGTGTGTCCATCTGTAAGAATCCATGAGAGAACGTTGTTTGAGTTCGTCTTTACCTCTCCTGTAGTGCTTATCGTGTTTTGATTGTCTAACATGGATGGTTTGTGAGATGGAAGTCAAGTGGCCATACAGCAGCTATTTTGAAGGGTTTTGCCTTCAGGAATTTTTCAAAATAGCGCATAATATTTTTGTGTATTTCCCATTTAGCTTTTTCTCCATGAGTTTCGTTAGCGTGGATATGGTGCATCTATACAGTAATACGGACACAAACATCTTGGAAGAAATTATTCTATTTTATAAGAGAGATCAGATTTCCATATGATCAATAACCTGTCAATAGCTGTTCCCAATTTCGCTGGGTGCATGTTGACATCATTTTCAGCTGATGAGATATTGCTACCGAGATATGTGAACTAAAGACTTATATATATCAGCTCTCTGTGGACACTGGATGCAGTCGAAAAGAACTGCTAAAAGGAATGACAGAAAGGGATGGGTGGCAAGAGAGAGCCCTCGAACCCCGAGCACTCAACACTACTAGATGATGATGATTTATCAAGAAGTCGTACTGATATCTTAAATAGATATAATGAATTCTACCTCGTTTGATTCACCGAAATGTTCCTATGACAAATATATTCATTTCTAAGTGGAACAGAAGGTTACTGCAGTTAAAATGCAGAAGACCAGTTCATAAGTTAACAGTCTCTCATTGCAAGTCGGGTGTGTACGTAGCGTAGAGATGAGCTTCCTCATACCTGACAGTAGGCAATAGCAAATTGTCACATGTGTAGTTATGTGTAACTTTCAAAATAAACTATAAGCATGAAGGTTACTGACAAATCTTCGATACGAAGCAGGAGTAGAATAATTTAGTAAAAAAGCAGGGAGTTTATTTTCTTTTTAGGTCAATCGACGCTTCTCATTGTCAAATTATTCAGTGTCGCACATAGACACTTGTATACGCATACATGCCAATAAAAACACTAAGAAACACAAACACATGCGTACGCACACAGACTTACCCTCTCATATACATATATGTTTGAGCACACACACACACATATATATATATATATATAAAAAGTTAAGTAGGCTGACCGTTGTGGAGGGTGACTAGAAGAAACCCTCTTCAATAGTTACAAGAGTAAGGTGTTGGGGATGGCACTATTCCTTTCCCTGGATTCCTTCACTTACCTTTGATCCGTACTTTATTAAGATAAGTAAAATAAGGAGGCATCAAGTACCTTTTTTTGAGTCTTTAGTATGACTTATCCTAGGATGGAATCCCAGTCCCGCGCGCCATTAGCGAACACTCTAAACATTATACCAATATACATATAACGTATATGTATAATAAGTTAAAATCTTAGTATAGTTTCATTGATAAAAGTTTCCTGTATCAACGATTAAAATAGAAGATACTATCATCCGATTAACATTTCTTAATAAAGTTTTATGTTTGCACTGCTCATCTGGCCATCATTTGAGCACTTTATAATTCCTCAAACATTTGAACAAGTTTTTAATCTCATATTTTCTCTCTCTCTCTCTCTCTCTATATATATATATATATATATAGAATTAACTTAAATCGCTAGTCGAAAATCTTCTACTAAAGTTTCACCTTAACGGATCATCAGGAAGTTTCGCCTCGACTATTCTAAGGAGAAATTGCTTTGCTTTATTCACCAAAAACCCCCACCTATCCTAGAATTTGCATAAAAAAAAAATTTTAGTTAGGAAAAAAAAACAAAAAAAAAACAAAAAAAACCCTATAACCTATTCCTAATTATATAGTAACCACGCCCTTTTGTGTTTACAACTATTTAACACCTCCGATTGTTGTAAATACAAAAGGGCGTGGTTACTATATAATTAGGAATAGGTTATAGGGTTTTTGTTTTTTGTTGTTTTTTTTCCTACTAAAAATTTTTTTTTTTTTAATGCAAATTCTAGGATAGGTGGGGGTTTTTGGTGAATAAAGCAAAGCAATTTCTCCTTAGAATAGTAGAGGCGAAACTTCCTGATGATCCGTTAAGGTGAAACTTTAGTAGAAGATTTTCGACTAGCGATTTAAGTTAATTCTATAATTGGCTCCATTGTTTTATGTTGAGCACTTTAGTAATTGTAGCATTGCAGTATTCGCGGAGGGTTTTTTGGTTTTCTTTTGGCCACTGACTAAGTACCCCTTGATTTTTTTCAAGGAGTCGGATGAGGTTGGTCTTTTCTTTCTTTTTTACCCCAAAAAACTTTTTTCTTTTTTTCTCTGGACCGTGATTCGAGATATTTTTTTCTCTCGTTCCTGGCCAGGGGTTTTTTGTTTTTTTTTCTGGTACCGTGAATACTGGTAGATATTTGATTAGTAAATATATATTTATATATATATATATCTAAGTAACCGTCTCACTGGCGCTCGTTGTGTAATGGATATCGTCGTAGGAAATGAACACGGTGATCCGAGTTCAAATTCTGGACGCGGCTGATACTCTTGGGAAAAGTAAGGATCCAACTATTCTCCCTCATGGTATGGGTAAAATATTTGAACATAGGCTCTATAATCTTGGTATTGCAACCAATCTAGGAGAAGGAAAACTGAATTAAAACCTATTAAACGCCACATAAAAAAAATTGACCTTGTCACGTATGCTGAGGAGTTGGATAAATACATACCCAGGAGAACACCACTACGCATTGAAATATAAGTAATAAATAAACATATAGTTCAAAGGTATGACCAATATATATATATATATATATATATATATATATATATATATATCATTATTCAGTCCAGATAAACCGGAGTCGGGAATAATTCCGTCAGGACAAATTCATTCCACTATAAAAATTTAAAATATTCCTGGTAAAGAGCTAATATCACAGAGCAATAATTTCTTTAAGAAAAACAAAAATTGTTTATATATTAGGATTATGGATTTATTTCCATCCAGTTATGGGTATTGATAAATATCAATAACAAGAAGTCCGGTTTTTATTGGTGTTATATTTATCCATACCCATAACAGGACGGAACTAAAATTATAATCCTAATGTAACTGATTTTTTGTTTTTCTGAAAGAAAAAAAAAAAATATATATATATGCAGAGTCCATACCTAAAATCTATACATCTATCAGAATTCAATATTTAGCGCGTGGTGTCATGTAACATTCAAGAGTTTAATTAAATTTACCTTCTCTCAGTACAATCCTTTTCTGGCTTTATACTAGAGTAATCTTCGAAAATAAGTAAGACAACAACAGATCCCCACCTTTAGCAAACTAATCTTGCAGGTGTTTTGTTAGTTTACTTCCTGTTCAACGATTGTAGCCTTCTGACATTTGCAGCACAAAACAGAGCACTTGTAGATGCTTGGTTAGTGAAATTTACAGTCAATGGATGTCTCGATGTTCTGGTGTTGTGCCTGACTAAGCTAAACTAATCAACACAACTTTTATAATAATAATAATAAAGATAATAATGCTCAGTGAAAAAACTTTCAGCTTACGTGTGAAAAACTCACAAGGGGCAATATGATAATTACAATAATCATTTGTTAGCCCACAGTTAAATAACTTCTAGTAATTTATGGGGTATGTACAGAAGGTCAAGGGCAATGGCCAAAGCTGTGTTGCCATTTGATATCTGACTCCATTATTAGGTTATTTTATTTTACCCCACGTTGGCTAGTCGGTGTAACGCCTTGCCCAAGAAAGGCCTAAAAAGAATTATACAAAGGAAGACAGTAACAGATAAGAGACGAAGGCGTTTCTTTTGTATTTTCCTTTATTTTCTGAGTTCAACAACCATTCCATGGGTGAGGGAGTTTTCCCTAAATACAATTGAAATGGCTGAATCCCCGAGTTAAGGTGTCTAAAATACGTTAATCGTTTCTTGCATATGCTAGTCCTCATTTGGTATTTAAAACTTCCATGAGGGTTAGTTTCTTTTGGAAGTTTGTCAAACTCAAGTTGTTTTAGTTTGTAGTTCTATTTCGTAGTTTTTTATATTCCAACATAATGTTAACATTATACAATTGAATGGAAGGGCCTAACCAGCGCCTAGTCCAAAGACTTATGCGTGGCGCCCAGACACCAGTCAGCAATGAAGTTGTCAAATCGCCGGTCACTGCCCGAAAGAGAATCATCCTGTTCCCCCTGTCGGGAGATCGCCTTTTTCTTTACGCATGCGTCGTCCCTTTTTCCTGTCCGGGACCTCTGGGAGTTTCTGCAAATCTAATAGTTTTCTTTTTTTTTATTCAATTTAATTTTTTTAAATTCATTTATTCGTTCCTACAAATTAATAATGATCCGTATTTGACAGATATAGCTTCATATAACCATTTCTAGTACAGACAATTTACATACAGTTAGATGATATCAAGTATTTCTATCAAAAGCAAATAATTTTCAAACAGGTCTATTTTGATGCATGGGAACTGAAGAGGTACAGTTATTTCGGTTCAGAGTGGTAATTTACTTAGCTTTTTGCTTAGATATAGCACAATGCCGTATGAATGGGGCACCCAATGAGAATCGAACTCACTCGTGCAAGGTTTGCTAGTCTACCTTGCTAACCATTACACCACCCGAGGTGCCCCGCTATTTCGGATCAGAGTAGCGCAGAGAGTAATGGCAATAAAGAAGTACTTGACACTCTCAAGATCTCCCGAACTGTACCATCATTATCACATGAATTTTATTGTCATACCAAGACATTTCTTTTGGGGTGGGTTTTACAAATCAGCAAGGGATACAATCAGCCTATTGTACGCCCCACAGACAGGTTGGTTTAGTAAATGATTACTCAGTGAACTATAAGAACCAGTGCGCATGAAACACGATAATTTTTAGTTCTCTTTTACCAACAATTAGTAAGAACCGTACTCAATCATACGTCCATTCATCATGATATTTGTGTGCGTGTGTTCGCACGTGTGTGCTTCTTGTTCGCTCTCCTAAAAAAAAATAGTTGTCAGTTTCGATGTAACTTTATGATGAAAACCGCTTGACGATGGAAGAGGTACAGTGACTGAGGAGAAAGAGGGGAAAACAGGGAAGAATGAATGAATGAAATACTGCCTCTCTTCTTATCATCAGTTCCTATCGTTTTCAACCATATCAACTATTATAACTCCTACTACAGTTTTTGACTCGAAAGCTGCAGCCACTTCTATTACTTCGTAATCAAAACAAGAGTCCGTGTTGAAACAACTACTAACATTTCAGATTCCAGTTCAGCAAGCGATAAAATAAATAACTTGGAAACTTCTTTTCACGCTTTCTAAATGAAGTCATTTACTCTCATGATATGATAAATGCCATTCTATTCAGATAACACACAATAAAAAGGAAAAAAAAATCATCATTATCATTATAATATCGTGCTGATAACACAAATCCCTTTCACTCTCTCTCACCATCTTCTTCTACTGATCATCACTCAAAGCAGATCCTCTAGACTGCATCGAGTGTCCGTATAGAGCTGATGTATGTAATTCTTTACTGGTCGACCAGCACTAGTGTGTCCATGTGTCGTAGTTCATTAGAGAACATATTCAAAATAGCACGTAGCCTTCCTGTGTAGTTCCCATCTAGCCTTTTCTCTTAGCGTTTCGTTGAGACGAAGAGGTGCATCCATTCAGAGGTACTGAAACGGTCACAGTTACATTTAACAAAAAAAAAAAAAAAATACAAAAAACCATTAATTTTCCTCGAGCCGATTTCCGTTACCAAAATGGAGACTAGTCGATCCAATTCTCTGATTGTATTTGCCCAATACTTCCGACAAGGGTATAATGTGACACAAGGTCAATTTTTAAGTAGAGGAAAGCTAGTTTGAATTCAGATTTTTTCTCCTAGACTGGTAGCCAAACCAAAGCTAAAGAACCCTGTCTGCTCTAGTTAACATAACTCGAGGAGAACAAATGAATTCAAATCTTTCACTAGGGCATTAGCATAAAGTCAAATACAAACAGCCAGCTCCAGGTTTGAACTCAAGTCACCGATTCTGTTTACTACGGCAATAACCATTGTGCTAAGTACACCTCATGATACGTGATTAGTTTCAGATGTTTTTTTTTTTTTTTAAATCTGGCTTCAGTTTAAACCTGTCGGACATGTATTACTTTCGTGATATATATATATATATATATATATATATATATATATATATATATATATATATCACTTAAAACATGTTTAGCAAAACTATTGCAAATAGAGCGTGTTCGAATCTTACTGAGTAAACCAACTTTTATTAACTTGCGAGTAAGGTAAACATAAATATCTTTTGACGATCTTAAAACAGCTTTGTAAAAGGGCGTTGGCTCATCTGGCAGCGTAGACAAATTTCGTACGCAAAGCGTTTATAAAAGCAGGATTTTGTTATAACCAAAGCGATACTGATATTTCCAGACACCAAGAAGGTTCTTAGAAATACCGAATCTAAATCCTTGTAGAACTTATAAAATAAGATAAATAAATCGTGCCAACATATTGTATTAGGGTTGAATATTATATGAATATATTGTTTATTTTTAAAGTACTTATTAATTGTTATCTTATCAAGTTCTGAGAATCTATGTTTTAATTACCGCCGCAAAGCATATAAATATCAGTACTATTTTTGACATAACCAATTCTATATATATATATATATATATATATATATATATATATATATATATATATATATATGCTTTGTCTTATAAACAACTCTTTTCAGACGAGCCAATTTTAGTGATGGTTGGCAAATGAGGTTCAAGGACTAATTCCAGTCTGTCGTGATATTTCATTCGACTCTCAGGCGAAATTGTGTAAGCTATTATTACAAAATAAGACTTCTATGTCATTTTCTTCTCATATAATGATGTATGTATTCAAACAAACGCTTCATTCCTGAGCAGAGTGTGAGATCAATTTCTTAGCGGAGTTCAACTGGTTTGAATTTAGAGTTTTCCTTCAAAACAGGTTATCTCACCAAGGTTAAAGATCACAGTCTGTCCTACTATATACACATAGTTGGTGAAAGAATCAGTAGATTCAAACTTATCAAGTCATTAACGCAATGTGAAATGCAAAGTTTCCCGAGAATGCCTCGTGGTATTATAGCTGCCGTACAGAACGGCAAGCTTCAAATGAACGAGTTCAAACACCAGTCGCTTTATCACGTTCACATTCGGACAAATATCATTGGGTAAAGTATGAACCCTTTTATTTTCCCCCCACAGCTATGGGTTTTAATAGTATCACTATTTTTTTTTATAACAGAATGGCTTGGGAATGAAATAACGGCTGATATACCATTGAACAAAAGAAAGCAACTGAAACTAAGGAGCCTCGACCAAGTTTTGAACATAGGTAGCTCGCTTCTTTTCTTTAGACGATAACTGTTACACCACTCTCGCCTCCCATATAATAATGAATAATTTTCTTTTTCGGAATTATTTTTCATACATCATTTAGGCTCTCCTATCGAATGTACAAGTAAAAGTGATCGACATGCTGTCTAATGACAGGCTGAAATACAAGTGCTTTTTGCAAAGTTAATTGATTTTGGTTAAGTTAATTGATTTTTGTTAAGTTAATTGACTTTTAAAAAGGACGTCTAGATGAAGGATGTTCTGCTCTAAAATCTTTTTCGAGCGGTTCACAAAAGAGTATGGCGTGATTTGGTTAATGTTCATGCCATAAAAACCCTTATGGGTAATTTAATGACAAACCCTGTATATATATATATATATATATATATATATATATATATATATATATATATATATATATATAGTGTTTATTAGTACATTTATTTTTAAACGAGCTGCTTTAGCGCATACTTAATTGTTTACAATTATCCCTGTCTAACATTCACAAAATAGACATGAGAACCGTTATTACTGTGTTTGATTCTAACGGAGTACTTAATACCTCCGGTCTTGTTCTAAACTCTGATGAACTTAATAAATGAGAACAAGGAGTACCCTGTTTTAGTGTAATAGTAAGCAGGGTAGTCTAATATATACATTGCTGTTGAACAGTGTGAGTGATCTCTAATTGGGGCATCAGAATTATGGTCTTGTGCTATAATTTAATTTTGGCGGGGGATCTCTTGTTTTTAATAGTTTTCTAAAGTTGAATGACTTATGATAATTGTCAAGTTCAATTCTAGCGGGTTAACTTTTGCATTTGGTTTTGTGTTTAGCTAAGCTTAGTAAATGAAGAATTCAAAATCAAATGTTTGTTAGGTGTTTTCAAGAGTAAGTCACGTTAAATCTGCAGATTTTTATGTACTGCTGATATTGAAGATAGTAAGCACAAAATCCCAATCAATTTTTATTATATGAATAAGTACGTTATATATATATATAAGCACACACACACACACACACACACACACACACACACACACACACACACACACACATGTACGTGTGAGTGTATTTCATATAAATAGATATGTCAGATAAATATCATAGATATGTCCATATTGCATATATATATATATATATATATATATATACATGTATATGTATTACATATAAGATGAACTTTTATATATTCATAAGGACTCAGTTTTATGTCTCATGTATGTGAAGATATATATATATATATATATATATATATATATATATTTATTCATTATATATCTCGTATAGATATATCTATCCATATATATAATTCTTACATATATATATATATATATATATATATATATATATGATAAATCCATGTCTTATGCATACGTATACACATGTCTTATACATATATACATATGTTCTCTCTATATATAAACATACTTTTACAACTTTATGAATATATATATATATATATATATGCATGTCTTGTGTGTGTATATATGCACACGTATACATGTATCTATATATACATGTAAGTATACATGTCTTATATAAAGAGAGGTATATATATATATATATATATATATATATATATATACGTCTCATATATGTATACATATAAATGCGTTCTATCTTTCTTAAATACTGATATAACAACCCACATTACAAAGTTCACTACTAAAAGATGCCGCTAAAAATTATGCAATCATCCTAACATCGTAAAAAAAGCTGACAAAGCAAACATTTTTGTCGTACCTCATAAAACAAACTACTATTCAATATTAGAAAATATCAAGATGACCACACCAAAGTGGAAAAAAAAACAAAAACATCCCATCATTAGTTTGTTAATTTTTTATTTAAGTTGGTTGATGGGATCTTTTTTTTTTTACTTTGGTGTGATCATCTAGATATTCATTCTCTCCGCCCAATTATATCACAAGTACCTACATCTATTCATCAACTCGCAAAATCAACGAAACAAGTTATTACACCAAACTTAACCAGAAAATATATAATAAAATCAACACAGAATCAATTCAAATTTTACATACACAACACCCCCGCCAAAAAAAATTGAATATTAGCTTCACTCAATGCAGAAAATTTGTTTACTAATGTCCTTGTCAAAGAAAACATTGATATTATTATAAATAATATTTATAACAACCCATTCCTTCCTACCCTTTAAATCAACCCTATACTTAGTAAAATACTTTTACCATGCCTTGCTGAAGTTTCATTTTACAACCACCTGGGTAACATCGACTTAGGAAAAGACGGCTTGTCTAAGGGATCGGTTCTGGATCCGAGATTTTGTAATTTTTATATGTCCGCTCTAGAAAATAAAATATCTAATTGCATTAAAAAACCCTCAATATACCTAAAATATGTTGATGATATGCTTATTTTCACTAACGATACTAGCGAAATAAGCATGCAACAAGATACCTTCCAAAAAATTCAGTTTTTAATTTTACTCTGGGACTAAACAAAAACAATAAAATTTCCTTTTAAGTAGTTCTGTTTGATATTACTACTTCTGATAATGATAATAATAACTTCACTACCCCTACTCACAAAAACCCCACTAATTACAACTCCAATACGTTCAACTTTAAAATTTAATGCCCCTTCTGATATAAAAAATCAATCTTTAATAATCAAATATCCCACGCACAATTAATCTCCTCCAAAATAATATTTTATAAAGAATTGAAAAAAATAAAACATAAAAAAACTCATCACTAATGGGTTCCCTTACTATATCTAATAGACAAATTCGAACAATCAAAAAAATTTAGCCACCAAAATAAATACTGAAACACTCCATCAAATAACAAGCATTTATCAAACTATTTTTAATGAAACCAAACACACAACCATTATAACTTAGATAAAAATACTTTAAAAGCGTACATTCAAAGAAACTTACTTCCAACTCATATTGATAAAAAATAAAATTTATGTACTATGATAAATTTAAAATCTCTAACTTTGTTATTAACAATAATTCCTTCCCTCGATTGGAGTTTTGCAAAAAACATACGTTATATATCAATTTAAAAGTTCTTTAAACGATTGTAACTCTGAAAACAAAAATATATATTTTGGTTTAACTTCTAATACTTTCTTGAGGCTATTCACCATGCATCTTTCTGACACTAGCTCAATAAACCAACATCTAAAAACCTTCCTGCTCTACTACTGAATTCTAACCGATAACACTACAATATTAGAGCAACAAAACAGTAAACAAAGATTACAGTTTCTTGAAGCCCTACACATTGGAAACCTTTATAAAATCAACTCATAGAACAAAATTTCTAAAGTAAACACTGTGACATAACACCAGTATAAATAATAAACACTTAATTCTTTCAAAGTAGAAAAATATTGCAAAGGTTGTATCGCTTTTGCAATATACACATCCTCTGATAATGACCCAACATGGGTCCGAAAAGAATTGGGAACCAATTATTTATAGAGGGTTTATTCGAAAAATTCTGACCGGATATCATAACATCCATACAGCAACTTGGAAGGATCAAAAATAAAACTTTGTATAAAAAGATAACTTTTAATCAAATATGTCCACACACACACACACACACACACACACACACACACACTATATATATATATATATATATACTCAACCCCTCCACACAAGCAGGATACGACACAAGATTAATTCATTAAGCGGAGTGTAGAAAGTTGGAATTTTGAATTTTCCTTCTTGACGGGTTTCAAAAGAAGGTTAAAGAGCCCTGTCAGCCAAACTATTTACTTAAAGCTGGAGGGAGAATAATTAGATTCATAAATTTACCAGGGTTTGTATATATATATATGAAGTCGACTAACTTTTGCTTATTAATGCATTTGATTAAATAGGTATAAAGCTAGTCTCTCTGGCAGTTGACAGTGAATTCTATTCTCATTAGATACCCCATACTTCTAAGCTAAGCTTACTAAATGGCCTCTGCATATCGTTATTCTAATAGGAGTGATACGTCTTAATTCAAACCGAGAATAACACCCACATTCTCTTTCTTACACATATACACACACACCCTCATACATACACAAAGCAACACTCTCACACACAAATCTATCTGTGTATATATATATATATATATATATATGTACTTATATATATATATATATATATATATATATATATGTGTGTGTGTGTGTGTATTTGTATTTCTCTCTCTCTCTATATATATATATATATGGGGATACACATATCCGTTGCCTAATGATGATAAAATATTTTATTTTACAAAACCTTTATTTTCAACACACTCTCTTGTATTTTTCAATGAATGTAATGCAATACTTATCTTTAATTCCCATTCACCGAACTTCATTCAATGAAAAGTTTCATTACCATTGAGTTAAAAATGATGTCAAGCTACGAACTAATTGATTTCTCCTGTATTCATTATTAAAGAAAGTAGGCGGGTATCAATGTAGGATCTCAATTACTGAGTTTCAAGGTTTCTGATTTGACCCTGATCCAAATAGTGCAATTCAATCTTCATACTTAATATTTTCCCAATCATCTACTTCTATTTATCTTTGAGTTTGTGAGTATATATGGGTAGTTTGTGTAGAGTATGTATGAGAGAGTGAGAGACAGAAAGACTTAGAGACAGACAGACAGACAGACAATATTTGCCTATAACCATCCAGTGCATTATACAGGGTGTCTCAACATAGATGAAACCCATTAATACGATAATGATTAATTACTGAGACAAGTGCAATGGCAGTAAATATGCATCCTTTGGGCTAAAGACATCAAATCAATGTTTTTTTTTATTGTTATTATATAACCTTCAAGAACTTACCATTTCTTTTTTTAGATTTTTGTCTCAGTTATAAATCATTATCATATTAATGCGTTGCATCTATTTGAGACAGTTTTTAATAATTTTGTCTTCAAATAAGTCATGCCGCAAAATGTTTTTCCTCTTTTGTCCAAGGCATTGTGTTTGATGATTAGTAATTGTTATATACTATTTTAAAATCAGAAACAAAAAATAACACGACATTAGTATTAGTAGAGCTATTAGCTGTCACATGGGACCCATGTATATTTATACAAAACATGAACAGTTAAATGAGGGATCCCATGCAAACAGGAATGGCCAACACCCAAAAGACAAGAGGTTTCCTCGACCACTGTTACACAAGTGACTGGAGGACTCTGACCCTCAACATTTAATTCAATGTGGGAGATGTTGAAGCAAGGTTAGAATCTCTAGAATCAAAATTGCTTCCTTTTTAGTAATTTACTCTCAGAAGACAAAAATTCAAATAACCTTAGCTCTAACCCTTGTAATCTTGTAAGCAAATGGTCCTGGGGTATGTGTTGCCCGGTGGGCTCGATATAACTAGATATGCATGTTCTACCACCTCAAACTGAAAACAGTACTAACCATGGTTTGTTGATGTCACCAGACTCGATCAGTCATTTGGTTGTTGGCTGAGGCTGGTCGGACGATATTACCTACACGATGAAGCAGTTGGGGTTGGTTGTTCTATGAATTCTGAACAAAAGACGATGGGTTTCTCGATTTTTCCATGATTGTGTGTACGAAGAATAAGTAAATCTTTTCTAAGATACGAAAAGAATGGTTTCCTAAGAAAACGGAGAATTTATTCCCGATGTTGTATTTGTTATCTATTTTCCCCTACTTCAATTGCCTTAGAAACTGAAAGGAGCGAATAAAATAACAGTGGTTCTTACCCTTGAGATAAGTTCTGTTCTATTGCATTTCTCTTCTCCCACCTAATTATTTGTCATTCCCTCTAAAATACGACTATCTTACCCTAAGGACAACTAAGTCCTAAAATGAATTTGTGTAAATAGGTCTACGAAAAAACTTGAAGCGAAGTCATTGAATATCATTCATTCAAATAAAAACTGAACTCTAGAGATTGTTTTTATCTTTCGAATACTTCCGATAAATTTTGTTATCAAATCCTCAACTCGGTGAAAGAGAATCTTATCTGTAAAAATATAGTATGACATATTCATTAATGATTCATCTGTACATTTTAAAATCCAAAACTTCTAAAGTTTCTGAAAAAAATCTTCGAAGCAGATAAACGCAACATATAAAAAATAAAGAATTCCAAACCTTTGGTAAATTGATGACACCTAAATCAGAATTCTAAAATCCAAACTTAGCATCATTCACAGAAAAAAAAGAAAGGGAGAAAAACAGTTAAAAAACATAAGTTCCCTTGCGTAGGATTTATATATATATATTTTATAAATCTGTGCTTAAATCTTTTTCCTATCTGCATTTTCTTCCCCAAATAATACAGAATCGTTGGATATTTTCCTTAAATCTCAAATAATGAATCATGAAGAAAATAGATTTTATCTCTGAATAACTGTCCAACTCCCATCACAATACTTAAAAGACAGATAAAACAAAACAAAAAAAGAATTAACGGAGAAATGTAAGAGATATATTTTAGTAGTAATGACTGAATGCCTTCACTACTTCATATGTCAGAAATAATACCAAGAAAATGGCTGGAATGATTACGTATTACCGAACGGCTCTCGTTGTCAGTATCCATCTAAAATACACACAAGGATTTTAAAGGCTTATTTTGAAGGTAAGCAGATCCTTGATATTTGGATCGTAGGCATAAAGCAATCTTAAAATTAAAGTTGAGTGAGAATTGCAAAATCTTCTATAATACTGACGGACTTTTTATTCACTTTTCTTATTTACTCACTCTTCTAAAAAACACCTTTTTCTTATATCCATTAACTTTAAGACTTAAAAAAAACACTAAAGCTTTTGGCCCAACTAAAGTATAGAACCCGAAGATGGTGCGTGGTGCAGAAGATACAAATTATAACTAAAAATCACTTGCAGATTTTTCTAAATCTACACAGCAACGGTATAAATGAACAAAATATTAATCTTATAAAGAATATTCTATTAATTTTAGTGTGGGTTGATTTTATGGCATATCAACAATTGGAGGTTATTTAATGCCATATCCTCTTTATACACACACATATATATATCTAATATATGATTTTTAAATACATTTCATTGATAATATTTTTAAACGAGCCTGAACTCATTTGTTTGTATCCAGTTAAACGGTTTCAATTATTGCTATTAACACAAACAATTCAATTAAACATCAGTCATTTCTTTACTCACAGTTAAATGAACAAAAAGTTCTATTTCAAACAATTCAGTTTAGCATAAGTCAACAAAGTTAAATGCTACCAAGTATTGCTACGTATCACTAATAATTCAATTAAACATGAATCATTTATTTACACAATGTTAAATGGTTCCATGTTTTGCTATGTATCACTAACAATCCAATTAAACATTAGTCCTTTGTTTACACACAATTAAATGATTAAGAGTTCTATTTCAAGCAATTCAGTTTAGAATAAATCATTTGTTTGCACTCAGTTCAAATGTCAAAATATACAATTTAAAAGTCGAACAGTTCTATTTGACCCATTGAGAGGAACCTATCAGGTGATACCACTCCGGATCAGAGTGGACCTGGAAGTGATGGCAATGAAGGGGTACTCCGCATTCTCCAGTGCCCCAGCAGTACTGAAACCACACGATCAGATTTTTGGTGTGAGGAATTTTACCCCTCTACAGAGAGGCAGTTGGTGTATTCTGCAGCCCCATCGACTGGGCCCCTATCATCTATAGAATATTCTATATGAGACGTACATTTTACCCATTTTCCTTGCTGTATAGTTTTACAAAAATGAATAAATAAGTACATTTTCATCCAGACAGAATGAAAGGAATTAGCTATACATGGATAAAAGAAATTTCTCTGAAATTGTTTATTATAAAATAATGAAAGTCTGTTCGTCTGTCTATATATGCCACTAAACCAGCTTTACATCAATAAAATACGATATTCTGTGTATGAAAAATAAAAAAGTATACTACGATATTTTAATAAAGCAAAATAAAACGGTAAAATCATGATTGGGTTTCCTGTAATCTTTCTTCGGGTTAGTTTTTATCGATAAGTCCGATGTAAGATTGGCCTCAGGATCGGAATTTTTTTGTAAGATTTTAGGGGTTAAAAACGCTTTTAAGGTTAAATTTTAACTATGATATAATTTACCCGTGTAAATTTACTTAATTTATATATATATATGTATATATATATATATATATACGTGGTGTATTCAATACGTTTACAGACTTTTTTGTACAGACATTTAAAATTCCCATGGACCCTTGAAAATTACGACAATTACACAAGAATGTTGCTAGCGATATTGAACAAGTCATAGAGGCAACACCTATTCGGCCACTTGCCTCCCATCACGAAAATTACCCAAGTTAGACTAACCAGACATGCAGGACACTGCTGGAGAAGCAGGGACGAGCTCATAAGCGATGTACTCCTATGGACCCCCTCATACGGCTGAACAAAATCAGGACGGCCAGCTCGAACATACATACAGCAGCACTGTGAGGATACGGGATGTAGCCCTGAAGACCTGCCAGAAGTGATGAACGACAGGGAGGAATGGCGAGAGAGGGTTAGGGATATCCGTGCTGGCGGAACGAAATGATGATGATGATTGCTGTACATCTTATGAGATGACTGACCGATTTTTATGGTTTCAGGTTTAAATGAACAGCAACAGCAGGAATTGAAATACACCGTACTGAAGCCTAATTGTCACAGCTGGTGAATTTCAAAAATGCAATCTGGACTTTAAAAGAACGATATGCAGTAAAATTCTGTTTTAAACTTGGAAACGTATGGAATGTTTCAGACTGCTTTTGGACCATCTTGCATGAATCAAGCATCGTTTTTGAGTGGCATAAGAGATTCACGGAAGGCAGGGCGTCTGTCAGGGATGATTATAGGTGTTGGAGGAGTAAGGAACTCAATACACCACAGTTGATTGGCCAAAAGAGTTTGGGGTTGGTTAGGGTTACTATGTTGAGGTTTTAAGGGAGTTCAGGAAGAGATTCCTAGGGAAGAGGCCAGCACTCTTCAAATAGGGTCAGTAGCATTTCCACCAGGATAATACACCAGTCAACAACTCTATCCTTGTCACAGACTATTTGACCATGATAGTCAAGACCTTGCTCCCCGTGACTTTTGGTTATTCCCTAAGCTCAGGGGCTGTCGTTATGAGACAATTGAGGAGATGAAAGAGGCTGTGACGAAGGTCATTGACACGCTCACACAAGAGGACTTCCATTGGGCCTTCCAAAAGTTGTTGGATCGGTACAACAAGTGCATTGCAGCCGGAGGAGATTACTTCGAAGGGGACTAGAGTTTCATGTGTGTACTATCAATAAAAGTGCCCATACGAAAAAAAACCCTGGAAACTTATTTAATGATCCTCGTATATATATATATATGTATATGTATATATATATATGTACTTTAATGTTTGTGTATGTATGTATATATATATATATATATATACAGTTTTATATTTAAGCATATGCACGTCATCAGTATATATATATATATATATATATATATATATATATATATATACACGTATGGAAACATATGCATGCAGCAGTATTAACATAAAGGGACAAAATGGAAACAATTATAGACAGATGAATGTAGAGATGTTCGCTAAGGAATTACAGTTTGGGCCAAATCGGCCTTTGACACATTGGTCATATTTCTGAGTTCTCGAGCGGTTAATAAAGGTGTTTAAACTAATTTATTGTAAATGCCACTTTATATAAGGTCAGCCAGAAATCTTGGATTTTGCATCGAAGCGCTGCTCCAGAGTAGCCAATAAAAACCCTGGAAGTGTCTCTCTTTTCGCTTACAGTTGTTATATCAGTTTGCAGGAAACATCACTTGGTATATAGAACTTTTATTAGGTCCCACAACTCAGTGCTCTCTCACCTTCATTTTACAAAAACACGTAAATAGTTTTGGTAGGGACAGGTAACCACTGTCAAATATTCTCTAATTCTTATACTGTTTTATTCGGTTGTAATTCCGAAGTTAAGTATTTCGTTTTTTTTTAATTTTCTCATTCATATCTAAAACATGCATACTGATGTTTATGAAATTATTTAGATTTAGAGATGATGCACTCTAAAATTCGCAATCGGTTTTCTTTGTTTCAAAATCATATATTGTTTTTAATGAGATAAAGCCACCAAGGGGAAAAAAACTGCAGAATAGCTTGATTCTTTATCGACACTAAAAAAAGACTCCTTGTCTTCCTGTTTTTGAGATCTATCAAGAGGTGTTTGAAACACAGTTATAAAGTAAATGCTATTCCTTTGGTGATCATGCGTCTGATTTTCTCTCCTATGAGCTTATTTTTCATTTCGTGTGAACATTGGTCAAAACCCAGCAATTATATATATATATATATATTTAAATATATATGATGCTTCGGCCCTGAAACCATGCCTGAAGCCAGGGTCATCATCTGATGAAGGCTTTGTTAGAAGCAATGCTGTTGTATAAACATCAGTTATTGTATGATACCCACCTATATATATATATTTTTTTTTCTTTAAGAAAAAACCAAACACCGGTTAATTTAGGATTATAAATTTATTTCCATCCTGTTTTTCAGTTTCTGGTGTATACCAAACACACGAAGAAAAATATAACAGGACTTCTTCAGAAGAATGCTTATATTAATTTCGATACCATTTATTTATCTACCTATTTTTTCCTAGTGTGTATATTGGATACGTTTTTTTTTCAGGTTTCACAGTTTATTTCTGTTTTAAAATTTTTTTAGTCAATAGTTTAAATTTAGTCTTATGTCTACATCTAGCTATTAATTCACTTCTCTTATTTAATAACTTATCAGGCCATTTATGTATTAAAATACGTATTTTCTCTTCTAAGCACAAATTGCATCTACCGTCAAAACTATTTGGAGTATTTGATTTTTTCAAAATAGACCATTCTATCTCAGGGGTTAACCCTTTGTTTTTTAAATACCAGAATTGTTTCGATAGTGCCGTATGATGTTTTGTGGTGAATTCAATAAGTTTCCAGACTTTTTTGTACAGGCATTTACAATCGATGTAGACTCTGGAAAATTCAGTATGTTATTGCTATACATCTTACGAAATAACTGACTGATTTTTATGATTTCAGGTTTAAATGAACAGCTACAGCAGCAATTGGAATACACCCTACTAAAGCCTGATTGTCACAGCTGGTGAATTTCAAAAATGCAATCTGGACTTTAGAAGAACGATATGCAATAAAATTCTGTTTTAAACTTAGAAAAATGCCACAGAAACGTATGGAATCTTTCAGATTGCATTTCGACCATCTTGCATGAATCGAGCATCAGTTTTTGAGCGGAATAAGGGATTCAAAGAAGTCAATACACCACAGTTGATTGGCCAAAGGGTTAGTGTTAGGGTTACTATGTTGAGGTTTTAAGGGAGTTCAGAAAGAGATTCTGTCGGAAGAGGCCAGCACTCTTCAAATTGGGTCAGTGGCATTTTCACCTGGACAATACACCAGACAACAACTCCATCCTTGTCACAGACTATTTGACCAATATAGGCATTAATACAGTTCCCTACCATACCAATAGACAAGACCTTGCTCCCCGTGACTTTTGGTTATTCCCTACGCTCAGAGGCTGTTGTTATGAGACAGTTGAGGAGATGAAAGAGGCTGTGACGAAGGTCATTGACACGCTCACACAAGAGGACTTCCATGGGGCCTTCCAGAAGTTGTTGGAACGGTACAACAAGTGCATTGCAGCCGGCGGAGATTACTTCGAAGGGGACTAGAGTTTCATGTGTGTACTATCAATAAAAGTGCCCATACGAAAAAAGTCTAGAAACTTATTTAATGATCCTCGTATATATATATATATATATATATGTAAAATGATAATACGTTAATATATAAAAGTTTTTATATAAATTTAATAGCACGAATGATTATATCTGATAATTGGTTTCATGCCGTCTTTATACGACAATCGTCAGGTAGAAAAAGCTTTTCCGCCTGATGATTGTCGTATAAAGACGGCATGAAACCAGTGGTCGCAGACAAGCACCCATGTTATTAGATATATATAAAAACTTGTATATATTTATTATTATAATATATTGTAGGTCTGTCACCAATATTGAGCACCCTCCATATTATACCGCATTTGGTCGGCCACAAACCTGCAAAGTGAGATAGTAACAACCATATACAATTGTTATATATATATATATATATATATATATATATATATATTGTCCATTGACTTAGTGGGTAGAGTGATTGTCAATAGCCCGAGATTCCTTTCCAGGTCGAGTCATACCAAAGATTCAAAAAATGGTAGGTGATGCCTCCTTCTTTAACACTCAGCCATATGAGACTGGGAACAAGGTTAAGGAGGACCAATCCAGGGAAAGGAGTTGCGTCCGCCCTCACACCTCGGTGTAATAGCTATTGAAAAGGGAGGCTACGATTGCCAACTTATATATATATATATATATATATATATATATATATATATGTAAGTAAATATATATATTTGTTTTTTTACATTTATAAGTAAACCCACATTTTTATCAAACGCTTCTGGATTGACATTTTGCGACCAAAAATGAAATTGCAGAAAAAAGTTCTCTAATTTTTTTTTTTTGCTCAAGAGTTTCAATTCTATAAACTTTGGTAAAGAGCAATCATAACCATCAAGTTATGCAGAGATGATCAATGTAAGTAATTGCTGGTTAACCAACTCTGTCGCGTCCATATGGAGAAGCCCATAAGAGAACGTCATATGAATTTATCCATCCATATCCAGGCATTGCCTAGAATGTCTTGTTGGTATTACTAGTACGGTTTGTGAGATAGGAGGTAAATGGCCATACAGATGGTGATTTGTGAGGTGGTGCTTCCAGGTATTCAAATGAAAGCAATGCCAAATTATGCATTGGGACGGTGTGGACTACTATCGACAGGTTTATCGATATTATAGAAATCTGATCTCCCTGATGTGATAAAACGGAATTTTTTCGAAGCTGTTACTGCGTTAGTACTACTGTATAGATACACCACCTTTATGCTACATGCTGTTTTTATCGAATAAATAATACGTCGTAATATCCGGATTTATTTTATTATATTCCACAAGAAATCGTAAAATTTTTAGTTTAGAAGAAAAGTAACATTTCAGAAAGAATTATTATGGTTTTGCTTATTCATAAGGGATGCAGTATATATATATATATATATATATATATATTGTCAGTTTGGAAAGATCCTTTTGACGATTGGTAATCTGTAACACAATGTACATTGTATCAAACAAAGGTGAGGGAAGAACAGTCTCATAAAAATTGGTTACTTGTGTGGATAATGCTGTCATTTTCGGACCGATCTTGTAAAATGATTGAATAGGACTCGTATGAAGATCGTAAAAAAAAAAAAAAAACAGAATTCGTTTCCTATTCAGCCTGAGTTTTTCAGGTTGCAACGTAATATTTTTAGATTGTTTTATGCCGACTGTTGTGACGGCTTTCAGGTTGAATTTCACATTGACGTTCACCGTCCGTGTCTTGGAATATTCACTTTACTAGTAAATTCAAATCTTATATAAATGAATTAACGCTTGATTTATTAACTCACATTATTTTCTGGAATGTTTTTATATAGCAAAGAATTTGCATAACTGAGTTGCTTTTATTTCCCTCAATGTAACTGAAAACCAACAGTCTAATGATTGTAATGTACTGCTGCAGGCTTTAGATTAGAGGTAAGATAACTTCGGCTTTAGATTAGAGGTAATAATGCTTTGATTTTACATTAAAAGTATAATGCTTCAACTTTAGATTACAGGTAATAACGCTTCGGCTTTATATTAAAGTTAATAATACTTCGGCTTTAGTTTAGAAGAAATAATGCTTCGGCTTTAAATTAGAAGTAATAATGTTTCGGTTTTAGATTAGAAGTAATAATGTTTCGGCTTTAGATTAGAAGTAATAATGTTTCGGTTTTAGATTAGAAGTAATAATGTTTCGGTTTTAGATTAGAAGTAATAATGCTTCGGTTTTAGATTAGAAGTAATAATGCTTCGGCTTTAGATTAGAAGTAATAATGCTTCGGCTTTAGATTAGAAGTAATAATGCTTCGGCTTTAGATTAGAAGTAATAATGTTTCGGCTTTAGATTAGAAGTAATAATGTTTCGGCTTTAGATTAGAAGTACTAATGTTTCGGCTTTAGATTAGAAGTAATAATGCTTCGGTTTTAGATTAGAAGTAATAATGCTTCGGCTTTAGATTAGAAGTAATAATGTTTCGGTTTTAGATTAGAAGTAATAATGTTTCGGTTTTAGATTAGAAGTAATAATGCTTCGGCTTTAGAGTACTGGTAATAATGCCTCGGCTTTAGATTAGAAGTAATAATGTTTCGGTTTTAGATTAGAAGTAATAATGCTTCGGCTTTAGAGTACTGGTAATAATGTTTCGGCTTAGAAAGCAGACTTGAAACTAGAATCCTAATCTGATAATTTTTTTTTTGATACATGCATATTTTTTCAGACCTTGAAAAGAAATGTATGTGAACTCAAGGAATAAAGAACAAGTCTTTAACATAACATTGACCAAAAAAAGACCCCCCCCACAAAAAGAACGAAACAAAAACTACCAACTATTTTTAATCGTACACAGTCTATTAACAAAGAAAGAATCCGTAAACATTCAGAACTCAGCTTTAATGTTGACACTTTTCTGTTTCCATTATTATCAGTGGTAAGAGATACCTTTAGAAATCAGTGTCTGTTCTGCATACATAACACTTTTTCTTTGTTTTAAAGTTTTCTCTCCATAGTCACGAATTGCATCGCTATATCTTTACTACAGCTGGTTTGTCTACTCGTTTAAGGATTGGTCGTCGATTTCATTAGCTAAGTAGCTGCATCACAGCCTTTTGAATATCAAATAAAATACATGGCACCCATTGTATATCCACTCTCTTTCAACCAAGCAACTATCAATCTTCCCGTAGAGTTAATCTCTTACTATTTAATATGCACTTACATAAGGAAGAATTTGCGAGGAATGATGAATAAAAAAAGTGATATACCGCTTAGAGAAAATTCAGTATAAGTAATAGTCAAAAACTATTGTAAACATTACCTTCCCTGTCCTATTGGCAGGGCTTAAAACATGCTGACTGTATCGCATCCGGAGGGGTAAAACTCTCTCTACATAAAAAGGCGGTATCCTATTTATGGTACTAAACTGTATCTGACTGGTTTGGTTGGATTGTGTTTAATGACATATCAACCCTCGTGTGTTATTCAATGACAAATCTATCTATCTATCTATCTATCTCTCTCTCTATATATATATATATATGAGTTGTAAGCGAATAGTTTGTTGGTAATATTATTCTTGGACAAGCCTGAGCTCATTTGTTTGCAGACAGTCAAACGGTTTCAAGTATAGTAAATAATAGAATAGTTATATACAACCCATAGATGGGATCCTAACAGCTGAGTTAGAGTGCACTTGAGAATTATGACAATGAAGTGGTACTGGAAAGCTTCATGACTTCAGCCTCGCCATCAAATTGTGTAGTGTCATACCAAAGACATTTGTTAGGAAATCCTACTCCTCTGCATACGTGTAGACAGCCTATTATACAACCCCAGCCAACACACTGAAGGTGAATCTAATGCTAAAGCTTTTAGTTCAGGAGACCTGTAGAGTGTGGGGTACTTTTTAACTAGCATTATTCCCGTTCTGACAAGGGGAGGTAGTTCGTGTTTGGGTAACATGCATGGGTCAAATTAAGTGTTTTACATAGAAATGTTTGAAATGATTGTAAATTATCTATGTTAAAATAGATATTTGAAGTTTTGATTGTTTCTTAAGGACAACTAATTGTTGCGGGCGAACTCGTAGTGTAGTGATTAACGAACTGGAGTGAAACATTGTAGTAAGCGGGTTCGAACTCCAGTCGTGTTATTACTTAAATTTTCGAACTAATTCTCTAGGGTATGAGAACACTCTTATATCTCAAGCGATGCGTTTAATAATATCACGGGGGTGAGTGTAATGGTTAAAGCGATGGACCGCGGAATCGTAGTACACGAGATCGAACTCCAGTCGCGCTATTACGTTCACTTTCGGAAAAAATACCGTTGGGAAAGTTATAGATCCCCTTATCCTAGCCATCAATGGGTTATATATTACCACTATTTTCCTTCTAAAAGGATCATTTGGCATTAAATAACCCAAAAATTTTGATATGCCATTAAAAATAACAGACAGATAATATCATTACTTTTCTCTTACAAAGATTGCTTTGGCATTAAAGAACCTATAAATATTGAGAGGCCATTAAACAAACAAACTAAACAGATCATTAAAACCATATAAGGGATATCAAACATGAATTTTTATTAAATCGAAATAGATTCTTAAAATTATGCAACTGTTTACAAAATATCATTATTAGACCGGAATACTTTGAATCATATATGTGTGTGAAAATTATTTGTATCAGATAAAAATGTGATGTCAAATAATTGTGTCGGAGAAACAATAAGCGAAAAAATATAAATATGAATGAAAAATAAACACAATTCCCAAAACCTATTGGCATGAATAACAGTTGATGGGTGTACATACCGTTGAATATTAATCAACTAATCAATCAATTGAAAAATGTTGAAAACATCGCTTGTTCAAATTCCCTGATGATGTTTTCATGGGAAAACTGAAACGGTTATCATTAGCAGTTAATTCATCTATGAATAAAATCATGCCATGAATACCTTTTTCGTATTTTTACATGTACACACACACACACACATACACATATATATGATATTTTTGAGGGTCTAACGAGAAAAGCAGATATCTTAAAGTAAAAATTCTGCAAAAGATTGTATATTTGCTTTTTATGATTTTTTTTAATCATTTCGTGTATATATATATATATGTATATACACGAAATGATTAAAATATATATATATATATATATATATATATATATATATATATGTGTGTGTGTGTGTGTGCGCCACGGGTTTCAGAAATACCAGTCCTCTTCAGACGATTAGTTTCTTGGTTGTGTGTTCAATATCTTTGTAATAGAGAGAGGTTCATTCATTGCTTTAATCGATTCTAGTTGACCACAGGTTTAATACCTGTGGCTGTCCAATTGCGTTGACGATTTTGGTTGAACAGTTTTTATGATAACCTCATATCTGCTGTCAGTAGCACTTCTAGAAATAGGATCCACGCACTGCCATAGAGGTGGAGAAAGTATGTGGAACAAAAATAGAGACTAAGTTAAGAATAAGCCTCATTTAGTCACATTCCACGAAAGTATTTATTTATCCTATAAGCAATTCAGCCGAACAACGTAAATATGCTAAAATATTGGAAATTTTATCATGTAATTAAATGCAGAAAAGAAAGTGTAATTCATTTACTGGACTAAGTATTCTTATATATATATATATATATATATATATATATATATATATATATATATATATATATACACTGGAAAGTCAAAATGGTTATTTTCCTTTTGACTACATAACTATATAAACGCATAATCAAATCTAGGGATTAAAACGATTTACTACTTATAGATTATTTCCTCAGAAACGTTTAGGGTTTCAGTAGAGATGAAAAGATTACGATGATAGAAAAAAATTTAAAAAAACGTTTGGAAGATATCATTGTGGCAATAAAAACACACAATAGATGGATAAAGCATCAAAAAGATTATTTCAAAAATAATTTAGCATCAAGTCGAATGGCCCTCAAGGCAACGCTTTGAAATAATATGAACATTTGAGAACAACAACAAAATCGGTAACAACAAAATATTACTATTTGTTTTGACAATATATATATATATATATATATATATATATATATATATATATATACACTCTTTACACATACAACCAACACTGATGATGGCCTATGAAAAGCTCAAAAGCGCTCTGGACAATTTTAGTAAATTCATCAACCAATTTCAAATTAAAACCAAAAGACTTTTAAGGAAATTTAAAGGGATCTAAATAAACTTATATAGACAAAATGTGCCTTTATTTTTCAAATCAAAAATGCTTAAATGAAAGACTGCTGTCCAACTACAACCCAATATGTGTGTGTGTGTGTGTGTGTGTGTGTGTGTGTGTGTGTGTGTGTGTGTAAGCAGTGATAAATTTGCGAACACGGATATCATTTTTGAATAAATCATATCAAAACTCACCAATATGATCATAGAGGATATATTTTACACTTAACTTGCCATCAGTTTTGCAAGTAAATCTTCATTGTCAACAAATATAAAAGAAAAACCTTCTTTTTAAGAAAACCTTATATGTAAGCATAAATCATGAGATGGAATTGATGAAAACTCAATAAAAATAAGTAAATTCACCATCACTGGTGCAGGTTTATGTTCACAAACTGTATGAATATATTCTTCGACGCAATATATCATCATCATCATTTCGCGCCGCTAACATTAATTTTTCTGACTCTCTCTGGTCATTTGTCTCTATTTTTCATCGCATTCGGCAGCTCCTCTTGACTACATACTACGTATGTTAATACAGATCTGTTGTAGATGATTTCCTGCTGGTCGTCCAACGCCTGCTCGCCCGTGTAAAGAGGTTCACATGGGAACGTCGCTAATAAGTTCGTCCTGACTTATCCAGCAGTATCCCGCAGTCTTCTTCGTCTGATTGGGATGGTTTTAGAGATGGAAGGTAGGTGGTCTCACAGCTACAGTTTTGTTGGATGAACATATCTACAACAGCTCTGTTCAGACACAGGATTTAGTCTAGTGGACATGCCGGAAGCGATGGACGATAGAGACGAATGGTGCGTGAGTCAAGAGAATCCGTGCTAGTGGCATGACATGATATATATATATATATATATATATATATATATATATGGGTTTTATATATATATATATTTATACATATGTACAAATATGTGTGTGTGTATATATATATATATATATATGTTTATATGCATATGTATATATATATATACATGTATAGTTATATGTATATATATATATATATGGATTTATGTCTAAACATGTTTATATATATATATTTTTTTTTTCATCCACAGACAAACTGTTTCGTTATGTCACAACTCTTCAGTGTGGCTTGACACGTACGATGTTGAAGCTGGAACCTACGTTAGTGTTAGTATCATATTGCTTAGTCAACAAGGTAACCACGTCAGTTCGGGAATTATAAGGCATTATGTAGTCGCTTTCATTTGTTTACATTTTTGCCTTACGTATACCAGAGTGTTCAATACATTCGAAGAGCTTTGCATTATGCGAGTGGCAACCGTAAATTCCTTAGCCAGAGTGCTCAACCATCGTGGGGAAGCGTATATATATATATATATATATATATATATATATATACCTACATATACGTGCATATACACATGTATTTTCACGTATATATATATATATATATATATATATATATATATATATATGTGTGTGTGTGTGTGTCTATGTATATATATACACAGAAAACACCTATCTATCTATTTATCTATCTATCTATAAATATATTTACTTATATAAATACAAATACGTATATATTTACTTATAAATATTTGCAAATATATATGCATTTACACATACATATTTATGTGTTTGTATATATAAACACAGACTCACTCACACATACACACACATATATATATATTTAGACATTTACCCATCTATACAGATATATGTTTATATATGCACACACACACACACACACACACACACACACACACACACACACACACATATATATATATATATATATACATGCATATACACACATACGTGTATATATATATATATACAGATTTACATATACATAGTCTTCAAGTAGAAAGAAGACAATGTGAAAGAACGTAAAATGAAACGCATGCAGAAGATACCGGAAACGGTTTTATCATCAACATCGAGGCATACTAAAGTCATAGATTCTCTTTAAACCCCTTTCTCTTTGTCGCTTCCTCTTTGGTCATCCGTAATGTAATGGATATCGTTGTTAGAAATACGGTCGGACACCTGAGTTCAAATCCTGAAAGATGATGTTTGCATTTCACATAACATAAATGTATGAATCCGATTTTCCTCCCTCCAGCTATTGGTAACTAGTAGGGCAGACTGATTCTTTACCCTTCGTCTTGGAGAAGAAAATGATCTTAATTCAAACATTTTAAACTCCGCTTAAGAATCGACCTTGTGTCACATCCTACTTTTGTCGAAGGGTTTTTAAATATATATATATATATATATATATATATATATATATATATATATATATATATATATACATCTACCAATTATTTCCCTATGTAAATTTGCATTTTCCAATAACTTATATATACTTCCTAAAGAGAGGCATCAATTATATCATGATTTGATATATTGTATGGGGAGGGAGAGAGAGATAGAGAGTGGGGAGAGAGATTGAAAGAGAGTAAAAAACGACTGAGTTTGCACCCACACAGGAGCGACGGTACGGTTCTTCTGTGACACCTCTGTGTTTTCTTCGTTGTTCTCGGGTTGAAAATGTTGCTGATTATATATCATTCCAGACGCCTGCGCAAATTTTCGTAGTCACATCTCTTCCAACGCGATGCTTAACTGCACGTATGTTATATAATTAAGGAATGATTTTGTTTTTATGTCAATCATTTTTCGTTAATTATATTTTATCATTCAGCTTGGTTGGGCTTTGAACTATTCGGATGAAGTGCCTTGGTGTATAGTCAATTGGTGCAGTTTACGCTCGTGGGCAAAGGATATGACAATCACCATAGTCATAATAAACCCCCAGACAGGAAATGGGCTGGAGTGTGGATGACGTCATGCCCGGAAGAGATGGTCCTGAGAATTTGAGGATTTTGAAAAAGAGTCAATTGAGAAGTTGAGATCTGACCATGGAGGCAGAGAGTTGAGTTTCGGCCATTGAAGCATAGAGTTGGAGTCAAGAAATTAATAAACCGTTTGTGCCTGAACAACAGAATCTGCCTGTGTATTTGTATTGTGTTTAATTATATGTATTGTATATATCATTATGAGAAGTATACAACAGGTAGACACGCCTTCTAGCATGCCACCAAATCTAATTACGTGGCATTTTCACCTATGCACATGCATTCTATTTACTTTCGGTAACCAGGTGCATATCCAGCTATTTTTTGTTCCTAGTGTCCGACTTCCTTCTAGCATGCTACCCACGCAATCTACGCAGAGTTTCCGCCTGGAAACACCTGCTTCCTGATTACTTTTGGAAACAGGCGCATATCCTGTTATTTTTTGTTCCTAGTGTCCGACTTCCTTCTTGCATGCCACCCGAGCAATTTGCGAGTCATATCAAAGGGGTTTTTCAATATCCAGCTGTACACCTTGATGTTGATGGGGAAGCCCTATCGTTGTCGTGCCTGTTTCTTTAATATTATATTCTTTAGAATATTGAAATCTAGTTTCAGTTTGTATTTGTGATTAACTCTTTGGCCATTGAATAATTCTTAATCGCTCTGACGATTCTTATTGCGTGGCTTTTCATAGTCTTACAGCAGTTCCATTTAAAATATTTCTGGTCTTGATTTGCTTCTGTATTAGCTACCAGGTTCTTTCTGCAGTTCGAAGACGGGACATTTCTCTGCATCTCTTCCTTTTCTGTTTCTCTGTTGTCTCTTCATAAGGTATAGATTAAGTATTTCTGTTTTTCTCTGTTTGGGTTATTTTCCTCGTCGACAATCGGTATTTTCTTCGATTCAGATCTTCCATACTCAGGTATTTTGAACGCTTCAACACATCAATATTTAAAAAGAAAAAAAGTGAGACTAAAAAAATTAATCGGTGTCCATGTTAACATTTAATCTTAATCTAAATTTAACAAAAGAGAAAAAAATCGTCACCTGCTTCCATAACCAATAAAATAAAATAAATAAATTAAACAGACCTTGAAACTTCTAGAAATTAAAAAAAATCTTTAAAAAAAACCAAAAAAAAAAAAACGAAAAAAGCATTAGTGAAAATCAAGCTAAAATAAATAAATGTGAATTTTGAGTTGAAAAAATAAGTTAGACATAAATAAATGACATAAAAAATAACAGACAAATGAATCGGTATTCCTATTGAAATTTAATGATCGACTAAATCATCAATATCATCTACGCTTTGCCGACAACACGAATCCCTACCCCGCTCTCTCTCTCTCTCCTGTTTCCTGGGTGATTGTTCTGGGCAAATCTCGCGATCGGATAGAGCTGATTAATTTAAATGTTTGCCGCTCGGCCAATTCTAGTGTGTCCATGTGTATAAGTCCATATGGGTTTGTTTTTATTACTCAAGCTGCGTCCAGCATGTTTTGCTCGTCTTACATGGATGGCTTGCGAGATGAGATGTAAATAACTGTTCAACAGCAGCTCTGTGGGATGCTGCTTCCAGGATTGGTTCAAAAGAGAACGCATTCAAGTTTTTTTGGCAACATTTTCGTTGAGGAACAAGTAATGCAACGTATACAGTAGTATTGACATGACTCCATCTTGGAAGAATAACCGCTTTATTTCATCTGATAGATCACATATTCATACGGGGGTTAACACGTCAATAACAATTTATACCTTAGTGTATATTGTCATCACTTGCACTAGATATTTTTTTTGTTTACTGGAATATTAACTTTTGTGGGTTATCAAATGCTGAATTCATTCTTGTTAAACAACAGCGATGGTACTATTAAACCCTTATCAGGGGGAGAAAAGGGAGTTCATACCTATTCTAAGGGCATTAGTCAAAAAGGGAACGTAAACGCGCAACTGGATTTTGAACTCACCAACTACGATGTGCGTAAACCACTATTCCACAGGAAGACCCCATTCAGTGGATGAGATATTGCTACCTAGATATATTAACTTGTCTACTAATTATAGAGGCTTATCATTTATAGGGGAGATGGAAAGATCTTGATTAAAACACTTAGATTTCTTCTGAGTTTACGTAGAAATCAATGACTCTTACTGAGGATCAAGGCAATGTAGAAGTAAATCGGCATGAGCAGATGTATTTGCAAGAAGTGCAAGATCCCCTGCGTTGTTTGTGTATTATCTTCTTTCTTTCATTAAATCTACTGAAGTTCGTAGTACATAATCTAGAAAGATTATGGATAGAAATGATACTGTTGTACATGAGTCTTGCAAGGATAATATATTTTAGGAAAAGAGAAAATTATATCTGATCTCGTTAAAAAAAAAAAAAAAAAAAAAAAATAAACAAACAAAAGACTGAGAATTAACTTAATCTGAAAATACTCATGTAAATACATGACAATATCTTAGATTCAGCTAGTAACCCCTTCCTTTCTTGGCCCAGTCAGCTAGGGCTGAAGAATACACTGACTGCGTCTCTGCAGAGAGGCAAGAGTTCTCTAACGAATGTCTTGGATATTACACTAAATATTTGATGGTGAGGCCCCAGTAACGCTGGAGCTTTGGGGAATGGGGAGTACCTCTTTATTTCCATCGGTCCCAGGTCTACTCTGGCCCGGAGTGCAGCACCTAATAATGTCCAATCTACAGGTTAAATGGAACTAAACTGAATTATTTGAAATAGAACTATTTATATGCATGAAAATGGATTTGGTATTAAATAACCTACAATGGTTGCTATGCCATAAAAACAAACAAACTAACCTTCCTTTCTTTGGCTATATATCATTGTGTGATCTGTTTGAGTGAACAGACAAACAAATATCGAGAAAGTAGCTTTCATCTCGATAGCTAACGCAAACGGTTAAAATTGTCAGATCAGAATACATGCTAAATCTTATTATATCATTTAGGAGGTGCCCGTGGTGTAATGGTTAGCGTCGCAGGATATGGACACGGCGACACGAGTTCAAATCCTGGACCTGACTGATTGCATTTCACATAGCACTAATACCCTTGGGAAAGGTATGACTCCAAAATATTCTCCCTCCAGCTATGGGTAAATAGTAGGGCAGACTAGGTTCTTTAGCCTTTGTGAGGCAACTAGTCTAGGAGAAGGAAAACTCTGAATTCAAACCTGTTAAACCCCGCTTAAAAATTGACCTTGTGTCATATCCTGCCCGAGCGGAGGGGTTGGTAAATATGATCTTATAGATTTTTATATGTTGTATTTAGTAAACGTGTGAGGTAAATACTGAAATTGAGTCTTATTCAATAATTATGTTATGTCTACGACATGAGGTATAGAGAAAAGAGTGATTTGCTACTTCTACCTGTAGATATGAGACAATGGTTTTAATTATAATAATAATTGCGCAAAAAGAATATTTGACAAGACACGACTGTTTGCGAGAGGTGATCCACTGGGAATTGAGCAAGTGGTTTGAATTTGATCATAAGACGTAGCATATGCTTAGCTCGGAATCCGTCCGGAAGAACGTGACGTATAACTTCTCTGAGATTTTGAGTTACATAAGGATTACCTAATCTCCACCAGACGACCAGAATTAGTGATAGTTAATAGAGAGAGAGAGGGGTGGGAAGAACCTGCCGAATAGTGGACTTTGCCGTTCCGGCTGAAACTGAAAGAAAGCGAAAAGAGAGAAAAGTACCTAGACCTTGCTAGAGAACTAAAAAAAACTATAGAATATGAAAGTGATGGTGATACCAGTTGCAATTAATGCGCTCAGTACAGATACCAAAGGATTGGTACAGGGACTGGTGGACTTGGAGAAAAGAGTAGTAGAAACCATCGAAACTACAGTATTATTAGGATCAGTCAGAATACAGAGCTCAATACAGGAGGTTTTCTGTCACTCAGACTTCACTGAAAAACAATCAGCTAACGCTGGTGCGAATTACTCTCAAAGTGTAATATTACGGATGGGTGCCGTCATTAAATTGCGGCGTTCTCAAAGTTAAAGAACATTTGAGCACATCAGCTGTCAACTGTCATTGGGTACAAAGGTCTGACGATCCAAAAATGTCACGAACCTCGCTCGTGCAGGCAGAGTGACCTGTAGAGAAAAAGCGTGAATTTGATATAATCGCCCGTGAAATTTCACGTGTTGCACTACTGTTCCACTGGTGAGCATCGAACCTTCAGGAACCTTCGAATTGATTCCATGAAATCGCTATATAAGAAAATCAAGTAGCGAGATTTTGACAGTTCAAGACAGGTTTTCGAACAGGTTTCAGCAGAGGCGACCGCCGCACGACGCATGTCATATGAAGCCCAGCTTGTCATAGCAATCCGACTGATATGATAAACATCAACAGGCCGACGATAAAAACGCCGCCGCCATCGCCAAGAAGAGCAAGGTGAACCTTTTCTACGAACGCTAGCTAAAGTGCTCGGAGGGAAAGAGTGAGCGACAAAAAAAAAAAAAAATGAGAAGGCGAGGAAGAACGCTATTGAACGAAATTTTAACAACAGTCCGCTGTAATTCCCGAAAATAAAACGACTATTATTTTCTTCCTGGAGATTCAAGTTTCGACTGTTTCTTTTCTGTGAATTCATTTCTTTTTATCGAACACAACGCTTAAATCTTTTGGTCCTATACTACAAAAGGAGTAAAATAATCATAAGGATAATAATAATAATAATAATAATAATAATAATAATAATAATGATAAGGATAGATAAAAAATGAACCTGCCGAAAAGTAGACTTTGTCGTCCCGACAGACCACTGTATAAAATTAAAAGACAGCGAATACAGAGATAAGTACGGAGACTAAAATAACTATGTAACATGAAGGTGACGGTGATACCAACAGTAACTGATACACTCGGAACAATCTCCAATGGATTGGTAAAGAGACTTGAAGACTTATAAATAAGAAAACAAACGGAGACCATCCAGACTACAGCATCATTAAGATCAGATAGAATACCCTGAAGAGTCCAGGAGATTTGTGGAGACTTGCTGTCACATAGATTCCTGTGAAAATCATCAGCTAATGCTGGTGTGAAAAACTCTAAAAAGAGAAAAAAATAATAGACCAGAATACTGAGAAGAGTCCTGGAGATTTGAAGAGACTTGCTGTCATTCAACCTCCCGTAAAAAACCATCACCATCAGCTACTACTGATGTGAAAAGCTCTCAAAAGACTAATAATAATAGAAATGATTTGTTTTCACAGAGTTATATTATCAATTATTCCTATCTAATTCGAACAATTTGCTGTTATATGGTTTCAAATATTCCTACCTCATACTAATTATCTTCAAAGCAAACTACTTGATCCATTGATAGGACTAGCATATTCTAACATTGTGGATAAGAGTGGAACTGGGAGTAATGGCAGCGAAAGAGTTGCGCCATCCTCCCAAGAGTTTTAAAATGGAAGTTTAAAGTTAGGGAAAAATGAAGGAGTGAAAATGGAGAGATCACGTGAAATGAAACAAAAACGTAAATAAGGTAAATGAAATCGTCGAAAATACCACAAATAAATGAAAAAAAAAAAAAAAGAATGTATAAAAGAAAATTGACTGTAGAACAAGTGTTGGGAAAAGAAACAAAGAAAACAGACAGAGGAAGATGTTCAGGAATATAAATTTCTCCCACAAGTCAGTCACAACAATAAAACTCAGGATTGTCGAATCAAAAGTCACAGACAATGCAAATATGCCTTTTGCCGATTTCGTGTTCTGATTAAGCAATACACGAAAAGTGAAGCCTCAAAAAGTAATACTTCTTTTTTTACATGAGCAATCATTTTCTTGAAGGTAACAAAATTACAATGGAGGACAGCCATTTTGTTTAAGAAGATCATCTCTTGAACGGAGAAATTTACTGCCAGCAACATAAAATGTATTTAATATCAAGGAAAACTATAGATAGGGCATCTTAAGCTGACTTGAACAAAAGGAACTGAAGAAGAAGCAAAAGAAAAAAGGAAAAAAAAAAAGATGAGGAATGCTGAGTAAAAAAAAAGAGGGAAAATGTTCGGATCGGTCAAATAAAGAAGAGGGAGATGTCTTGGAAAGTGAAGAAAGAGATCAAAAAAAAAAAAAAAAAAAAAAAGAGCAAGATATAGGAAGGAGAAAAAATAGGAATAGAAGTAATGAAAATAAATAGAATTGGGCAAAAGATTTGAAGAGGAAACAAAATATGAATGAAAGGTATAAAATAATCAAAATGAGAACGAAGCTGTGTGTGAGACAAATCATTAACTAAATGATTAGACAAAGTGAATCAAGCTCCCAAGCCAATAAACTACGCTAGACAAACGATATTTGGTTTGATTTTTGTTTAGAGAATCCTAAAAAATCAGCATTCAAACTTGTGGATTTTCCTTTATCTAGATTTGCACACAGACACCTAAATGATTTCTGTTTTTAACGGTTATCGCCGTACAAAATTTCATTTCGTACGAAGCGTATCATTTCGCGCTAATGCCTTTCGGAAAAGCATATAACTATCTCTTTCCACCCTGGTATTGGTACATAGCTGGGCTGACAGGATCTTTAGTATTAGTGCAGCAACCTATATAGAAGAAAGAAAATATAAATTCATATTAGCTGTTCACTAGTTAAAAATTGACTACACTTCGCAGAGAGGTTGAGTAAATACAGCCCCAATCAAATGCTAGGCTACAAGAAAGTAGATTTGCTTGGTTTGGTTTGGTTTGGTTTTTTAGCATATCAACCATTGTAGGTTATTTAATGCCAAATTTTATACATATAAACAATTCTATTTCAAACAATTCAGTTTAAGATAAGTACACAGTTTAAATGTCCAAAACAGTTCTATTTCAAGCTATTCAGTTTAGTCCACCAAGTTAAATGGTTTCATGAATTGTTAGGTATTACTAACAATTCAATTAACATCAGTCATTTATTTACTCTTAGTCAAATGTAAAAACAGTTTTATTTAAAACAATTCAATTGAGAATCAGTTCACAATTTCATTGTCAAAACAGTTCTATTTCAAACAGTCCAGTTTAGCATAAGTGCAAAGTTTAGTTCTATTTGACACATAGATAGGATCCTATCAGGTGCAACCACTCCGGGCCTGAGTAGACCTTGCAGCGTTGGTAATAAAGGGTCAGTCTTCATTCCCCAAAGCTCCAGCATTACCGGAGCCTCACCATCAGATTGTTAAGTGTCATAAGGCAGTTTTACCTCTCAGCAGAGATGCAGTCGGTGAACTCTGCAGCCCTAGTCGACTGGGCGAAAGTAGATTTGTATCTTTCTGGAGAGCATTACGAGTTAGCAAACATTAGCATCTCTAGAGTAAGAATTTGAACTTAATTGATTTCCCCTGCTTGATAACTCTCTACTGATAGCAAAGTCACCATTTCAGACATCGTTTTCTAACTTTCGCAACTCATAACTTAAGAACGGATTAGAAAAAAAATCGGGTCTTGTGCCACACTGTTGAAATCTTGGAGCTCCAGCTAGACTACACGCTAGTGACTGCCTGAGCTGCGGTTCAATCCTGACTTGCGTGCAATGGATATCATTAGAAGAAAAACGTCGTATTGAAAACACTAATAATTAATTTGAATCTATTATCGTTCTGTATTGTCCAAATGTTACATTCCCAGTCGGCTGGGGCTGTAAAATACACCGACTGCATCTCTGTAGAGGGGTAACTCCCCAACGAGTGTCCTAGATATGACACTTGATATCTGATGGTGATGTTGCAGTAATACTGGCGCTTTTGGGAATGCGGTATACCCCTTCATAACCATTGCTCCGAGGTCTACTCTGGCCCCTTGTAGTAGCACCTGAGAGGGTCCTACCTATAGTTTAAATAGAACTAAACTGCAAACTCGATTGTTTGAAATAGAACTGTTTTGACATTTAACAGTTTGTAAACCAAAAAACTATACTTATACTAAACGGAATTGTTTGAAATTTAATTCGGCGTTAAATGACCCGAAAGGGGTGGATACGCCGTAAAACCAACCAACCAACTGCTCCGTAGGTTTATTACGATTCGGAATTTGAAATAAAATAAAATAAACTGCAATTAAACAAAAACATATTTGAATTATTAACGTATTCACACGCACGCATAAAGATGCACGTACACCCACATACAATAAGGTAATATATTGAACTGGATCCTCGGATTAGGCTGTCTTTGAGCGTGTGGAGTCTCTTTCGGTACCATAACTTTTAGTGACCCGGAGTATTAGTACTTGTTAGTGTACCATCAATGGGTCAAATATATTTGTATGAAAATTATCCGTCTTATTTAGGAATTCTTAAAACTGTGTGCAAATAAATATTTATTGCCGTTTACAAAGAGGAATACCTACTTGAAACCAATTGCTTACAAATTATAAGTATTATGAATAGTAGATATCATAGTACAAATTATTTGTATAATGAATAGTAACTTGAAGCTATGATTGTTTACAAAGTATTGTTATAAGTCCCTTGAAACCATATCATTTCTTGAAAAAAGACAAAATTCGGCATTAAATAACCCAATAAGAATTTATATGCTATAAAATCAAGCAAGCAAATAAAAGATGAAAGAAAATATTCTGATGGTCTAATCTAACATCGATTTTTCAATAAATGTAACCAATGTGCGTCATTCTGTGCTATCATTTTCTTCAAAGCGTTCCACATTCTATTTTGCTGAATGTGAAGGTTAAATTCAAAGTTGACTGGACATGTTTCCTTTTTCACGCTACTCATAACGCGTTCTTTCTTCCTGTGTTTCCGTTTTGCCATGTCCTTCTATTCCTTTCTGAGATATTTTTGAAGAATGATTCTTTTTGAAAATATCTTTTAAGATGTTCTTGAGCTGAAACTTTCTCATTTGTTTTAAGGAAAAACATTTTTTGTGCAAAAAGTGTATGAACTTTACCACAAAGATATCTAAAAAAAATTATTTCACTATTTAAAAAAAGTAATTTTACATTTTCTGAATTTGCCATTGTTTTAAAATTCAAATATTCGTGTCGACGATTTAAAGAAAAGTACTCATGCTTTATTAAATTTAGCAACTTGTATCATGAGAACCAGTTCATAGTACCCGGTATAACAGCAAATTGCTATCAGTATTCAAATACTAATACTTTTAAGACTAGTCTCTATGACCAATAGATGGGTCACTTATAGGTACTTTTCCTTGCGGTCAGAGTGGACATGATAGTAATGACAACGAAGAGGTACTATACACTTCCCCCCATTTACACAACTGGAACCAATATATGGTTCACTTATAGGTATTTTTCCTTGGAGCCAAACCACAGATGTTGTTTAGCGTTATACCTAGGGTAACCTTTTTTGAGGAGGAGTCTTACTTTCTGTTGGGGATAAGACAGAGAATTCTAAACTCCACCCCCTGAATGGCTGTGCCATATTAAACTAATCGTAGCAAATTTTATAAGAGAGGGGAAACCCCCGTGATATAGAGGCTAACGTGTTGGACTATGACATCATAGTAAGCAAATTCGAACCCAGTCATGCTATTACGTTCACTTTCAGATTAACAATCTCGGAAAAGGTATGAACCGCTTCATTCCCCCATCCATGCGTTAAATAGTATCACTACTGTTCTTCTACAAGAATGGCATCTAATAACCAACGGGTGTGTCCTCGTGGTGTAATGGTTAAAGCGATGGACTTCGGAATCGTAGAATGCGAGTTCAAACTCCAGTCGCGCTATTACGTTCACTTTAGGGCAAATACCCTTAGGAAAGGTATGAACCCCTTTATCCTCCCAGCTATGGGTTAAATAGCATCACTAATGTTCTTCTAGGATAATGGCTTGGCATTAAATAACGTACAAATGTTGATTTGCCATTAAACAAAGAAACCAAACCAAACCTTAAATAACCAACGCAAGTTATTATGCAATTAAGCAAAGAAATCAAATCAAAAATCTTGCTTTCAGCTTATTCTAGATGGATATTCCTAAGCTAGTAATTTACTGAAACGCAAAGAACTGGGCCTGTGAGCATTTCACACAGACGCCCATAGAAAATAATATAGAGTTTTAAATAATGAAATAATATACACAGATATATTAGAGTGGCTCTTAAAATAACTTTATAATTGATACATACACAGAATTACATTTAATCGTTATCAATTGCTCATAAGAGTTAATTTTCTTACAAACCAAATATACAAGGATCTTATTCTTTCCAGTGGAACATTACGGATATTAATCAGTATTACTTATTACCAAACCTAACTGCATTGTAATTCTGTAACCAAGAAAAATCAAGTTGGTTGGAAAGTATATTTAATAAATGAAATTTTGTGAAGGAATGACATTACCTTTACATTGCAACATATTCTGACCTTTGGATACAGATTTTCAATGCTTTAGGGTTTGGTGATGACAATTTCCCGTAATATCCGTTTTGACTGTATAAAACACTACTAGAAATAAAAAATCCGCGTATTAGGTTCACAATTCCTGTGAAATATTCCTGGAATCTTCCGAAGGTCGTCTCTATAACATCAGCATTTTTTTTCAATAATCATTCTCCCATACAGATGTTGAAATATTTTGAATCAGCTGGGAAAAGATTCCAACAATGTGTTTACAAGGATGCAAAACAGGTGAGGAGAGCTTTAGATCCTTATATCATGATTGTACTATTAATTTAAGAAATCATCTCTCTCTCTCTCTCGATATATATATTATATATATATATATATATATATATATATATATATATATATATATATAATCTGACGAATAGTAAAATTGTTTTTTGGTAAAAATTATTTTCCATTCAATCAAGAAAGATAAAACGTAAAGCTACTTCATGAATTATTTTAAAAATGAATCTATTATCTGTAAGTTCGTGAAATTTGTGAATTAGGAGATTTTTCTCTCTCTCTCTCTGTTTGTCTCTCTCTCTCTCTCTCTATATATATATATATATATACACATGTATATGCAGAAAAACATATATTCATACACACACACACACACATATGTATATATATACACATTCACTAAAATCTTTATACGTACAGGTATACAAAAATCCTACGTACACTGACTCCCCCATGTATATATATATATATATATATATATATATATATATATATATATATACAGCTGTACGAACAGGGTACGACTGAAGATAAATTTGTATATAGAATTTAGCAGATTTAAATTATTTTCTTTCTCAAAGACCGGTTGCAATACCAAGGTTAAAGAGCCAAGTCTCCTGTTCTAGTTTACTTTTAGCTGGAAAGAAAATAGTTAGAAGCATATATTTCGTGAGGGTATTAGCGCTATGTGAAATGCAAACAACCTCGTTCAGGATTTGAACTCAGGGTGCCGTGTCCATTTCCTATGATTATAACTATTACTCCTCAATGCACCTAGTTGCATACATATACGTATATACATGCACACACACATACACACACACATATGTATATATAGATTGATTGATAGATATTGCTTAAATTTATCTTTTACGAATGAAGTACGATGTCCCCTACACATTAAGAAAACATTTATCCATCTTTATACATTTTATTATTTCTTCTTTGAACGTCTTCTTCTACACACAATTTAACTTCCATCTTCTTGAATTACCTGCTCTTTTCTCTGCTAGCCTCTTTTTTTCTTCGGTTTCTCCTGCCTCTATTATTTATTGATTAATTTTTAACACTAAATTTTTCTGCTTACTCTCTCTTTTATCTCCCCCTCTCTCTCTTAGCTTTTACTTTTTCTCATTGACTTCATCTTATTTTCTATTTACACTCTTCCTCCACATCCCGTTCTCCGATTTCCCGTTTCTTCTGTTCTTCTCAATGTTTTTGGAACGTTTTTTCTTTCAAAAGGTTTCTCAGAAACAAATGCTCAATCAAATGCAGCAGAATCCAATTACGTAGCAAATGAGTCCAATAAACTGAAACTATTTTCTTGCAATGTTCTTATTTTTTTCCAATGAATGTCAACTTCGTCAACATTCGAACCAAATTCTTCTCCTGTTGCAGTTTTCTTACAAGCGAAATATCCTACAATATATATAGAGAGTGAGAGAGTAGTAGAGAAATCAGAGGAAAACGGAACTTTCAAAAGTGAGCGAAGACTAGAAGGCGAGGAAAGAAGTCAGAAATGTCCTTTTAAACACGCTAAAGAAAATGCCAGAAACTGAATAAATGTCACAAAATAGTTAATGGAAAGAAAAAGCGACAAATAAGTAGAGAAAATTAGGAAGGGAGATAATAACAAGGTAAAAGAAAGAAATTCAGACAGTCAAAAATCTTCAGAGAGAGAGAGAGAATAGAATCACAGGGGAAAGGAAAAAGAGAATATAATAATTTACAATTATATAGAGGGTACTGGAATTATTCGAGATACTGTGTGACTAAGAATGAAAATTAAATAAATAAAGAATCAGAGAAATAAATAAATAAACCCATCGAGAAAGAGAAAGTGAAGAAAAGACAGAATGAAAAAAAGGGAAAAGTAATTTTTGACGAAAGAAAGAATGGAAGAAAAACTGACACGTGATTGAATATATGAATAAAAAAAAGTTCAATTCAAGACAGAATAATTAAAAGAATGAAAAAAATAAAAGAAAAGAAGGAAAAATCCCAAAACAGGAAAATAATAATAACCGAATAATAAACGAATGAATAAAGATTGTAACATAGAGAGAGTGGGGGTTAGATAGAGAAAGAGTGAGAGTGAGAGAAAGAGTGATGCACGAGGAAAGGAAAATGAGACTATGGAAGTTTACTACTTTATAGAGAGCACAGGAGTAATGTGAGAGAATGAGCGGCAAGGAAAAAAGGAAAGAAAGAAAGAAACAAACAAAAACAGATACACATAGCGACAAAGTGAGAGAAGAAAAAATTAATGAAAAAATAAAAAAGGAATGTTTGACCAAAAAAAGAAATGACGTGTAAATGAAAATATTGATGAAGAAAAAGTTAAGTACAAGGTAGAATAATTAAAAGAATGAATAAAATAAGAGAATCGATGAAATATCAAAAAAGTGAAAAATAAGAACGAACGAAAAATAAATGAATGGAAAAAAAGAAAAAAAAAAAGGAAAATAGTAAAACACATAAATAGAGACACAAAATAAGACTGAAGGAATACATTGAAGAAGGAAAAATATGATGACAGACGATCAAAGAAAAAGTGTGAAATAATGATTGAAACTAAATCGGATTGAATGAAAGGAAAAAAAAATGAAGGAACCAAAGGAAATAGCGAAATAAAACTCGAAGAAAAATAATTGACAGGAAACGAGAACTTTAAGAGAAATGGCGACATTGTTAGTCGAAGGAATAGAAATAATTAGAATGAAGGAAAAGTGGAAACGAGCCCCAAAGTTGACACATAGATTTAAAGAGAAAAATAAGAATGAAAGAAAAATCTTTAAAAAGCCACTTTACACATTGTCAACAATGTAGACCATATAATCCCATTCTCAAAAATGC
>OY757904.1:39461563-39546563 GCA_963585895.1 Sepioteuthis lessoniana | reverse complement strand
GAAAAAATAGAAATTCAGAGATTTATTTATTTATTAATATCTTGGTAAATATGAAAATGAGATATAACATCCTAACAGTCAGAGTTATAAGAGCAGATTTTTGATAAAGGCATCAAGTACTGAGGCAAAGAAGTCTTGAAAATTACTCGATTGCTTTAAACTAAAATACAAATGCTATACTTCTCGTAAATTGTTTTTTTTTTGTTATTTCTTTAAATTTTTAAAAAATTTATCTATTTTTTGTCAAGTTTGTTTGCAGACATGAACTAACTAGCTTCGTTGGTCTGACTATGACAATTAAATATGTGAAAATGGCCACATAGTTATATACAGATTTCTGGTAATTGTTGTGGACTAAAAGTAAAATAATACGTATTCTTTCCTTCGTTTATAAAATTATCAAATAAGTCGTTTAGGAATGAGGGAATGCTGACAGATTCTCAGCCAACACATCTACAGTTGGAGCTTTTTTTCTTTTTAATGACCTTACGATCGTTATGATACCAATATCGATTTTTCAAGAATATAGAACTGAGATATACACACACACACCCATATATATATATATATATATATATATATATATATACCCCACAAGACACCAACTGTACGACCACCTGCCTCCTATCACGAAAACTATTCAAGTTAGACGAACCAGACATGTAGGACACTGCTGGAGAAGCAGGGATGAACTCATAAGTGATGTACTCTTATGGACCCTCCACACATGGCCGTGCAAAAGCAGGACGGCCAGCACGAACATACATTCAGCAACTATGTGAGATACGGTATGTTGTCCAGAAGATCTGCCCGAGGCGATGAATAAAAGGGAAAAGTGGCGAGAGCGGGTCAGGGATATCCGTGCTACCAGCACGACATGATGATGATTATATATTTATATATATAACAGTTGTGGCTTGTATTGATAATAATCAAGGTACTCTTTGCTTACCAAAAAAAAAAAAATATTCACAACAAAATCAAAAGTATTGCCAGTGAATAAATAGGACGTATTACCGATTTCGGTTGTTGTCTCGAAAGCACTTCAGGGAGACTCATTGAATTACTCCCTATTGTAATGAAGACATGAAACTTATAACCTGGCATTCGAATTTGAAAAGGTGTAAATCTGATACGCAAAACCCAATATTCTCTAATCTCCTTCCACAATGAAATGAAATAACATTTCTTGTGAAAATATTGAGTACATTTGGGTTCTACCCTAACCAGTGTGCACAAGTACCAAACAGAAAGAAAGAGAACCTTCACGCGTAGAAACATGAGACACGGTGTACACTATAAAATATACGGTTGTCTTAAATTATGATTTTATCATCAGAAAGTTCATGAAAAAAAAAATTAATATGAACTAAAGCGACTCCACCACGTCGGACGTGATTTTGGAGCACTTTACATGTTAAGCTTAAAAAAGGCATAAAATCGGTATTTATATATATATATATATATATATATATATATATATATATTATATATATTCTATATATATATTCTACAAGCAGTGACATCTTATTGCTGAATTTACTATGTATTAACATAGTGTGCATTCTCCTAAACGGGTTGCCACACAAGTCTACACAAAGATTTTACTCATATACAAATCAACAATGTTATGGACTGCAAACCTCTCTCTCTCTCTCTCTCTATATATATATATATATATATATATATATAGTCATCCACAGACAGATCTGTTTCGTTCAATCAGAACTTATAAGTGTGGCTAGACATTTGTTTCTCGTTGCTGGGATCGAAACCCGGTTGACCCAAAGCCAAGCTTCTAACCATTAAGCCACATGGAGCCATTAGCTGCAAAGTAAATTTTAAACGGTTATGAATCACGATTACTATTGTTTACATAATCCATTCAACAGCTAACGAGACCTCAATTCATAAATGAAGAGGCTTGCAATAAACGCTAATGGCAACTCGATTACTTCTTCGCCAGAGAACTCAACCGTACGTACACACACATACACACATATATATATATATATATATATATTGGCAGCATTTCTTCGTTGATACAAATTTCATTAAACATAATAGCCATTTTATGTCTACATATTTTCTTCTGGATCCGTTCGAATCCCCGTATTACTTTTATCGTATTCGGTGGGGAATTGATTTATTTATTGTCCATAGTTGTATGTATCCCTACTACTTTCTGCCCGACTTTGGGCCATCATCAGGGAAGATCTATTACAAAAGTGATGTAACTTGTTTTAGCATATTACCACTATGTAAGTGCGTCTTTACCGTTGAAGATTATGGCCTTTGCTTTTAAATGGAATTCAGTAATATTTAATAACTTATCAGGCAATTTCTGTGTCAAAATATGTATTTTCTCTTTTAAGCACAAATTGCATCTACCGTCAAAACTATTTGGAGTATTTGATTTTTTCAAAATAGACCATTCAATCTCAGGGGTTAACCCTTTTTTTTAAACACCAGAATTGTTTCGATAGTGCCGTATGGTGTTTTAGGTGTTCGTGGGAGAAGGTAAATTTGTGGTTAGAATACCTCTCCTTCCATTTCGTGGAAGTCAACCCGATATAAGTTTTTTATCCGTACTATTCTCTTTAATAGAATAATATGAATAAATATGAGAAGTGAATTAATAGCTAGATGTAGACATAGGACAAAATTTAAACTATAGACTATAAATTAAAAAAAAAAACAAAACAAATAGTGAAACCAGACAAAAAACGTATTCAATATACACACAAGGAAAAAATAGGTAGCTAAATAAATAGTATCGAAATTAATATAAGCATTAATATTTCCCTTAAAATCTTAATTATCGAACTTAACAAGAAAAGAAAATAAATAAAATAAAATAAATAAAAAAGTTAAATTACCGTAATTATAACTGACGGAAGGATTGTGAAAATAAAATAAATAGGTAAATAACAAAAACGGAAATTCAATAAAACGAGGAGGTAACTCTTTAACTCTCTTCCTCCCCCGCCGTGTCTATTCTGTTTTATTTATCCATTGGATCTGAAGAAGTCCTGTTATATTTTTTTCGTGTCTTTGGTTCACACCAGAAACAAAAACAGGATGGAAATAAATTTATAATCCTAAAATAACCGGTCTTTGGTTTTTTCTTTAAAGAAATATTGCTCTGTAAAATCAATTACATTGAGCTCTCTACCAGGAAAATTTAAATGTTCAGCTCATGAATGATTTTCTTGTCCTTAAGGAATTACTCCTAACTCTGGTTTAACTGGACCGAATAATACTCTATATCTATCAATCTATCTATCTCCATAGATATATATATATATACACACACACGAGTTGAATGCGATAGGCTTCCAGACATTTTTCGTGTGGATGCTTTTATTAATAGCACACATATTTATCTGTAGTCCCCTTTTATGTAATGTCCTTTGGTTCCATGGACTTGTTGTACCGTTCTAACAACTTTTGTAAGACCCCATGGAAGTCCTCTTGTTTGAACATGTCAATGACCTTTTTCACCGCCTCTTTCGTCCCCTCAATTTTCTCATAACATCTGCGTCTGGGCTTAGGGAACAGCCAAAAGTTACTGGGAGCAATGTCTTCACTATAGGGAGAGTGAGGAACTGTCTTGATGCCCATTTTGCTCAAATAGTCTGCGACAGGAATGGAGTTGTGGACTGGTGCATTGTCCTGGTAGTAATGCCACTGACCCAATTTGAAGACTGCTGGTCTCTTCCGACGGAATCTCTTCCTGAACTCCCATAAGACCTTAACATAGTAACCCTGACTAACCCACACTCTTTGGCCAATCAACCCCGGTGTATTGACTTCTTTACTCCTCCCACACCTTTCATCATCCCTCACAGCCTCCTTGCCTTCCTTGTATCTTTTATGCCGCTCACAAACTGATGCTCGATTCATGCAAGATATCGATAAGGTGTATGAAGTATTCCATACGTTTCTTTGGCATTTTTTCCAAGTTTAAAAACAGAATTTATTGTGTATCTTTCTTCTAATGTGTCCTCACGTCCAGATTGCATTTTTTAAATTCACCACCTGTGACAATCAGGCTTTAGTAGGATATATTCCAACACCTGCTGTAGCTGTTCATTTGTACTTGAAATAAAAATTGTTCAGTCATCTCATTTTTCTATAGATAAGGGAAAACAGAACATGTTTTTCGGTGCAGACATTAGCGTGAATTAAAATACAAATAGCCTCTCCCATTGTATTTAATCTGCGTGCCGACAGCCCATTCAGCGATGACTTTAGAAACACCGACAGCAAAAGAGTTAAATTCCGCCAAAGGATATCGTCGATATGACACTCAACAATCGGATGATGAGGCACCAGCCCCGAGCTTTGAGGAATGTGAAGAACCCCTTCATTGACATTGTTCCTTGTTCCACCCTAACCTGGAGCGGTAGCACCTGATATGATCCTATATATTGATCAAGAGTTGATATTCCATAAAACCCAACCAAACCTAATTGGTTACCGATTCGATTTCAAACTACATTAATTTTAGACGGTAAATGCGTTTCCAAATGTATATATGCAAGTGTATTAAAATGGAAATAAGTAATGGAAAGTAACGTATTTTTAATTTAAAAAAATGTTTGACGTTCATTGAAGTTACTCCTGTGCACAATTTGGATATTATTTTCGAACTGATTTTTTATTAAATCTGAGTTAATTAATAATGTTAAGCATTCCCAAACCCAAACAAAACAATGAATATCCCTTGTTTTTCTTTTAATCATATAAACCAATACCATATCTCTTTATTCCTATCACTTCAAAAGCAATACCTAAAAATAATAGGGTTATATATCAACTTTATTATCTAAACCACTTTGTAACACGTCTAAAATTATAGCCATTTGCAAAACTACGTTTTTTATTTTTTATTTATTTTTAGCTTTGTTTACATTCCTAACAAGCGATAACAGTTAACCCTCCTTTACTGCTCGCCTAATATTGATCATTCCCAGTAGCTAACTTGTTTTTTTTTTATATCGAACGGCATTATTTTCTGCAGTGAACCCCTGAAACCTTCGCAGAAATAACCAGCATTGTACAATGTAGATGTATTATAAGGTTCGGTGTTTTTTAGGAGACATGCTGTCGTGTCTGGCTTGCATCTGATGAAGCAAGTCATTCACTTGTTCTCCATCGCTATGTTTTTAACACATTTCTACAGATGACTAAGTCTTTGTCACAACTAACACAGACATATACATAAATTTCTCTCGATTAACACGTCTCCCCTTGGTCATTTATTTTTCTTGTGACAAAAAGAATGCAGTGCAAACGCCATTATTCCCAAAAACATTTGCTGAAGACTCACCGAGTGAAAGATGCTCTTGCTGCTAAAGATATAACACTGATTTTTAAAATGTGGATTTAAAAGGCTTAGCACTCTTATTTTTTCTCAAAGATAGAAGAATCGTAGTTATTATCTAACTTTTTTATTATTCAACCAAAAAAAAAAAAAAAAAGATTCTATTTGTCATTTCCTTTAAGGAGGGATTATTTTATGCAAGTTTCAACTTAAGGTTAAAATGTTGTCTTGATATATTTTGGGAATCTAATGGAGATTTTGAGGAATTTTTAGTGACGTCGACCTTTTGATACTTATTGAATCATTTTCCAACCAGATTAATAGGAACATGTTAACCAATTTTCATTTTTTTCTTCTCAAGGACATGATATTCTATATATTACTAAAATTACCATTATCGATCTCTCTTTTCACACACACACACACACATGTATAATTGCAAAGTAAAAAATGGCTCACCTTGTTAGTTGAGCATATAATACGTTGACTGTATCCCCTGCAGAGAAGTAAGACTTCCGAACAACCACAAAGATGTTATAAGAAAGAAACTAAACTGCTGCTGACGGTGTGATCTGGAATCTAAAGGTCTAAGTCGTGTGGAGTGCCTTTCATTGCCATTATATCAAGATCCAGTCTGACCTATATATATATATATATATATATAGTTCTGTGAATTTCCAAACTATATATATATATATATATATATAGTTTGGAAATTTCATTTAACGGCATATAAACTCATGGGTTATTTCATGCCAAACTTCTTGATTTTATGCAAATTGTTGGATTGATTGAATAGTTTTTTTGTTAAATAGCATATCAACCTTTGTGGGTTATGTAATGCCATTTTTTGTATATATCATTTGTAAGCAAATACCTGGAATTTATAAAGCGCGGGACAAAATTATATATATATATATATATATATATATATATATATATATATATATAATAATTTCTAAATCAAGATTGTAAATGGATTGAAATATTCCAGACTGAGTAAACACGATTCAATTGTTTATCGGTACGAGTTACTTTCAAAACAAACGTTTGAACTTGATTTATGCAGAACAGTCACTGGACTTTCTAATGAATTTACGTTGTCACCTTGGCATATAATTCAAATTAATGCCAATGAATTAACGATTCATTATTGCGAACTTATGCTCTGAATTCGCTCATGAATTTCAAAGAAAAATCCCATTTCTCGTTCAATGTATTGGCATGTCATCTAGTAAGTTAATTAAAATCTTACATCATTCAATTAACGCTTCGTTACGGGAAAGTTGTGAATGTAACAAAGGATTAATTGACAAAACTTCATTTTGATCTGACATTCACAGGGTGTGACGGAGAACCAACTCTGTCAGTCTGCATAGGTAGATACTTTTGGAACTCTCTGGGTTAGTGATGCTTTAGCTGTGAAACAATGCTTGATTTCAGTTATTATCTGTTGAAGTTTTTTGTTGGCCAATATTTTTCATAAAATAGATAAATTCTGTAGCCATATGAAAGTGAATGGCGATAGGAAGATTAAGTCATGTGCAGGAGTCAATAGGAGAATGTCACATAAGAATTTCTACTTATTTCTTCTGCTGAGCTCAGCAGGTTTTGGTTGTCTTTCTTTTGTCGGCTTCTGCATGATTATATATTTCCAATCGAGCTTTTTTCTTCGGGTGTTTTGTCAATGTTCAATAATGTAACCATACAATAGTACTGACCGGGATACAGCATAGAAGATTCCTCATTTTATTTTAGCAGAGAAAACTGATTGTCATACGATCGCTAACCTATACTAGTATATAAATGTTTGACGCGAGTAGTATCATTTCTTTTAATCCAGATTCTTTTTATTCTATGTCACATCTCTATCTCGCTATATATATATATATATATATATATATATATATACCATTCTTTCTTAAACCTATTGTTTATTCATCTTTTTTAACAGTCCAGAATATAATACCTCTTTTCCAACATTATCTGGCTCAACACGTCTATTGAGGAAATGTAATTAGGCAGATTGCAACAGTTCGAATATTGATCATTCTGCCTATCTGTGGTGCTAATTCCTGTCTTTAGCTCCAAAATCCCCAGGGGTTATTTCCTCTTAGTAGAAAACAACTAATATACTCCATTATTTATCAATGCATTTAATTTTCTTCACTCTTATTAACTTCCCAGGTAGATATACGCATACGGCAACAGTCATTGCTATTTCTTTTTTAATATAAAAACCTTTAATATCATGTAAAGATTAATACTTTTCATAGATTATGCATCATTTTTCATGTACTTCTTTTCATCCTTTCGGCCAATCTTAGAATACGCTCATTGTAACCCCCTGCAGAGAGTAAAATGAGGTGCTCTCGGTATGCCAGTAAATTGCATCTGATGCTGAGGCTCCAGTTTTGGAGATCTGGGGAGTGTGAAGTACCTCTTTACTTCCATTACTCCCAGGTCCATTGACCCTGATATTTAGTTCCTTTTCGGTTTTAATCTATGGGACATACAGATTTGTTTAAGAATTATTTACTTTGAATTGAACCGTACGCAAAAAATATTACGAAATAAGAACACAAAAAATACTAATACGAACGTACAATGAACACGAATACGTAACCTATTGGTATAAAATAACCCCTACATTATAATCAATAAATCCCTCGATCCATCAGTAGGAGCTATTGTACATGCTTGGATCAAACCTATGGATCAAATAAATGTTTGAATTTTTTTTTGGTTTGGTTTGGTTTGTTTGGTTTTATGGCATATCAAACTTTGTAGGTTATTTATCGGCAAATCTATTTTTATGTAAATAATCTGTTCTATTGAAAACAGTTCAGTTTAGCATAAGTACACAGTTTAATTGTCAAAAACATTTCTATTTAAACTATTCAAGCAGTTATATGTAATAATTCAGTTAAGTGTAAACACAGTTTTAATGTCGAAAAACAGTTCTATTTCAAGCTATTAAGTTTACTCCATTTTAGCATAAGTATGCTGTTAGTTCTATTTAACCCATAGATAGGGCCCTATCAGGTGCTACCACTCTGGGCCAGAGTGGCCCTGGGAGCGATGGCAATGAAGGGGGTACTCCGCATTCCCCAAGCTCCAGCACTGCTGGAACCTCACCATCAGATTGTATATTGTCATATGCAGGACACTCGTTTGTGGGGGGTCTTACCCCTCTGCAGAGGTGCAGTCAGTGTATTCTACCGCACCAGCCAACTGGGCAAGAATTTCTTTTTGGTTTTAGGAATATTTGATAGCACTTTACTGGGTGAAAATTATTTGTATGAAGAATAGCTACTTTCAACTAATTGTTAATCAAAGGTTATGAGTTTCTTGCAACCGCACGTTTGTGCAAATTATTTGTATGAAAAATAGCGACTTTAAACTGATTTTTAATAAAGGTTATTTGTTTCTTGTAACCAAATGTTTGTGCAAATTATTTGTAGTAGATACTATTTGAAACCATACAACTGTATGCAAATTATATTTAAAAGGGAGCCTTGTGGACACTCTCGACTACGGTTGCCAACTTACTTCTTACCAACTCATTGGCAAGTGGGTAGAATGTTCGCCGATGGCCTGAGAGAACGGGGTTCAATCCCAGGTCGAGTAATACCAAAGACTTCAAAAATGGTACTTGATACCTCCTTGCTTAACATTCAGCATTATAAGATACGTATCAAGGGTAAAGGGGGGAGATCCAGGGAAAGGAGGAGCGCCCTCCCCACACATCGGTGTAGCAGCTATTAAAAAAGGGGCCTTCGGGTCGCCCTCGACTACAGTGGCCAACTTTACTAACTTTTAGATAGAAATACCTGATATCATAATTGAGTAGAAAAACACTAAGAACTACACAATTAGATATAAATGTACATTGAATGTGATTCCCTAAATTTTTGGTAGAAAATAACCCTTAACGAGTTTACATGCCATTGGATCAATCATCTAATGAACATTTTGAGAAGAGCCTTACTGTTCACAGACTATATAAAGTTATCCTTATTTTTCTTTTCCAGATAGAAAAGAACCCTTAACAAGTTGACATGCCATTAAAATCAATGGATCAATCATCCAATCAAAATTTTGAGAAGAGCATTACTATTCACCGATTATATATATTTTTCCTTATTTTTCTTTTCCCCATTAACATCCAATTTTAATTCAGTATAACTGGAATTTGATAAAGCAATAACTCGATTTATACGATGGCCTCATTAAATACATGCAACTAAAACTCTTCTATTCTCAATTACAACTGACTCAGTCGATGCCATCTAATTTTGTTTTATTTCTAGATTTTCCGAACGAAACGTGGCATGAAAATCGGAAAGAAAGAAGTAAAAAATAAGGAACACTTTTTTTTTTCTAGTTGCTGATGCTCATCCACACCACGCACTTATTTTTGGAACGAAGTGTTAGTGTCACTTTGAATTTCGTACATTTCTGAGTTGAGGCATGTTCTCGAGCAAGTAGACGTGATAAGAGAACGTATATCACGAAGGGTATATGTTTCCGACATTGCGAGTCGTTTACAATTTCGTTTCAGCCGTTCGACTTTTTATATGCACCTTTCTTTTATTTATGTTTTTTTTTTCTCCTTGCCGAGTTTCCATGATTTTGAGTCACGAAAATGCCTTCGAGGTAAGGAAGAGAAATAATTCAGTGATAGCTACTGATACTGTAGCCTTTTTTTTTTTAAACTTAACATTTTATGTCATTTATTTTATACTTCTACTACCAAACGATTAGGACATTGATTGGAAGCGGAATAACTGGCTTTACTATTTCGGTAAAGTGACGAGGCCATAAACTAAAATAACTTATAAAACACGGAAAAAAAAAGAATCAATACTGCATTTATAAGTATTTGTGTATTACATGGAAATTTATAGAATGAAGATCACATTATTTCTGAGGTTACGTTTTTAGTATGGTCAAATATATATAAGTTGGGATGCCCACTTTATCTGTTTGTCATCTCATATTTATCTACGTTAGTCTTCTGATTTATGTGAGTAATTTGATATATATTTATTCTTGCCTGTTTATCTATCTGCTTTGATTTCTTTATCAATTTACGTTGATAGCTTCATCTCTATCCATTTACAATGACCTCTTCATCTATCTATCTATCTATGCTAACTTCATCCATCTATCTATCTATTGACCTCTATATTTACTTTGCTCTATTTATCTATCTCAGTTACTTCATATCTACGTTATTCTCTTAATATCTCTTAATCTATTTATGTATGTCAGTCATTTCCTATCTGTCTACCTTTCTATCTACGTCGGCTTTTATCTATACACCTTGGCTTTTGTATCCATCTATCTATATTGATCTCTTTATTTCTCTTGTTCTCGTTCTCTCTGTCTTCATGAAATATACTCTCTCTGCATATCTGTTCTATTTTTAGGCTACATTGATACGAAGGTGTATCAAATAAAAGTATTTATCAAACTTTTTGCTTTATCCAGAGACACATACACACTTTCGAATATATACATTCTCTTGAGCCTGTTTATAGTATTGTATTCCTAATATATGAAAATACTCAGGTTTTATCATCATCATATCTTCTTCATAAGAGCAATTAAATACATATGAGAATTACAATTTTATATGAGAAACTGCTTAGTTTTTGCACAAGGTCATAAGTATGAGGCTCCTAGTTAGTAATAATCTAATAGCTTAACTGGCTATTACATGCCACGATATATGTTACAGATAGAACAATATACCATATACGATATACTTATTTCTCTTTTGATAATTATAAAAGGGACGTATTTTAATGCCTCTATCTCATTACCAGTCTTTACGGTGATATTTAAAATACGTTGACTTTATCCTCCTTGCAAAAGAGTTAGACACCCTAAAAAGGGGTGCCCTTGGTATGACACTAAACAGTATCTTGTAGTCAGGCTATAATGGAGTGGGGTATTGGAGTAACTTTCACAGCCATTACTCCCAGGTCTAATTTGACCCGAAAAGGTAGTACCTGTTTGGGTCCCATGTATCGGTCAAATATATCTGTGTGTGGATTATTTGAATCAGATAAAGATACTTAATATCATAAGTTTGTACAAAATACTCTTGAGAAACTACACATAAAATACGTATGTAAATGTATGTTGTTCCCTAACCTTAAAGTATAAAATAACCCCAAACGAATTGAAATGCTATTAAAATGAATCAGGGATAATATATTTATAGACTATTCTCTTTATTCATAGACTCACACGCTTGTTCGCCTACATGGATCTAAATAGAGCATTGGCAAATTTTATCTTCACAGCAACTTCGGATAAACAATAACGTACATATATGAATTACAGTTACAAACTTATTTTTACTTAGACGTAAGTCTATAAGTTATAGTTAGTATCAAAATATCTAGTAATTATCTGATAGACTAGCTTGCTAACTCTTGCACAAAACAGAAACACACACACACACACACACATATATATATATATATATGAAATAACCGTAGAAGGTAAGATACTGAGTGAAATTATTTCCCATTTGCGAATTTTCAGGAAATATATTTTTTGTTCTTCTATCTCATTACCTTCGTTTGTATTGGCTGTGCCTTCAGCTTTTACCAGTGAAATAATATCGAAATATATACAACATACTACACAGAAGGTCATTTCAGATGTAATCGAAAGATTTTCATCATACGCTAAGTTTTATTTAGTGTTGTATAAAAGCACAAGCAGCATATCCTACTTGCATGTAAGTCGACCTCAAAACTAATTCGTAATTTTGGTGACCCTACGAGAAGCAATGTATTCTTACGTTGAAATGAATTAGATACTTATTAAAATGTTCATCTTGCAATACCCTCCAGGAGAAATGACCCCGCTGGCGACTGCCAGTCTACTAAATAAAATATGGCTGCCTGTTTTAAAAATCAACATTAGAAATATTTTTTTCTTCAAGTCTTGAACAATGGCCTTCTAGCATGCGTTGAAAATACGTTATCAATTTCAATCACAAAGATGATCAAGGATATACTAAACGTAGCTTCGTCTGGCATAAGGCATTAACTCTATGGTACCCTGGGAAAAATGAAACCCAAGTAGTCTCCGATATGAAATTCTGAAGAAATATTTCACCTTATCTATTTATGCTCGCCGCTCTATATGCCTATCAGGTTCTCTATTTCCCTTGCACATACTTTCATTCTTTCCAACAAACATAATTTCTCTCTCGCTCACACAGATACTTTCATGTATACATACTATTTCCATTTCTACTATGGCTGATCTATCAAACAGGAGGTGCTTAGCGTAACGGTTATCGTTATGAGAAATTGATTCGAATACAAAACCTCGAGGATGAGGCTGTTTGTGTTTCACTTTAAGCACTTGCTCCTGGGACCGTTTGAATTCCTTGGTTTTCTCTCATCACCATGATCTAGATGCGCTACTAGCAAAGAGATCTGATTTTGTGGTCGGCCTATACTGGCGTGTCTATGCGTTGGAGTCCCTTAGAGAACGTTGCTCATGAGTTCGTCTTTCCTTTCCAATCAGTGCCCCGCCTGTTGTTTTACTTGTGAGATTAGAGGTAAATGGCCGTACGACTGATATTTCGTGGGAAGTTGTTTCCTGGATTTGTTAATAGCACCTATCTATATTGTTCATATCTAAACTTTTCTCCATGAGTTTTGTTAGCGTCCGTAAGGTGAATTTATATTATAGTATAGTATACACACAGCTGCAGCTTGGAAAGAACCCTGCATTAGAGAGATCAGATTTTCATTCGATTTACAACATGTCAATGGCAGCAGACGCCTTCAGTAGGCGTATGTTGATATGACTTTCAATAGAGGATATATTGCTGCCATGCTATGTGAACTATTTTACTAACTCTAGAGGCTTCCCATGTAACGTGGGGATAGTTTTTTTCTAGTTAAACACAAACTTTTATTTTCCTTCATGTAGAAGTCAATGCCACTTGTTGCTTGTTCCAGTCTAAGCAGTTTGAAATCAGCTTGGGATTGTGCATTTGAGAGAATCGATACATCATCTCCCTTAGTTTGCGTCTGTCATAATTTTTATTGGATGTCTTATGTTTCTTGCCGCTTTTAATGTGAAAGCATTTTTTATTAAATCTATTAATTAGATCTTTTGTAAGATGTTCGAAGAACATAATCTAGGAACATAATCAATATGTATAACACTAATGTATCTCCTTGCGAGTATCCAGTGACATTATTGAAGTCTGTTTCTATCAGGTGAGGGAACCATCGTTTCGTATAATTTGTAAAACATCATTACAGCAGTGACACTTTCATTGGGAAGACCATACGCCCCTCTTTCTTTTGAGGATGGAATCAAATATTTTGGAAAAATCTACGCATAAGCATGTTGCTATGAGATTTTTTTTGCAAATACTCATTCGATGACTGGACAGATTGTCAAATTCTGTGAAGTTGTGGAGCGATTTCTACAAAAGTCGTTCTGATTCTTCCTAAAGATGTTATCGATTTCACGTCGGATACGATTAGGAAGTTGGTCATTATAAACCTTAGGACCTATAACAGTAAGATTTATTCCTCGGTAGTTCTTGTTAATTTTGAGATTGCTTTCTTGGGTAGGACATTGCCTATTGTCTATTAATCTAATGCATTTTGTTTATCATATCATATTTACCAACCCCTCCGCTCGGGCAGGATATGACACAAGGTCAATTTTTAAGCGGGGTTTAACAGGTTTGAATTCAGAGTTTTCCTTCTCCTAGACTAGTCGCCTCACCAAGGCTGAAGAACCTAGTCTGCCCTACTATTTATACTATTTGGATTCATACCTTTCCCAAGGGTATTAGTGCAATGTGAAATCCAATCAGGCTCGTCCAGGATTTGAACTCGTGTCGTCGTGTCCCCATCCTGCGACGATAACCATTACACCACGGGCACCTCCCATTGCATTTTGTTTTATAGACTGCGTTGCATCATTGGAGAAGTATGTTGTCAAATTTTCTTTTCTTTCATGCTTCAGGAAGTATTACGTCGAGGTCTACAGCTTTTCTACTGATAATATTTTTTTCATACTGTTTCAAATTCTTTTTTCAGAAGTCAGAAGTTGGCCATTAATAATTTTATTTGGTAGATTTACCGGTGACTTCATAGCGGTTTCCGAACAGATTCTTCAAATGTTCTTTCCACTTCAGAACTTGGTTCTTGGCTGGTATTTTTGCATTCAAGGTGCTTTCTTCACCTCACTTCATTCTCTTCATTTACAATCTGACATACGCATGCTTTGTCTATCTATTCCCGAATTTCTGATTTTACTAATTTAGCCTTGAATGTGTTCTTATAGTTCTTTTTTGGTTAGTTTCTTTGAACGTTTTAAAAGTCCAGAGAAATATTGGCATTTGTTGGATCTGAGAGTAAATTTTAGAGTAGATTGGGTTATTTTGTATTGGTTAGAAAAGCAATCTTTGAGAAAAGAAACTTGAATTGAATCTAGATTTACTCCGCTTAACTGATCTTGTATCACATCCTGCCTATGGAAGTGGGGTTAAGTAGATATATTCTATTACCTAAGTAGTCCTAAGTATTTCGTAATCATTATAAGTTAAATGTTGTTGTTGGTCAATAGTTACTCATTTCTCTGGACTGCTTCACTTACCCTTGATCCGTATCTTATAATTCTGTGTGTTAAACGAGAAGGCATTGCGTACCATTATTTGAGTATTTGCTATGACTCAACCAGGGATTGAACCCCGTGCTCCCGGATCATCGGCGATCACTACTATCAGTTTAAATGGAAGTTAAGATAATATAACAGCTGCCACTTTATTTCCAAAGATTATAAGACCCATGCATAACTAATCAAATGATTATTAATCAACCAGAAATCGATAGTTCAGATTTAAATTCGAGCGTCAAGAAAAAAAAATCAAAGACACTATTCGGAAACTCCTTATGCTTTTGCTGAGGTTTTAAAGGAGACAAATCACATTGGGACGTAAAATACTGCGCTCGCCTGATACTCTATGAGTACTACTCACCGTAATTGCCTTATGGATTGAAGTACGCCTCTAAATCCACTGTGTTAGGCCTACCTGAACTTGCAACCTGAGCGAAACTTTCTTCAATCAATCATCTGGTCACTGTATTGTGATTAACTGCGGCTTCTCCTTTCGCACAAAATGTTTTTGGTTGCTTTTATTGTGGCCCCGTTTGAACTTGTAAAGCATAAATTCCCGAATTATACTGAGTTATTATATATGAGATTTGAAAATCACACACGGAGTGAAACAATGTACCATGTGTCAACGCATCCACTTCCACGGTACTATCAACCCCAGTGGATAGCAACAACAGCTTAAACTACTTCGATCACGTAATATACGTGCCTCAAACCATGATGCACCAAAATTTTGCATAAGTTTTGACTCACTATTGTAATACACAGAACTAACAAATGTCATCTCCCGACACAAAAAATGTTACTTTCGTTACAAAATGGAAAAAATAAATTTGTTTAACTCATCATGTGCTTAGTTCAATCATCAAACAACCTTAAACGGGGAAAAAAAATTGATATAGGTGAACAGAATTTTCATATTTCACTATTTCCATTAATTTCTAATGATTTTCAGAATCGTATTCTACCTCCAAATCAAGACAGCAAAATCACCTTCTGTCAGTTGGAGAGTTATTTATTGTATTATTTTCTCTCGTTCGTTCTAAATTATTTCTTTCTGTTTGACGTAACCAATCTGCAAGTGATAAACAGGCAATCGACGTATTTTGTTAAAAGCAGTTTCTGTTTACTTGGCGCTCGTTTTATTTATAGAAAATGTTTACCACATTTTAGGCGAAGGCAGAAGAAAATTACATAACGTTTTGAGATACGAGAAATAAAATCAACGCATTTGGAGATCAAATTTAGGATGAAGCTGTTTATGTCTCCATCACACTAAAACCTGATCCTGTGAAAAGAGTAAGAGGTATCGATAAGAAGTTTAATTCAGATTTGTCCTTCTAGATTGCTTGTTCTACCATCACTTGTAGTAGATAGTTGGTTGGTTTGTTGGATTTTATGGCATATCAACCTTTGTAAGATATTTAATGCTAAGTCCTGTTTATATATATATATATATATATATATATATATATATGTGTGTGTGTGTGTATTTGTAAACGAATAATTTGTTGTTGACTGATGGACTTTTACGGAACGTCAGCCCGTCTGGGCTTGCAGTAGAAAAGAGATTAATGCTTTTACCAAAGTCATTATTGTAGCGAACAATGCCAAAAAACTTATTACTTTACAACCAAAGGACTTGTTACTCTGTAGTAAACCATGCCAAAAGATTACTTCACAAAGAAATATGGTTCCTTCGACTATAATATTTATTTCATCATTTTCAATGATCCGTTCTGTGTGCTCCAACCAAGTGTCACTTTTCTTTGGTTCACTACCAACAGTCATTGACAAATGATGTCGTCTGTCACATCTGAGGCCGTATGTAAACATTGACTAATGCATATTCATTAGTGATAGCAAATTTAAAGACTACTATCGCGCAAATAATTTTACAAATGACCTCTTACCTCAAAATAATCAAAGCAGCTCGGCATTTTTGCTCCGAGTAAATAAAGATAATTACAATTATTGCCAAGAAAAATGTAAAACCTCTATTAGAATTAAAAAAAAAAACAACTTGCCGAATCCAATTTATGAGACAATAATAATTCAACCACATACACAGCAAAATATACTGTTTCAATGAACTCTCTCCAATAAACTAATTTACACTCAGATTTAAAATAAATCCCTTAACATGAAAAAAAAAAAAAAAAAAAACATTGAGCATGACGACATTGTGTTTACAAATAGCAAACTTACCAAATAGCAAGGAGGGAAAAAATTTACATCATCGGAAAGTAATAACGATTTTTCGATTTGGTTGTATTTTTAAAAAGGGAATTTATTTGATCATGGTTGAAAAAAGGCACCAAATAATAAGAAATCAAATCTTTATATGAAACCAGTGAAATCTTTCCTCTTATGAATCAATCTGTTAATTAAAAAAAACAAATTCTGTTCTAGATTATATTTTTCCTTGCATTTTTATCTAAGTATCTAGAAAGTCTGTGGTTTCGAATTTCTATGCATGCTAAATAAGAACTACAAAATTATAATCGTATCATTTTTGCTTTCATCTCAACCAATCAAAGAGCGTGATATGCCAATTGCTCATTCTGATAAAATTACTTATCAGAAAAAAAAAAAAGATAAAAATAGACGTAAATTAGAACCTGATGGAATAAAAAGATTATAATATAGATTTAAATTATCTACTTAGTGATTTGTATGTATCTGTCGGTATTTAAAAAGCTGACATTTTTTAGTCCAAGGGGTTTATTGTATTAATCTTTGAATTTTGCCAATTTTCATAAGGATCGACCAGTTTTGAAAATAATTCAGAAATAACTATCTATTCTTGGTCTTTGAGAGGAATTTGTAAAATATCAAACTACGGCAGGCATGGTATTCCTTATTTCAGTGTAAACATTATGCCGAGTTCGTTCGAATGAAATATCTAACTTACTCTCTCTCTACTGATTTATAACAGTAAATTAATGAGTGCTTTTAAAACTGTCTTGGATTGTATTTGAATCAGATTCGGAATAAAGCACACACAAATAGGAAATGTGTTTGTTGAACGAACAGTTAAAACATCAAATCAGATTGAGAAACAGGGAAGAAATAAATTTGGAATGAATAAATCAACTAAATCAACAGTGAAGTAAAGATTATTTTAAGATGAAAACTCAATTCCCGACGCCCGCGCTGCTTAAACAAACAAAACCAATTTATTGGCTATAATTTACTCAAGTAATTTTTCTCTTCAACTTGACATTGAGCAACTTAAATAAAGTACTGCTAAGGTTAATATCTAAAAATCAAAGTTGGACATATGGGAATAAAACAAATGGCTTAAGGAGTTTGTAATTGAGCCCCCGTCCTCTCAAACATCAACAATGACTTCCATCGGAACTTTTACAGACGCGCATTTCACATTAATCATCTTTCTGTTCTCTTATATATATATATATATATATATATATATATTATATATATATATTAATAATAACTAAAAATAATATATATATATGTGTGTGTGTGTGTTTTTAGATATTATTCATAAGAACATGATTTATGAAGGTTGATAGCACTTAGACGTACAAAGATAGAAGAATGGATAAGTCAAATGATCTGCAATATTTTAGTAACATGAAGTACAATTCGACAGTTCTGGGTGCTTTTGCTGAGGTCGTGAAGTCGACGAATCACACTAGACAGTAAGATACCGAGCTCGCCTGGTACTCTCCGGTGACCATTCGCCCGATTTACTTCTTTGGCTTGGACCATGGTCTCAGAATCCATGATTTTAGGCCGACCAGATCTTGCCTGATTGTCAAGGTTCTTGCAATCCAAGTGAATTTTTTAAAGCAATCTGGTCAGTGGAATTTGATTAACTGCGCCTTCCTTTTTCCTACAATATTTTTAGTTTTAAAGCATAATTTACCAAATTAGACTACATTGTACAGTCGTCTATGCAGTTTTCTAATCACGCATGGAATGAAGCAAAACCTAACGTTACTACCAACTACAGTGGTTACATTTTACGGCTTGAACTACTTCAGTCACGTGATTTTCGCCCCACTAATTAGCATGCAGCAAAATATCGCAAACCATTTATTCACCTTAGTGTATATATATATATATATATATATATATATATTATATATATTAGTTTTTATGACTATTCTATAGTGCTGATAGTGTGAAAAAAAACAGAATATGATAAATTTGTAAAATAAAATATATTAAACAAACTGATATACAGAAAAAAAAATTAAAAAGATAAAAAGAAAAGATTAAAAACATACGTACTACTTTAAAATAATCAACAACCAATAATGCATGCCTTGTCAAAAGATTTAAAAAAAACACCAACATAATTTCTTAAGCTAGACGTAAAGTGCTCAATACACCAAGTAGTGTGAACTATGAATATAAATTGTGCTGATGATTCGGTTCGGTGAAACCTTGATAGATTCTTCCTGACTTATATATATATATATATATATATATAAATAAACGGAAAAGTTTATTACTGAAAGAATAGAACTGTTCTACACAGTTTATTTCTTAAACTTGAGTGAAAATTTATTGAAAAAAAACAAAAGTTACAATATTTTTTCTTTTCAGAAAAATCACATAAAATTTAGAGCCTTTATATCTTTTCCACAAGAAAGCTAATAGCATTGTTTATAATCTAGATAATATATTTTGCTTGCGTGTAAAAGGTCTTTGCGCGAGTAGGTCACAAGTAGAGAGAAAAAATACCTATGCGCTAATTCGTAAGTGTAAAACAGTTGATTATAAGCAGTGGTGAATGAAATGTCACCAGCATCTCTGTAGAGAAAAGGTACAAAAGTAAATGTTTTCTCTTGTAGAAAAGAAGCGATGTTGAAATCAAATATATTCTTGAAGAAAACAGAATGTCGGATTTTCACTCAAGAGAAATAAACAAAAGCTGAGATGAAATACAAATGAATCTATTTCTACGGAAGTTTTATCTATTTCATTCATAAATTTATAAGATTTAGATAGGCTGTAGATTAGATAAAGAGTGGATAGACGTATTTATGATAATAATGTTTTTTTTGTTTTTTTTTTGTAATCTACGAGAGAAAGGTTTTCTTAAACTATGCTGTGTTTTGATCCTTCAAAATTTGCAAGGCAATTCAAATATTATCTGTAATCTAAAAACCAAAGAAAAAAAAGGCCTGTGTCCCGAACTGAAAGTTCCACTTGGTTAATAAATGAATAAATACAGTTGCAAAGGATACGGTATAACAAACTTATTTTTCTTTTGAATCAGCTTTGAGAAATGGCAACGTGAAACTGAGTCGAGAAATTCTATTGTTTTCATTTTATTACTATTTTATGGTTGAAAATAACGTGACTATACCACGTGTTTTTGAGCACCGTCTACTTTAAATATTTTACTGATTAAAAACGCCTCAACGTTAAATCTTTATATAATAAGCAAGTGTAATTATTCATCCATGTTGACTAATTAAGACAGCGTGGAGCTTTCCATATTTGTTCCATCAAAGCATAGTACAAACGATATTTTTTCATCCCCACTAAAAAAATTAGGTAGAGATTAGGCACATTTTCATCCAACTCCCCACGATTTAGTTTGTGTACTGTGTATGAATCAAACCTTGCTGAGCATGTATGTATGGGAGAAGAAATACCACAGCCTCGTCGGCACTCTCCTTAATCCAAAATATTACTCCTTTAGACGATGGGACAAGTGCTAGAGAAAGTATCATTGAAGCTGAGCCGATACATTTTATAGCCCAATGTGTAGTATTTCTGTAAACGAAAAGTATAATATCGAAACTAATTTCATTTTGAAAATTTTCCGGTATAGATACAATGAGAATTATCTCTAATAATAATAAATATTGATTATATATATATATATATATATATATATATATATATATATATATGTATATATATATATATGTATATATATATATATATATATATATATATATATATATATATGTATATATATGTATATATATATATATATATATATATATGTATATATATATATATATATATATATATGTATATATATATATATATATATATATATATATGTATATATATATATATATATATATATATATATATAAAATGCACAAACACACATAGATATATGATTATTATTAACAACAACAATAAAAGTATATCTCTCTCTAGTCGATGACCCTCAGAGTTTTGATTCCCATGTAAACAATAAGAATGAATAAATCTGTCCCTCAAATACGTTATTTTCTTATTTAGTGTTACAAAGGTTCTGTCATCTCACATAAAATCTAATGGAAAATAGTTAAGTCTTTCGGAACTTATCAATCCTGATATTTTTTTTTAGCAGTGGGTTATATTCTAGTCATCTGGTAATATTACTTTTCTTACAAATACTATATACACAATTTTGGCCTTATTAGAGCATTCGCACTTTGTAGGATTTTCCACTTGATTTCAATTTCTTTATCATTTATATCTTGAAAAACCCTGCATGTTGCAATCTTAAGAATTTTTCCGAAAGTAACGTTACATGTTTTGTTATCGTGTTTCATTCGTGATTGTTGGTGGAAAGGCAGTAAAAGTTGAACATACAAATAACTCATTATTCATTTATTTGATAGCAACTGAGATAAGACTGACTTCCCAATTTTGAAAGCATTCCAATAATTATTAGAATTTGCTGAAAATTTATTCGATCAACAGACGTTATGAGGATGGTTAAGTGGTGGGAAGATTTTTTAAGCATTGGCGATTGGGATTTGAGTGATACGAAAGTTGATCACAGCTGTCAGCGAACGAAATGAAAAGCGCCTACGCGAAAATTGGACCAATGAAAATTGAGAGGCATTTTCATGACAATAACACCTTTGTTGCCGTGAAAAAAGTGGGCCTTCCCCGCTGGAGTATATATTTGTATTTCACAAGCATGGTTTGCAGGCTCTTGTTTATCGCCGAACTAATAGCCACAGATGGTAAAAATGAAAGAAAAACTGTTTTCTTGCTAAAAATTTAAATCAACAGTGTTATAACTGACCGAATACACAATAGAAACCATTTTACGTAGAAATATTATGGATATAGTAAAAGGATAAAGCAAATGAGAAATTTTTAAAAAAGTATACATGAGAACGACAGCAAAGCAGTGAAAAAAAGCCGAAGCATTATCAAATGAAAAATAGATCATTGTGGCTTTATGCCTACTTATATACGCAAGAATTATCCATAACAAATTTAGAAAAAGACAAAATAACAGATGTTTGCCATGTATAAAATGAAATATATTATCGTACATATATATAAGTAGGTAGGTAGGCTGACAGTAGTCGTGAGGAACACGGAGGCTCCCTTTTCATAAACTTTAAAGCAAAGGTTGAGGGAGAGCTCGATAGCTGTCCAAAGAGCAATTGGCTCGTGGGTTGATTGTTTACCAATGCCCGAGATATTAGGTTTCACTAACAAGAAGAGTCTTACGAAAGACTACAAAATGGTGCAGAATACATCCATACTTAACACTCCTCAGAAAGAGATCAATGTTGAAATAGAGCAATCCACTGAGGATACCTTAAATTTATATTGATATGTTTTCTTCTTGATTAAAAAAAAGCCAAAAAACAAAGACAGAAAAACAATGAAACAATACTAAAATGATCAATGAAATATATATATATATATATATATATATATATATATATAACTACATACATATATACGTGGTGAATTCAATAAGTTTCCAGACGTTTTTGTTCAGGCATTTAAAGTTGTCGGAGTCTGTTAAAAATTCAGTATGTTATTGGTATACATCTTATGAGAAGACTGACCAATTTTTATGATTTCAGGTTCTAATGAACAGCTACGGCAGCTATTGGAATACACCCTACAAAATCCTGATTGTCACAGCTGATGAATTTTTAAAATGCAATCTGGACGTGAGGACACTTAAGAAGAACGATATGCAATAAAATTCGGTTTTAAAGTTGGAAAAAATGCCACAGAAATGTATGGAATGCTTCAGACTGCTTTTCGACCACCTTGCATGAATCGAGCATCAGTTTTTGAGTGAAGGCAGGAAGTCTGTGAGGGAAGATGAGAGGTGTGGGAGAAGTAAGGAAGTCAATACACCTGAGTTGATTGGCCAAAGGGTTAGGGTTACTATGTTGAGGTTTTAAGGGAGTCCAGGAAGAGATTCCGTCGGAAGAGGCCAGCACTCTTCAAATTGGGTCTGTGGCATTTCCACCAGTACAATGCACTAGTCCATAACTCCATCCTCGTCACAGACTATTTGACCAAGACTGTTCCTCACCCTCCCTATCGTACAGACCTTGCTCCCTGTGACTTTTGGTCATTCCCTAAGCTCAGAGGCTGTCGTTATGAGACAATTGAGGAGATGAAAGAGGCTGTGACGAAGGTCATTGACACGCTAACAGAAAAGGACTTCTATGGGGCCTACTAGAAGTTGTTGGAACGGTACAACAAGTGTATTGCAACCGGAGGAGATTACATCGAAGGAGACTAGAGTTTCATGTGTGTACTATCAATAAACACGAGTTCAAATCCTGGACGAGACTGATTGCATTTCACATAGCACTAATACCCTTGGGAAATGTATGAATCCAATTATTCTCCCTCCAGCTATGGGTAAATAGTAGGACAGACTAGGTTCTTCAGCCTTGGTTAGGCAACTAGTCTAGGAGAAGGAAAACTCTGAATTCAAACCTGTTAAACTCCGCTTAAAAATTGACCTTGTGTCATATCCTGTCCGAGCGGAGGGGTTGGTAAATAGGATCAATAAAAGTGCCCATACAAAAAAAAGTCTGGAAACTTATTTAATGATCCTCATATATATATATATATATATATATATATATATATATGCAGGACTAATTATTCAGACAACGGTATCTTTGTCCTGTGCAAGGCTAGATCTAAACATCTTGCTTTTTTTAGAAGTTGAAGCCATTTCCTCTATTGCCCTGCCTTGTGCAGGCAGAGAGGATAATTTGGCACCCATTGTCTGTTTGGGGATTGAATAAGAATCTTTGGAGTTGATTTTTTTTTAATTACACCCCCTTCACTGTGATTTAATATTCTTACCTTTTAAACGATTCCGGTGTATTTTATTTAAAACGCGTCGGAAGAAAGGGCCCCACTAATTTGTTTTTAGAATTTTAATCTATCAATAATTATAGTCCCCGTATTTTTCGCCTTATTAAAATGTTCCTGTACCAACACACATACATGTACGTGTAAGAGAAAAATTAAGTTCCAATGGGAATCACTTGTGTAAAGCAAAAAAAAAAAAATCATCAACTCTACTTATATAATATTTTCCTTTTTTTAGTAGCTTTTGAATAGATGACAAGATTTATTTTGACAGTCACGATTTTTATCAAAAATTCAGCCCTTGGCTGAGGGCCTTTCCCAAAATTTTCTTTCATTTATATGTAGAACTCAAAAGTTTAATTCTTTCCACAAACAGTCTGAACCTTTACTTTCATCGTCAAAATACTCACAATGAAAGACACACTTACAGTTACAGATCTCAGCTTGAATACGCTTTTTATAGAAATGATGTTTCGACATATTTCTATCCAAATTTGAAGTAGAATTATTTTGTGCAGCGAAATCTATCAAAACCAGTTCAAAAATCATAAATTGATATCACATTTAAAACAAAAGGTTTGAAAAAATAGTCATATATTACTGTTACCTTTTGCTTTTTAACATTAAAAATAACTTAATATTCTAATATATAATTTTTGCGGAAGTTCATATTTAATATAACATATCTGTACAATTTTAAAAGTTTATTTAAAATGTTATATATATATATATATATATATATATATATATATATATATATATTATACATTCCTGATAACTATCACGAATGTTTTGCAGTCAAGGTGTTTACACTTTTGTAAAATACGAAAAATACAATGAAATATTTGAATATACAAACTCATAAAAATATATATATTTGCATAAAATAATGAATATTTCAGAATTGAAACTTTAAGGGTGTTTCGTACATCATCCATAAATACGAAAAAATCTCAAAATCCAAAAATTCAATATTTTCTAGTATTTGAAAATTTCTGCTTGTTTTGAAACTAAAACTTATATAATCAAACTATCATTTTAACACTGTTTATAAATTGACATTAACTACACTTATAATTTTCGGGTTTATATCCTTGTTAACTGAATTCAAAAATAGGAGGTTGGGAGATAGTATCTCCACCTCAAAACTTCACTTACTATGAAACTGAAACACCTTCACAGAACCAATGTAGTTTCGACTGTAAGCCTCTCAAGAGCAAAATACATTACTTTTTAGAAGAGAGAGTATAAGAGAGGATGACTGATAAATAAACGAAACAAAAAATTGAGTTAATATCTTGAAATAAATAAATAAAAATTGATAAATACCAAACGCATGATATTTTTCGCCCGTTCAAATTATCTGTGTCTGTAAATCTTACAATCGTGAATACTGCGATTTCATTTGCAAATAGTAATGTTGCAATTTAAATTGCAATCGAATCCTTTATTGTGAAATGCAACCTTGATTACTTCAATTTAAGGTTGCAGTCGGGAATGCTTTATTTTACACACTTTGACCTGAGGCAATTGATTTGACTATGTTTAATGTGGCACAGTTGCTGTGATGCTTAATTATTTCATTACCCGGTTTGGTTAGTCACGAGCTTTTAGTTAGCTGTTAACTAAATTTTTTTAGTTGAAATGTAAGTCAAATTGGAAAGTTTAAGCGAGCACAAAATGGATTCATATCTTTTCTGTGACAAGTTTGATTGGAGAAATAAAAACAGTCAATTATGGACACTTGAGAGATGACGCAATAATTTTGCAAGATGGTATCACCCCAACCGATATCCTCAATTTAAATATATAAAAAATCAGCAAATTTTGAAAAAGTAGTCAGTCAGAAGTTTGCATTCAGAGAGTTCTGTTGGGCTGGGTGGTGCGCGTGTCTTTGTTCATAGACCCTTACCGATTCTCTCTCTCTCGTTCTACTGTTTGCAGTCTGAACATTGAACAATAAGTGATTGTTAATTGTTGACGGAGAATTCTTATTGCTTTTGAGTTGGCAACACTCAGGGAACTTTATTCCAACGGATCACACCGACCGTCAGAAGAAATTCCGGATGGATTGTAGCATCCCTTGTCTGTGGAACTTTCAAACACAGCCTGGACACAGACAGGAATGATAAAAGTAACTATCCGAAAATGTGATACTATGATATCACATTAAATTACCTTTTTAAGATATGAAACCTACATTACTGCCTGGAAAACTATTTTTTCTAAAATAACAAGGATGTTTCTACAAATGTATGATTTAATGAAGATGCTGAATTAAAACATTTTTAGTTTTACAGAACTGGTATTAATTGTTGTACATAATTGAAGTTACAATTTTACCCGAATAAAAATTGGAACTCATGGCGAATATAATTTCTTTTACCTTTAAGCAATGTTTTCAACAAAATCTTTATCATTACTTTTCAGGTTTATTGTATGTATATAAAAATCAAAGTTATCTTTTTTTTTCATAGAAGTCTACGTTTTTCCGAAGAGGATACTAAATTAATACCCATGCTCCCTACTACATCTTGTATTAAGAAAAACTGCCCCCCCCAAAAAAAAAGAAAAAAAGAAAAAAAAAGGACCCCGATTTACTTGTTTATTTAGGTTTCAAGTTTAGAGACCTAAGTGAATGTTGGGTTTCCTATAAAACATGCGAAATCTGTGTAGAGTACCCAAGAAAGTGGAAGAAAAAGGAAAAAGTCAGGAAAAGTTTACTCTTTGGCGTGGTACGGTCCTCAAAACGGCAAAAATGATATTATTTGCTTCTGTAAATATAACAGGCTTCACTTACAACAACAAAAACAAACAAAAAAACAATTGAGTGTATTTACAAGTAAATCTTGCTAGAATCAACAAATTAATATTTTTGATACTTCGAAGCCGTTCCTGTACCACTTATTACCTATGAATCAGTCAACACTTTTTCATGTTATTGTACTAGACAAAAGAACATTATTTCTTCAGTTTATTTTTGAAAATCATTGAATCAGTTTCTAAGTGATTTGCAGCAGACTATAACTGACAACAATCTTCCTCATTTCCGATGACTTTCAATGAAATAATGACGATCCATGATAAAAATAAAAGTAAAATAAATTTCAGTTTTAAATTTGAAAACAAATGACTAATGATCAATTCAGGAACAAATGTTTAAACGTAAGGATAACAAAGCGTCAAAAATCTCTACAAATGCTCAAATATGATGTTTTCTTATTTCTCAATACTTAGAGCACACGGTCGGTGAGGCTTAAAATATTTTGATTGTATCCTATGAAGAGAGGTAAGGCACTCCAGTGAGGTGTGCTGGTGTGACACTGAACTGTATCAAGCAGTTAAGTTCCGGTTCTCGAGTTCTGAAGGGTATAGAGTACACCTTTCTTGTCAATATTCCCTGTTCCATTCTGATCCCGAATTGTAGTATTTGTTAGAGTCCCATGTGTAGAGTAAGGAAGATGCAATCAGACAGTCTGCCTCTGAGTCAGGCTAGCATGAAAAAAATGGCTGCTTTCTTTTTACCCCGTTTATAATAGTTAGGAGCAGATAAACAAGTCAACATCTATACACCATGTATTGGTCATGTAGAACTGCTTGAAAATTTACACGAATCGAAATACCTGTAAATTATTTGTATTACGAATTGTTACTTGAAGCTATAACTTATTTTTACTAAGGGGTATTATGAATTAATTGAAACAGTAAGAACGTTTACAAGTAAACGTCTATGATTAATGAGAAATAATTCCTTGAAACCATATAGTTATTAGTGCTTGATAGGTGATGGAACCTAACAAAAAATTACTGAATAAGAAATAATTAAAAACAGGTTTTAAATGGAATTGAAAAACTTTATAACATTGAACAAATGCAATAATTGCCAACAGCGTGAAGATGGTAAACCACTACTAGTGGTGACAACTAAGTCAGCAAAGGGGTTTATAACAATAGGAATACTTAAACACATACAACTGTGTTCAAATTATTTGTATTTAATAGAAACATTCGGTATCATATATTGCCCAGTCAGCTGTGGCTGTAAAATACACTGACTGCACCTCTACAGAGGGGTAAGACCTCCCCCCAACGAATGACCTAGGTACGACACTAAACAGTATGATGGCGAGATTCCAGTAATGCTGGGGCCTTGGTGAATACGGAGCACCCCTTCATTGCTATTGCTCCCAGGTCCACTCTGGCCTGGTGTGGTAGTACCTGAGAGGGCCCTATCTATGGCTTACATAGAACTAAAGGCATACTTATGCTAAACTGAATTGTTTGACTAAACTGAATTTTTTGACTAAACTGAATAGCTCGAAGTAGAAATGTTTTTCACAATTAAACTGTACTTACATTTAAACTGCGTGCATATGCTAAACTGAATTATTTGAAATTGAACTGTTTTTGACATTGAAACTGTACTTACACTAAACTGAATTCTTATATATAACTGCTTGAATAGTTTGAAATAGAAATGTTTTTGACAATTAAACTGTGTACTCATGCTAAACTGAATTGTTTTAAATAGAACTGATTATTTAAATAAAAATGGAGTTGGTGTTAAATAACCTACCAAGGTTGATATGCCATAAAACACAACAAACCGAACCAATCGATATCATAGAATTTAGTGTTAAAGAAATCTTAAGAAACAACAACACATGCCGTTAAAATCAACCATTTATTGCCATTACTCCGAGGTCCGCCAGGGCACGGTGTGGTAGTACCTGTTAGAGTCCCATTAATGGGTCAAAAATACTTGTTTGCAAATCACTGACATTCGACAGAACTGTTATAAAAAATCCTTCTTAAACAACTATTCAAAGAGGTAAATATGAATATACATTAAACGGGATTTATCAACTTCTTGACTCAAAATGTTCCGAGGTGGGTTGATATGCTGTTAAAATCAATTCAACCAAATTTAGAATCAATCTAGCAAATCTATTTGAATCATTACAACAAACCTATTAAAAACTATCGAAATCTCATTGTCGATCATAAAAAATATTGAATAATATGAGCCATAATTAGAGCAAGAAATCGATGTTCAATGGCAGATACAAATCAAGATTTTGGCAATTTTTTTAAAATCAAGAAGGAAAATATTTATCCACTTGGAACGTTAAAATAACCTGATCGTCCTATTCTGCTGTATCATGCTAAACTTATTGAATATTATTTACATCATGTTTATTAAGGACTGAAATAAAAGGCTTGTTTATAAAATATCTTTATAGCGAAAAAATTAAGCAAGAACCAACATATGTACACCTCCGAAGCGTAAAGTGAGTCGTGAAGATGTTAATATTGGAGTGATTCGGCTCCTCATTTGGAGCATAGATCTTTCATATGCCAGTGCTTCTCAACTGCTACTATGGAGAAAAAGGGCAGTGGTAGTTACATGAAAGGCAGGTCATTTGGCTCAATTGTTAACAGGTTAGTCTCAGAAACTGATTTGCAAGTTCATTGAGTTCGATCCACATTGAATAACCACCCACTTATACTTTTATATGACTAAGCTAAGCTTTTGATAGACTAACGTTTGGTATAAAATATATAAACAAATAAAGAATGGTCTACTTGCCCATTCGTTAATGTCACAAGTCCGACCCCGACAGAGATAACTTCTATAGGTTTAATTTTCTTGTTTTATGGCATATTAACCTCTGTGAATAAACCAATAGATTGTAGGTAACATTATTTTCAATCCACGCAGAGCTCAATTATTTGCACTCATTTAAATGCTTTCAAGTATTTTTATTTAACACAAGCAATTCTATTCAGTATCAGTCATTTGTTTTCACACATTGAAATGCTTTCAGTTATAGTAAATGATTAAATTGTTCCATTTAACTCAGAGATGAGGGGCCAGTAAGTACTACCAATTCAGGTCAGATAGGACCTCTGAGTTATGGGACTGAAAGAGCACTCTTCATTCCGAAAAGCCTTACTAGCAGATTCAGTTTAGTGTATTATACAGGACATATAGGAGGAATCATTTCGCCCTTCTACTGAGATTCAGTCGGCGTATTCAACATTGCCAGCCGATTGGGCTTTTTAAAATCTAGTCAAGATTATTTCACATCGTTATGAAGGTGTACTGACAGCATGTTTTGCTGAATCCTCTAGACAACACCCAGTGTTTACACAGAACTGACAAATGTAGGGTTTTTGCGGGTTGGCTATGACTGTTGTGACTATTTGTAGAATTTTATTGAAGAAAGTCGCTTACGAGTTTGTCTTTGCTTCTTTTGCAGAAGCCAGCATATCCTGCTAACCTCAATAAGATAGTTTGCAAGATGGAAAATAGGCGGGCGTGTTGTTTCTATTTTGAAGGGTGCTGCTTCCAAATTCGTTGAAAATACTATGCAGCATCCTTGTGTAGTTTCTATCTAACTTTTTATGTGGCATTTCGGAAGAGTCAAAGTGGTTTAACCCCACTATTCTACTGGTACGGATACAGCGGTCAAGATCGTCTAAACCAAATTTGAGATATTTTGTGCCAGAGTCAGTGCATCTTAAGGATTATATATTTCTGACTGTGATCAAAAACATGTTATCAGAGGAACGGAACAAGAATGGTATGTGTCGTTGAATAGCACTAGTCTTACTCGTTCTACAAACTGCAAAAGTGTTCCTACTCTTGAAAAATAGTTTCGTGGGTTTTGGTAAAACTTATGTAATAAGCAAATATTCAGAATGATCATTTTTTTTTTTAGCTGTAAATAAACCACTTAAACGCAAAACAGTTTTTCTTTAATAACTGAACATTCTTGCAGCAGAAAATGTTCATTAAGCAAAATAAATGAAGTGATTTGAATTGCTGGCAAGTTTTCCGTGTTTTGCAGAGGAAAAATATCATTGCATAATCTATTCCATTAACTGCAAAATGAATAAACAAAAAGTGAACATTTTCAAAGTGATCTAAACCACAATTTTTGCCAGGTGGTAAAACTAATAGTAAATTTAATTGAAATGTTGATACCTTATTCCTCTTACTGATTTCAATGCTGTTCAATGTTAAGAAAAATTCAAGCTAATAGATTTAATCAACCTCTTAAAAAGAATATCTTGATAAAAATTTCAAATGATAAATACGTGTACATTTATTCATTAGTACTTTCTGTTACCAATAAAATGGGTTAAGCATGTATTTACTCAATCCTTTCAAGTTTTCGTCTTTCTAGACCGGTGGTTTTAAAGAATCTAGTCTACCCTACTGATTTATGGCTGGGAGAGAGAAGATTGATTCATGGCATTTTAACGGCCTAAACACGAAATGAAACGCTAACAGTTCTGTGTAGGTTCTGAACTTGATCACTGATTCTTTTCCTTTGATGAAAACTGCTATACCAAGCGTGACTACAAAAATCCATACATCCATGATGTTACCACTATTACTTTTTAGTTTTAAAACTCAGTCTAAAAAAACGCATTTCCACCGATTACTAATTACACAAAAGTTTAAAGATCAATTCTTAATACGAGAATTAATTTTTATTTATTGCAGACTTTTTTCCTCATCTTGGTAGTTTTTTGTGTTGTTTCTTCTTTCACTACGTTTCGGTCAAATTTCACCTCTGGCCTTCTTCAGGTGATTTACCGCGACCTCGGGTAGGAATGCTGAGTCTTGTAATCGTATCTCCAGTAATTACTGCCTTCCATAGTTGTTGTCTATCGCACCACACCCAAGCCGGCCAGAGGTTTACTTGGTCTAAAACGTGGTGCGATAGACAACAACTATGGAAGGCAGTAATTACTGGAGATACGGTTACAAGACTCAGCATTCCTATCTGAGGTCGCGGTAAATCACCTGAAGAAGGCCAGAGGTGAAATTTGGCCGAAACGTAGTGAAAGAAGAAACACAAAAAAACTACCAAGATGAGGAAACAAGTCCGCAATAAATAAAAATTAATTCTCAGATTAAGAAGCCTCATCTCAAAATGATTCCAATTAAAGACAAGTACAATTCTTAATAGAAAATACTCCATAGTATCCATCTTTGGTAAATATTGATCAATATAGAGGTTGATTAATATGTTAACTTATTTAAGTAAAGAAAACAGTATTTAATAAACAAGAGTGGTTCTTTTTAAATAAGATAAATACCGAGCTTAGATGTTTGTAGTATATGTATTTTTGGAAAACAAATGGATAACTCTGTATAATAACGAGCTAATTCTAACTGATTGATTGTATTTCAACTTGTCAAGGGTTATTTTATGTTTAGAGGTTAGCAAACCAGGTTTAAATGTACTTTTACATTTACAAGTTTTAAGCTGATTTATTAGAGTTTTTTGCACCCGATTCTATTTAATAAAAATACTTATCATATTCACCAACCCCACCGCTCGAGCAGGATATGATACAAGGTCAATTTTTAAGCGGAGTTTAACAGGTTTGAATTCAGAGTTTTCCTTCTCCTAGACTAGGCTGAAGAACCTAGTCTGTCCTACTATTTACCCATAGCTGGAGGAAGAATAATTTTATTCATACCTTTCCCAAGTGTATTAGTGCTATGTGAGATGCAATCAGTCTCGTCCAGGATTTGAACTCGTGACGCCGTGTCCATTTCCTACGACAATAACCATTACACCAAATGCTTTTTATACACTCTGATAACAACATTGATTACTACTCTGGTTCAGAGTAAACCTAGGAGTAAATGCAATGAAGAAGGTTTTAACTTCCCACAGATCTTAAGAAACTGAAGCTTCACAATCCGATGCAGTTTAGTGACACATCCAAGACACTCCTTTTTGGGGAGTCTTATCCCTTCCACAGCAGAGGATACAGTCAACGTATTCTAAGCCTCACCAACAATAACAGCAGCGTTAAGTTTACGAGATGATGCTCAGCATCTACCATAATGCCAGCGGTTGAAGTTCCTACTCTACATTTTTGACATTATTCTTTTGTATGTATTACCAGGGACAAGATATTTTTCCAGATTAAAAGGTACAATGATTATATTTATTCTGACGACTATAAATGTATTATGATAATAAAATAGACCTAAAAGTGATTTCATTAGGAAGATATATCATGATGTATTCACCGTCAGAGGACTTATGAACCGCACTGAACCGAATTCGGTATATGACTGATCGCCATATGATTTAAAGCTGACAGTAACAGCCCACTGTCATTGTAAAACAATTGCTATTCCTCTACAGGCTTGTCCCTTATTCCTTGATGACAATCTAGATGAACATTATTGCCATTGTTTGCAAAAAATTTACAGCTTTAGTACATCGGATGTTTCCACCATTTTGACGAGTGAAAACAATTCGCTATTTCTAGCATCTGAAAATATTTCTTCCCTGCAAGAATTCTCAAGAACGTAGCAGACATACGAGTGCTGTATATTAACTCGGTTCACAGCTAATATGACTGCCTGTCATGTTTCAAAATAAATCTCAAAGACAATTCCTATATTCAAATATTTCATCTAGTTTATGTATAATTTAATATATTGTAGATAAATCTGACTGCTTGATAGGAGCTATCGTAAAGCAAACTCATTGATAAAAGAATATTCTTAATTGTTTAAAATATGTTTCCTTTCTCATGCTGACATGATACTTTTATTTTCAATTCTGTGACTTTACTCATGTCTGGTTATAGATAAGAAATGAAAAGGAAAGACACACTTAGATCACCAGTGGTGATCATATCATAAGGGAGGGAGAATATGCGTCTGTAACCGAAAATACCTCTTCTCTGACATCTCAATTCCTTAGTTATTTATGTCGCATTTTCCATGATGTTATTTGTATCTAAATCTCAATTATTAAGAGAGAGGTTTTATATAATTACAGTTGGAGGCCTAATCTACACACACACACACACATATATATATATAGTAATCCACAGACAGATCTGTTTCGTTCGATCAAAACTCATCAGTGTGGCTAGACATACTAGCTTCCCGTAGCTGGGATCGAAACCTGGTTGACTCAAACGCCAATCCGAGACTCTACCTCTCATCCACGAGGAGCTAGTAGCAGCGAAGTAAATTTTAAACTGTAAATTTTAAACTATTGTTTACATACATCCGCTTAACGGCTACCAAGAGCTCAATTCATATAAATGAAGAGCCTTGCAATAACCGCTGATGGCAACGTGATTACTTCATTCGCTAAAGAAGTCAACCCGACTAATATATATATATATATATATATATATATATATATATATATGTGTGTGTGTGTGTGTACACAACAAAGTTGCGTGTGAAGCGAAATTCTATGTTAAAAGATTGAACTTAAAAATTTGATTGTAACACATATTTGCTTGCTATTATTAATTTCTAATTGTTTGATTTTATTTTGATAAATATGAACAAAAATCCCGTCGATAAATCTTACAATAAATCCATGAACAAAAAAATGATTCCCTGTAATTTTACTACTTTTAAGAAAACTGAGTTTAATAAATAATTACTTCGTATTATTGATTTGTGATATTGTTTTATTCTCAAACGTATTAAAATAAATCCTATGTATAGTTTTTCGCTGAAAATCAATTAAAATAACATAGAAATAAGTGTAATATTTTCTACATCTTAATTAGATTTGTCTTTCCAATTTAATATAACATTTTATTACATTAAAACAAATTCTTAAAATCTTCGTAAAACTTCTTTCTATAATTACGACACGAATGTTGAAAGCTTAAATCTATGCAAGGAAAAATGTCAAGGATAAATTGAATATAACTTCAACTGAACATATAATATGAAGTATCAGATTGACTGGTTTAAATGGAATTTCAAACCGTCTCGGGTTATTTTACGTATGGATGCTAAGGAATTACATACATTGCACGTTATAGGCACATTTTTGTTCAGTCTTTTGCCCACGTTTATGTGATATCAAGTATTCTTTTCTAATACAAATAATTTGTACACAGATGTATGGAATCAATTATTCTTATCTAATAATGATCTGCAAACAGATCTATTCGATCAATAGATGTGAACTGAACAGGTTTTTCCGCACACCTACACACACAATACATTTGATGGGTAATCGTTACCAAGCGAAACAATATATCGTAATGATATTTTTTTTATAGTTTTACCCTTAAAAATCTCAAACATTAAGAATAAACTATTTCTAGTCAAATTTACACAAATAATTTAGTGGGGTCTGCGTTACACGGAACCTTTTTGATTATTTGATTTCTCGATATGAAAGAAAAAACTAAGGAATGCTTGCAAGAATTAATTATTCTGTCCTTAAATAAATGCATCCGTATCATCAAGGACATCTTTTACAACGGGTATCTAAGATTCATGAGTCGTCTAGTCCTAACCGAAGTATCAACATGTTACAAAGATCAATCTTAGTTAGCGTATGCCTTCCTTTTGCTCGTTTTGACTTTGTCTTTCATATTTTACCCCACAAAGTATTTCTATTCTCTCTTTTGCCTTAGAGGTCAGATTTGGCAATTTTTTCTTTCCTCGTATTTTCTCCCTCTATCTATCTCTCTCCCTTCCGTCGTTAATCCTATTTTCGTTGAAAAAAATAAAATAAAAACTTACTATCAACTAAAAGTAAAGAAAAAGAAAGGGGAAAAAAGATGCTAGCGGAGAAATGGTAATCCTAGTTATTATTGCACTACCGTTTTTAGAAATGGGTTTCGCACAAGCCGAGTTCAGATAAGAATAATTATATGACAGAACCCGTAATTGTCATATGTGTGCCGGATAATATTACTCACATTCATTCGACTGGCAAGTCTGTTGGAAAGAGTTAAGTCCACCAATTCAGCTTTTACCAATTAGCCACGCTTGTACGTAACAGTTTCCTTGGCTCCCAATTAGGCCCAATTTATGCATTCTTTGATGTGTACTTAAGTGAAGGGTGGGAAATTAGGGTAGGTCGGTACCTGAGGAGAGAGGAGTGCGCTACTGATTCTTTAGTGATTCAGACATTCCAATAGGCAGGGCAATGGATTGGAGGATGTAAGGTCACCGCTTAAAAGTTGATGGGGATTTATTTTAACTAAGCTAGGTAAAAAGTATTAATAGGCTACACTTGGTGATTGAAGGAACAGGGTGACATAAAGGAGCCATGTTCTTTATTTTCTCTGTTGTCCTACGAACGAGATATTGTAGTTAATTCCATAAATATCTTAAGGCTTCTGCAGAAGCTACTTAGAAAGTATTAGTCTTTAAGATGTATGTATGTAAAAATCTGAATATTAATTCGATCAACAGTTCTGTTCTATTAATTAATGAGATAACTTGCAACTTGCACTCTTTAAAAGTCAGTTTTAACTTTAATGAAAACTCCAGGTGTTAATGGCACTAGGAATTGTAATTGTTAGAACAGACATAATTTATTTAGTGTTCCCTATGATGTGCTTGTCAATATCAATTAACGAACCAAGTGATAATGCTACAGATACAAGTGACAACAAATACTATTACAAGTTGCATTTATGTAACTAACATTTATTTTCCCAATTAAAGACCATATTTTAATTAAGATGGAATCATCTCCATATAAAATGACAAGTGCATTTCTTCGAGGCAAATGATTTCACTCTCAAGGAAAATATGGCCAAGATACTGCTTGTTTATCGTTAACCCAAAGAAAATGGCTGTTATAATCTTACCCAACAGTAAATAAGCATATAAATAACTTAAAACAAAACCAGTTGTTCATTAACCTTATGATAATACCAATTTCTCTGACAATGTGGTTTGAGTATTGTTGTTCCTAATCTGCTTAGATTTTGTATTACGAGCATCAATGCGTCTATAGTTTAAAAAATGTTTTCATCTAAAAGAACAAGCAGACGATATTTGGTATAATTTCATATTGTAGCAAACTTTGAAAAGGATCTAGGACTTCTCGCAAATACATCTATCAAACTGAATTTCTGCTGCACAGCCTGGAGCAGTCACCAAGAAGCAATGTGATACTAAATAAAACAGAGTTCATGCGTTTTAATCAAGATGGTATCATCTGTAAAATTAGTAAAGCAATTTATATACCTTGGTAGCAATATCTCATCTAAAAGAGACATCAACCTAAGCCCATTTAAAGCATGGAATTGACACGTTATCGACCATATAGTAATCTGATTTCTCTGATTAAAATAAAATTGGATTTCTTTCAAGCTATAGCCGGATCAGTAATATTATAGGATGAATCACTTGTATCATAGTGATTATAGGGTTGTATCACTTGGATAATAATCATTATAGGTTTGGATCACTTGGATCATAATGAAACCTCTGGAAGACACTAAGACAAGCACTATACAAAGATATTGTGAGTTGCTCTAAACAGGTCCTAGAAACCAGAAAATCGCAATTTTACGGCCACTTATCTCCCATCTTTCAAACCATTCGTGCACGATGCACCAAGCATGCCAAGAACTTTTGAAAAAGTAAGGACAAACTCATAAATGACGTTTTTCTCGAGACTCTAACATGGATACACCAGTATTGACAGACCAGCAAACATTTACCCCTCATCAGCTCTGTATAGACACTAGGTGCCGTCTGGAGGACATCCTAAGAGTGATGGCCTAAAGGAATTGATGACGGAAGATTTAAACGAATTGGTGCTTTTGGTATGGCTTGATGATGATGACGACAGAGCATATTTATAATATAACATGTAGGAACCTATAAGCAACGACAATGCTATGTTGATATGAGAACAAAATAAGAGGGAGAAACTGTGTCCTTGGAGAGAGAAGAAAGACTGCCCTTTCCAGCAGAGGTGTGTTGAGATGATTGTCGTATGTTTTGCAATCTCTATTTTGTCACTAAACATTATATGTTGAAGTTTACAGTGTCACACGTTTTTCTTAAACAATTCCAGTGTATTAAACACATGACATTTGTCACTGGGGAATCGAAACTTTGGATGAAGTCAGGCTGTTTATGTGCAGGCTGCCTTTTTTGTGTACATGCTGGTTTTGGTACCGGAGACATAGCAGCTCAACAGTGGGAATTTTCCTTTAGGATCTAAATAAACACATGGATTAGAGAGGGAACTCAGTGAACGACTGTATAAAGAAGAGAAACAACCATTTCTAATGACCTGTTCATAATCGTTGGTTCTGGAACAGGAAGAAATGACCACATTAAATGGCGACGAACCGAAACAGATCTGTTCATAAATCTCTAGTCTTTTTCTATTTAAGTATATGTTCGGAGTCCTAAAAACCAAGAGGCAATGCACGACACTATTTTTCGTTTGGCTTCTTTGTGTAAAGGCATTTAAAGCTGTATAGGTTATTTAATGCCAATACATCATTGTAGAATATCAGCAGTGGTACTATTTAACTCATAGCTAAGAACTACATTGGAGAAACCCAATATCCCTAGAACAAGAATCAAGTTACCTTCTTGAATTCAGATTGGAGAAAAAGGCTCAAAATTGTCCAAATATGTATGGAGAGCCAAAAGAATTGAACCAAATGTCTGAATTGAGCGTAATGAAGAGAATGCTAGCATTGGCGGTAAATTGGAATGATAAAGATATTAGAATGGCCAATACGCAAGTTCCATGTTAGTTTTGAAAATGTAATGTTATGGTTACTCTCGTTGGAAATGGACACGGTGATCCGTGTTAAGTTCCAATACAAGGCTGTTTGAATTTCTTATAAAGCTAATACCTTTGGGAAAGATGTGAATCTAGTTATTTTCTTTCCAGCTATTAGTAAATCGTATGGCCTAATGGGCGGTTTAAACTTAGTATGGCAACCTGTCTTTAAAGAGGAAAACTAAATTCAAACCTGTTAAACTTCTCTTAAAAACTAACTTTGTGTCGTATCCTTCTCGTGTGGAAGTGTTGGGTAAATATCTTAAGAGAAAAACAGTAAAAATTAAGCCCAATGTGTAGGATCTGTTCATAGGGAAAACTTGCTATATTGGCTTTTAAAAACCAAGAAACTGAACCAATCAAAAGAGCCTGAGTAAATATTTGTTTTGACATCGGGCGCCTGATAAATTAAAAAAAATAATTCAAGGGTTCAGAAATTTTGCCAGCGTTGCGGATTGTGAGTGGTTTAGCTATTTGACTAAGATTAGACAGAATGTTGGATTTTATTGGAAAGTGTAAGATGTATGAAAATTTGGACAATATATCTTTGGTCGAGGGAAGATTCTAATTAACTGACAAAACTCTAATAGAAGTAAGCAAACTGGGGAATTCGACTCTTGAATGCAGTAATTACATAAAACTTCAAGTAACAAGAAAGAGTCTAAGCTGAAAGCATTTAATTTCTTTTTGTGCGCGCACCAACCAAGCCACCCACACACACATATATATATATAGGTTTGTGTTTGTTTTTTTAACGGCATATCAACACTTTAGAGGTTATTTCATGCTGAAATGTGATACATTTTAAATGTTTGATTATGAATATTATTATTTATATTTTCAGTGATCCATTGCAATCGATTTTAATCGTACTTTTGTATTTGCCAAATACTCATTTGTTTGCACACTAAAATATGCTGTTAAGTATTACTATTTCAAAAGTAATATGTAGTTCCATGGTTTCAAGCATTTCTTTCTAATCCTAATAATTTTCAAACATATCTACGTGATCCATAGATGGTACTTTAATAGATCGGAATGGACGTGAAAGTACTGACCACAAAGGGTTACTGTACAATCTCCAGAAATGGAGCCTCACCAGAACGAGAAATCACTTAAATGCAAAAATCTATATTCGATGCCAGCAAATATTGCTTACGTATTGACAATCCATATTTTCCCGAGAAAAGGTTTTACTTGCTTTGTAATTAAAGTATCTGTGAGCATTAAATGTTCTTTAGTCTTCGTTAGCTTTTTTTATTTAATGGCATATAAACTTTCAGAATAGCAGAGATATGATTTAACCCACAGCTGGGAGGAATAAGTGGGTTTAATACCTTTTCAAAGCTGTGGCCCTGTGCTAGTCACGGATCCCAATATGGTATGACTACTAGTCACAGTACTTGCAGCTATTGTGTTCGCGATTACCACATTTGCTTCCGGCTGTTTGCTTTCATAACCATGTGCTAAATCTTAATCAAAATTTGTAAATATAAACATAGAGTGAGCGCGATCCCATAACCTCTTGGCATATAAGTGTGGTCCTATGCTAGTCACGAAGCTCAATGTGGTGTGACAACTAGTCACAGTACTTGTTGTGGCTATTGTGTTCGTGGCTACCACATTAGCTTCTGATTGTTTGCTTTGTCAAATCTTCCCATGCCAACGCTGGGTTTGAAAGATCCACGGAGCGGGGCTGACACAATTCAGCCGGATCTTCTGACGGTCAGGTAATATGAGTGGCTAAATCGTCTAGCAACTCAAAGGATAGAGAAAACCCGTTGTTTAACACCAACAAAAAATCTTTTTTTTTTATTGAAACACGTTTGTGAGACAATAAATAACAAACAAACGAGGTTTGCTTTCCTGGCAAAAAGAAGAAGAAAGAATATCGAGAGAGGAAGAGTGACGATGAGGTGCGGTTAGAGTAACACTAACGTCTCTAAAGTCTGGGACTTTGAAATTTTGTAACGTCTGAAGTTTGTTTGGAGTACTTCGGGTCTAGATGCTTCTTTGGCAGTCTTGTGTTTCTTCTTGGTCCCTTTTTCTTATCCTCTCTGAGGTTTCGTTTAATTATCCCATTTTTATAGACCAATATCTTGACTAAAAATGGCTTCTGATTAGTTGTCCAATAAGAGGCAATTAGGAGTCAAATTCCCATTGGTCAGCCAATTCTAGTTCAGGATTATATCTTACAGGTATAGGGAAACCCCCTTTTAAATGCTTTGACTACTGGGAAAAGGTTTAGAGCAATGGGGTTGATCAAAAAAAAAATCTCAGCCTCACCTGACTGGATGAGTCATGCCCAGCTCACCTGTATTTAGGGTGGAGCAAAATTAAATCTCTCTTTGACACTGACCTACAAGATATGGACTAGAAAAATATATTTTACGAAATGACTCGTTTCATCATTGTGACTGACGAAAACCGAAAAATTAAATAAATTTTCTAACCTTCAAATCAAAAAGAATAGTCTCGCACTTAACTAACCTTTCGGAACGATCAACCAGCTTTTTAGGTCAGTATAAGCCTTGAACAAAAAGATACTTATTTTAAGGATCTATTTTTGTTTCTTATATATTAGAATATATTTCATAAATTGTAATTTTTACATATTAATTAAGTAGTCAAACGCACGTCGTGTCACAAAGCGTATTATTCCGAAAGTGAACGCTATAGCACAACTGGAGTTTGAACTTGCTTATTTCCAGACGACAGTCCAATAGTTTTGTCGTTACGCCGTCGTGACTCCATTTAATTTTATAATCAACTGAGTTTAAGAAAAACTCTTCAAGATATCCATTATTTAAGTTTATGTAATGCAGTAGGTAAATAATCTTTCAAGGCTTCCGGTTCTTTTGATCTCATTAACTTCTTCCTTGATTTTTAAATCATTATAACTGACCATATTGTTGTCTACTTCTCGCCTATATTTAAAAAAAAACCCAAAAAACTATCTGTGAAACACTTAAACCAGTTTGAGGCATTGTATTCAGATATTGTTTTATTTCCTTCCGCTTCAGGAATCCATAAAGCATCTTAAGCGGCTTTCGGGCACAGTGAAAAGAATCCTAAGAATTTGTGTCCTTGTATCTACAATTGTGAAATCTGAAACACAATGTGTGGCTGAATTGTATTTGATATGAATAATTTTAATAATTCTGAAATTTTAGAAATAGGTCTTCGATGGGTATGTATTAAAATCTTTAGATTGATTTTGTTGATTTTAAGTAGTATGTCAACATTTTAGGGTTATTCTATGCTGAAAGGTTAAGGAATCACGTTCATAGTACGTTCATATTTTAATATAGGTTGAATCCTTACAGACACTACTATTTTGAGACAGAGTAGACCTGACTATGAAGGAGTACTCTTCATGGAGTAGTGAGCACTGAACATGGAGCGTCTCCACCAGTTTACCAATTTTTGATGTGTGCGCGTGTGTATTAATCTCACCGACTGAGTGGAATAAATTTTGAGAATAGGTTCAGAAATTTCTAATAATTAAATATTTTCGACTGGCATCAGTGTTATAAGATCGAGTCCAGTTACAAATCAAGGTTTTCAAATGTTGATTTTTTAGGTAGGTACATCCTTCCCAGGTCGAAATTTGGCAGAGCATCTTTCTTTGTCACTTATCTTGAATATCATTGGAAATTCTACCGTACTAAGCTCAGTTAATTAAAATTTAGCATTCATCTGATTTGTTTTAGTTTATTTGTTTAACGACATGCCAACTGATCTTTAGGCTGAAATTTGATCAATCTGGTCAAGTACGATCATAATTCTAACAATGTACTTAAATTTACATTGCTTATAAAAATGATTTGTTTACACACATCTATATGGTCTTTAGTGTTCCTATCTAATACTAATAATTTATACGCATTATATGGTTTCAATTAATTATTCCTCAAAACAACAATTTGATAAGAACCAATTATATCAAAGCAAAAACTGATAATACGTACAAGACTTACGAGTGAAGGTTATGAGGTGAAACAGATAAACTGGTTAATCATATAAGTGAATGCAACAAACTAGCATAAAAAGAATACAAGGCTAGACATGACTGGGTGGGAAAGGTGAACTACTAGGAACTGTGACAGAGATCAAAATTTGACCAGGCTGACAAATGGTAAATGCACAAACAAGAATGTGCCCGAAAAAATAACACCAATAAAATTCTCTGAGATTTTCAGACAAAAAAAAAAAGAATCATACAATCCTGATCAAAAGATCAGAAATTTTATTAATAAACAAAAAAATGACTTTTCAACTTATGAATTTTGCCATTTCACCAAATTACCGAGTGAAAATATTTGAAAACGAAAAGATGAATTCTTGGATTTCGCCAATGCAAAGGAAACGTTGTGAAGCAGGACTATAACGGTGATACCAATTCAACTTAGTGCCCTCGGAGCTTTCCCGAAGTACGTGGAAAAGAGTCCGGAGGAACTAGAGATCAGTGGTATCTTCCAGATCATAGCACGGTTAAGTTCAGCAATATTACTTCGAAAAGTCCTGATAACCACTGCAGATTTTCTCAAATTCAGTGTTCAGAGAAAAGTACTCATCAAAACTAGCGTGTAAAACTCACTATTTGTAAAGTAATGATAATTATGATGTATACACAAACCAGATTCTGCTCTGGAAAATGAAACAATTTTTTAAAATATTTTGAAATATAAACGGATCATTTAATGCAGACCAGACGATCAGAACTGGTTTTATTAAGGAGAAAATAATTTTAACTAATGTTTTTTTGCTGTGCCAGCATATCACAATGTAAGGGAAAAGTAGTCAAAAGCTGAAAAAATACTTGAACATTGCCAGTGAACGGAAAAATTGTGGAACATCAAGGAAACAGTGATAACATTCGTAGGTGGACCCTTGGTACGATATTCAAGAAGCTGGAATAAAGAATGGATGATCTACAAAGTGGAAGAATCGAAACTATCCAAAGCAAAGTGCTACAAAAATCGGCTAGTATTCTTTGTAGGGTCCTGAAAAGTTGAGAAAACCCCATCAAATATCGCTGGTGTGAAAAGCTCGCAAGGTGTAAAAAAATTATATTCATTTTCGTTACATTCATTTCGTATACTAATAATTTCAAACAGATCTATTTGACTAATCGATGGAAGTCTAACTGGTACTAGTATTCAGATTTGACTTGAGAGTAATGGCACCCCCCCCCAAAATGGCCCTCCCAGTGATTCAGATTTGGAGCCTCGTTATCGGATGCAGGTTTATGTTATGGCACCCTTTTTTGAAAGAAGTTCACCCCTCTATTGTGGATGCACTCAACAGACAGAATATTTATGAGGTCATTGTTATTTATAATTTTCACGAAGATATTCATTCATTTTGCTTCTTGGTAACATGAATTAAATAATGACCAAGTGGAATATTCATCCTGATTTCCACCTAGTAGTTTCCAATCTGAGACGATAACTCCATTGACAGAGCCTGTAAAGGTGTTTCTTAATTATGTTTTGACACTGTGTTCATACTGAACGGATTACCTTAATTGCAAGTAAAATATTGATCAATGTCCTATAATATATCAGGAGTAAAAATAAAAAATGTTACAAAAAACTTTCAATTTTTACAACTTACTGAACATGATATTGTAAAAGAACTAAAGAGTGAGCGTCGGTCACTTTGATCAGTGAAACAAACCAGTAAACCCAGCTGCGTAAAATAAATATCAATTCCTTCATTAATCTGTCAAACTCTCCATTAGCCGCATTGATCCAGAACAAACAATAAATTAAAACGAATGAATTTCATTTTCCATTGAAGGAACGCCTTAATAAGTTCCGGGAAGAGAAAAGAACAGCTTTTTGACCATTTAAGAAAAAAGAAAGAGATGGAGAAAAAACTTCGACGAATTTTACAATTAAATGCCGTGACGGTGGATGTGTGTGTGTGTATGTGTGAGTGTATGAGGGAGAGAGAGAGAGAGATTAATCCTCGTTTTTGTATTTGCTGCTACAAATTTGACAACACTCAGTATAACTTAGAAAATATCTTAAAATTATAATTTGAAGTCTGGTTAAAAAAAGAATAAAATAATAAACACAAATCTCTCTCATAGTGATTACCTTTTTTTATTCAAAGAGAATTATTTTTATATTTTATATCCAACTCGTTAAAGGCCGCATACATTGGGCATTAAATTGGTTTAGTTTTATAGTATATCAACCGTTGTAGGTTATTTAATGCCAAATCTGGTTTATACATATATATTAGATTTATACGATTTGTTATCGTAAATCAACAAAGTTAAATGGTTACAAGTATTGCTATGTATCACTAACAATTCATTTAAACATCAGTCATACGTTTACTCATACTTGAATGATCAAACTGTTCTTTTCCAAACAATTTAATTTAGCATGAGTCATTTGTTTTCTCTCAGTTTCCATGTCAAACACTTCTACTTAACCCATAGATAAGTTACTCTCTCATGCTACCACTACTGACCAAAGTGGACCTTAGAGCTATGGCAATGAAGAGCAATTTGGCATCACCCGAAACTGCATCATTACTGGAGCCTCAACATCCGATTGTTTAATATCATATCTAGGACACTCGTTGAGGGAGTCATACCTCTCTGCAGAGATGCAATCAGTGTATTCTACAGTCCCGGCCGACTGAGTTTGCATTAAATTAAATTCTAGTTAATTCCATATACTCTGTCAATAATTAAGTATTAGAGGAACAGTTTGGGACTGATAACATAATCTGTATTTGTAAAGCTTCGCTTAGTCTGGCAAAGTGCTTCCCAAGAGCACTAATTATCTTTCATTATTGAAAGTTTACTAATCTCGCTTGCTCATTATACCAAGACTAATACACAGAAAATCAAACGAATTCTATTTCCAGCTTCGTATAATGTTGACTTCACACTGATACTCTTGAAGGCGTGAACACGTACTTCCTTGATTTCTGTACCTTCCTTTGGTATTTTTGAAATAACTCATCAGTGATATGCCAGAATGTTTAAAGAGGAAGATGAACCTTTATTCAAATAAAGGTCTTATGACTTTTTTCTTATAAACAGTACTACGAATAATGTGTAGCCCCAAATGCCAAACTTGACAAAAGCCTCTTGTTTATTCGTTATATACTTTAGGTTTTCCTGAAATGTTAAACGTACTTTCCCGTTTGCAGCGGGAAAAAAAAGTAATTTTATGTTTACCAAAGTAGCCAGTACGAATCTGCTTTCCGACGAAAAAATAATCTTTCAGAATGCTTTGCATATTAGTTAAAAGATGTGTGTGTGTGTGTGTGTGTATATATATATATCTATATATATATATATATATATATATATATATATATATATATATATATGTGTGTGTGTGTGTGTGTGTGTGTGTGTAGGTTGTCTCAAAATAGATGCAACCTAATTGTATGATAATGATTTATCATTGAGGAAAGCACAATGGCGGTCATTTGGAACGCATCCAGTAAAAAATGCATCCTTTGAGTTAGAGACATCAATGTTTTTTAATTGTAATTATATCTGCTTTCAGGACATAGAATCTTTTTGGGAGTTTCTTGTCTCAGTTATAAACCAATCATATTAATGGGTTGCATCTATTTTGAGAAAGATTTGAATGGTTTTGTCTCCAAAAAGTAGTAACGCAAAAATATTTTCCTCTCTTGTCTAAGGCACTGTGATCAAGAATTAATAGTTGTTTTAGTATGATATTTTCAGATCTGAAAGAAAATAGGAACACAATGTTATCATCAATAGAGTTATTAGTAGTCACAGGGGTCTCATGTATATTGAGATACCCTGAATATATATTACACCATTTTAAAATTTATTGTAAACCTTTGAAATATTAGATCATTATAAGAATTTATCATGACACTCCTCAAAAAAGTCTTTGTTCGAAAGCTTGGATAAAGTTTTTTTTTTGAGTTTCCGTGGCGTCATAGCGGACATGTTAGACTGCGTCATCAGAGTAAACAAATTTGAACTGCAGTCGTAATTACATTTAATTTCGGAAAAATAAAGGGATGAACCCACTTATCCCTCCAGCTATGGCTTCGTACGTACACAGTTCTTCTACAAGGGTTAATTTGGCACGAAGATTGATATGCCATTAAACAAAGAAACCAACTTTAATTTCTCATGATTGTAGACTAATTATGCGGTTCCGCGGCAACTCTCAGATTCACAACTTCTCAGGTTTTGATCCGGTCATGAAAGATTTCGGTTGTGTGTATGATAATATAGGGCGTAATTTTGTAAATCTGTTTCTTTTATTGTTTTACTTTATTTGTAAGAATGTCAACTCTTAATAGATTTTTTTGTTTTCATCTAAATCTTACTGCATGAGTATAAGATGTGACACAAACACAGATTTGCATTTGGATATATTACTGTGAATAATCATATAAAACAACTTTAACAGCTCAAATCTAACTTTCACTGTGTGCAAAACAAACAATTTTTTGTAGAAGGTGCTCGTGGTGTAATGGATATCGACCCAATAAATAGGCACGATAACTAGAGTTCAAAGGTAGAACAAAGCTAAATGCATTTCACAGAGTGCAAATGTCCTTCGGAAAGATTAAGGGCGCGGTAGCAAAATTAGGAATATGCTAGCATAATAATAAATGGCTCCCTAGTAAAACAAGATTAATTTTAATTTATAAGGATAAACAAATTAAGAGAATAGAAACATCATCATCATGTCGTGCCTCTAGCACGGATATCCCTGATCCTCTCTCGCCACTTCTCCCTATCTTTCATCGCTTCTGGCAGGTTTTCAGGGCTACATCCCGTATCCTAACATAGCTGCTGTATGTATGTTCGAGCTGGTCGTCCTGCTTTTGCCCAGCCATATATGGGGGTCCATAGGAGTACATCACTTATGAGCTTGTTTCTACTTCTCCAGCAGTGTCCTGCGTATCTGGTACGTCTAACTTGGATAGTTTTTGTGATGGGAGGCAGGTGGCCATATAGCTGATGCCTTGCGGGGTGTTGCGTCCAGGACTTATTCAATATTGCTCGCAACATTCTTGTGCAATTGCCGTCCAGCTTCTTCTCCAGCCGTTTTGTTAGCGTCCAAGTAGTGCATCCATATAGCAGTATCGATACGACCGCTGCCTGGAAGAAACTGCGTTTCATTTTATCGGTCAGATCTGATTTCCATATGATCGATTGCCTATCGATAGCTGTCCATGCCTTCGTTAGTCGCATGTCGATGTCTTTTTCGGTTGATGAGACACCAGTTTCAGAGAGGTTCCGTCTAGTGTGGAAATGTCACCTGTTTGATTATAGCACAAACATTCAGTTTTGTGTGCATTGACATGGAGGGCAATGCCTGCGGTGGCTCGTTCCAAACTATAAAGTAGTGTTTCGGCCCAGTTGGGTGTATTCGCCAGTATCGCTATGCCATCGGCGTAGTCGGCGTTGGTAATTGTTTTTGCAGGGTACCTTCTGCTTATTTTCTTTGTCAGCTCGAAGCTGTTTTCTCAGATTTTATCAATCGATATTCTAAGCACGTAGTCTAGACAGATGATAAAGAGGTATGGGGCCAGCGTGTCCCCTTGTAATACTCCTGCTACAATGTCAAAGTATTCTGTGTAAATATAAACAAAATAAGAGAATAGAAACAAATGAATTAATTTACACTATATGGCGGTCATTTTTTTTTTTCAATATGCCTCCGAAAAAATTTCCATGTCTTTAAAATAAATTCTTTATTTCATTCCATTCCTCCTCAATAGTAGTCTTAAGCAAACCAATATTTGGAGGGGAAATGGTTTTTGTCTTATTTTTTACATCGCCTCATATAGTATAATTAAGGGGGCTAAGGTCTGGGCTTGATTGAGGCCATAAAGAAACTCCAGCTATTTTTTTTTTACTTGGTTTCGGCGTTAAGCAAATCATAGATTCTTTGTTGTTTCTGTTCTTCACTCATTTTGGGCTGAATTTTAATGAAAAGGTGTCTGAATAATAGAGCTAATCATAAAAAACGTTTTAAAAGTTATTCCATATTTTCCTTCCGCACCGTGTATGTATCCAAATATTCTACTTCCAGCTATTGGTAACTGACGAGGAAAACTGGGCTTTTTAACCCTTTAATTCTGAGTATTTATTTTCTTAGATTTAACTAATTTCAGAGAAGAAATACTCTGAACTGAAACCAGTTAAACTTAAGATTGATCCGGTGTTACATCCTGCTCGTGTACAGGGGTTGGTAAAAATTTTATATTTCATTCGAACTTTCTTAGTGTATAACAATAAGAATTGAAGAATTTTCAGGTTTGGTTTCTTAGTTTACTGGTGCATAAACTTTCGTGTGTTATTTAACGCCAAAACCGTCTTTGTTGAAGGACAACAATGATAGAATTTAAACCATAACAAGGGATATAAGTGAGTTCATACTTACCCAAGGGTATTCGTTTGAAAGTGAACCTAACAGCGCGAATGGAGTTTGAACTCGCTTACTTCGAGGCCACAGTGAAGCATCTTTAATATTACACCATTGGACTGTCAGAATTTTCAAATTTAATACAAACTTATCCCCTAATGCAAATATTATGGATTGAAACATTCATATGATGGCATCCTATATACTGTTGATAACTTTTCTGACCTATAGAATCTAATGACTATGACAGTAATTGAAAAATATGTGGACCTTAAAAGAAACTGTTTTTTTTTTTAAATCTACTGTCACATTCTATTAGAGTACCTTGGTTACCATATTAAATTTCTAATCGATACTCATACACAATTTAAGAATGTGTTACGTACTAAACCAACTGCATTTTCTTGGCTGCATCATGTGCTTGGAAACAAATTATAATACGAGGGTGAATCAAAAAGTAATGCCTTTTTCTTTTGTGTAGTAATAATTATGGACGCAAGAACACGTATCATACATCAAAATGAGGCTGGTCATCTGTGGATCACATCCCTACTTCTCAACATAGTAACTGTTTCTCTCAATAGCAGTGTTCCACCTCCGAATGATAACACATATCTCTGCCAAGTAAAATTCTGTTGATTGTTCTGTGAGACACATTATTACAAGTTGTCATTTCCTCGTCACTGGCATAATGTTTGTCTCTTAAACCCTGTTTCATTGAGACCTTGACGACGCACCGAAATAAAATTCGGCGATGAGATTCAACTTGCCAATCCTTCTGTATGACAATGCTTGAAGCACACCCAAACGCCAGACAAGGGAGGCAAGCTCCTCATTCGAGTGGAGGACTTTACTGCTTCCTCCATTCTAACCAAATTTACCGCCTTCAGACTATCATTTCCTCGGCTCCACGAAAGGGGCTTTAAGAGGTAAACATTATACCTGGGACGAGGAAGTGAAAACTGCTGTGATGAAGTGGCTCAAAGAACAGCCAAGAGAATTTTACGAGACAGAGGGACGTGCTCTCATTTAATGATGGAACACTCGTATAAAAAATGATATTCAACAGAAAAGAAATCAGTAAAAAAAATCTCCTTTAATAAAACTGCAGTCGGCCTCGAAAAAGACCTTGATCCGACGGAGATCTTTCCCCTTGTAACGTTTTCAATATTTGAGGATCATTTAATCAGAGAGTGCATTAAAAAAAAAACAACTTTTTTTAGAATCTTTTTCAATAAATATAAACTCTGCACTACTTAATAGTTGTTTGCTGCGGAAATTGTTTTAATATTCCTAACATACTTGTTTTGATATTATCTAAAAATTATGATAAATCAAACAGTGCGCTTCAGGCTTGAGCAGAGGTCTAACGTGAAATCTTTGGTGGCTAAGAAATGCAAACCATGTGAAATTTAGAGAAAAATACATACGTAGCGAGAAACATGTTTTAGTCAAATATGTTTACACACGGCCGAAACATGGGTTTGCCAAAACAAGTCACAAAAGAAAAGACAGTCCTTAGAGTCGAAACGCACTGACTTTCCGGTAAAGAAAAACCTCTGGGTGCAGCTGACAATAGTAAAGACCCTAGTGACAATATTCTTGGACATGAAAAGATCCATGACTATTGATTTCCTTGAAAAATGTGCAATTGTAAAAACTGGTTCGTTTCGTCAAATCCTTTTTCAAAATTCCCTTTATATATTGAAGGGTTCTCTTAAAATCAAAGAATTTATATGAACACTCATACTGAGCTTGCAAATTGCTGCATCAGGTGTCCGTTCCACCTGTCTATCGTTATTTTTCATCTTTACTTCGTACTACATGACTCAAAGCTTTTATACAAAATCAAATTTCTCTTCCTTGGAATGTAACTTACACTAATGATTGAAAGATGAAACGGATTCTGTCGAAAGAATATATTCAGGCATTTTTCTACATTATCAGAGAGGAATTAACCGCACTATGTGTCTCAACAGTATCTGTAGCTTTATAGTAATTATCTTATTTCCTGAATGTTTTTATCCTGCATCCTCTTTTAAACGGATGAAAGGTTACAAAAAGCCATTGGTATGAGCACAAGGAAGGTTCCGAATCATATAGAGGAACCAACTCATTAAATCAGACAAACGCATGCTAATATTGTAGCGACGTCTTTTAAGTGAGTTATTATTTAGATTTTCTTGTCATATTTAAGTGGTAAAACAATTGTGTGTGTGAATATATATATATATATATATATTAGTTAAAAATTATCTTGTAAGCCAGGATTAGGTACCCTGATGAGCAGCTTAGGCGAAACTGTAGTAGGTTAGTTCCTGACTCACGAGATAGTATTGAGCACTTTTTGTACTTGTAACTTAGCAGCAATTTACGGTGTTTTGTTTCTTTTGACCAAGCGATTGCGTATCTGTTGATTTTTTTCAATTGGTGTGACACGGTTGGCCTTTTCTTCTTTTTTTTCCAATATATATATATTTCCCTAGACAGTGATTCGTTGTATATTTTTATCTTCGAATTACTGGTGGGTTTTTTCCCCTTACCGTAAGTTCTATTATTCAGTAAGTTATTATATATATATATATATATATATATAAGCCTCTGAAATAAGGATATCAGTTTACAAACCTCGGCAGCAATATCTTATCTACTCAAAGTGATGTCAAAGGAAGGCGTGGAATGCTATTGACATGTTGTCGATTGAATGGAAACATGCACCCTCTGATAGAATAAAAAAAAGGATTTCTACAGTATAAATGCAAAATCTGAATTCTAACGAAAGACATTGAGCCAAAGCTAAATGGAAACTAATAGAAATGCCACGTGCTGTTTCGAACAAATTTCGGAGGTAGCACTTCACAAAACAGGTGTACGGCCACTCACAAACCACCCAGGTATGACGAACAAGACATGTTATGCAAGGCTGGTGAAGTAAGAACGAACTCATAAGCGACGTTCTTTTTTGCATTCCTAATACATAGACGTGCCGTTTTCTGCAGGCTAGCAAGCACTTACGTTCATTTCTTCTGTGCCGGTGGTGTAATGCTTATCGTAGCTGGACATGGACACAATGATCGGAGTTCAAATCCTGGACGAGGCTGACTGCATTTCACATAGCACTAATGACCTTTGGAATGATATTAATCCATCTTTTCTCTTTCCAGCTATAGGCAAATAGTAAGGTTAGATTTAAAAATAGAGCGCCAGAATCTTTTTTTACACGCATATCAATGCAGATACCGTTTTAGATCATTATACCAACCTTTTTAATGTGGTTATTTTTCTATCAAAATTTTCAGTTCCTATTATGTTCTCTCGTTCAAATATATAACTGATACCTAAATATCTATCCAGTGAAATGCTAGAAGTAAATTACTTCGAATACATTATATATAATGCAGCCTTACTACTAATACTGCAGAGGTACCCCTTTATTCTTGGTTTCAGTTACTTATGGTCAACGTCAGAAATAGATATTTCCTAAGTTTTATTTGTTAATGAGCCTAAAGCACAAGAATAGTCATGTTGGCATTATGCCTAAGAGAAGCCATAAAGTTCTTCCTTTAAATGGAAAGGTCAAAGTTCGACTTGAAATAAAATGTTATGGTGAGGTTGTCTCTCACATTGATTTTACTGTATACTTTTGCATTTATTCTTTTTTATTATTGCTGCTAAAGAAACATTGCATACACCGGTAAAGCCAAACTCTATGGATAGGAAATAGAGGAAAATCTTTTATTCCTGTTATGGTGGAGAGAGAGAGAGAGAGAGAGAGAGAGAGGTATGGTCCAGTGACTGCTAATTTATCATTAATTAATTACATTTCTCGAGTCCGTTTCTTCAAGTCTCAGCTCGAACAGGATATTTTGAAACGTGATCTTAATTGCAGCATTTGAATGGTAGCAAAACACGCGGTTGATTCTTCACAGTCTACGCAGCAATTCGACAAAGACTTTAGCCTCGTTTCCCTAGACCCGACTTGCTTTCAGTGATTTCACCAATCTCATCCTCCCATGCTTTCTTCTCACGGTCAAACAGACATGCACATCACAACTACATATCCAGGCTCGTGAATTTGCCCCCAAGCTTTCAGTTGTCAATAGGTGAGCTATCCTATCACATAAACTTGTAATTAATTAATGGATTGAGTTTTATCAATACCATAGAGGTGTAATGAGAAAACTAGATTCATATAACACAATTACTGTAAAAAAATTGATCCTCATTTTGAGTTTTAATTTTGTGCCGAACAAAGAAATTTAGAAAATACTATAAATATCATTATGTTATCAAAAATAGTGTCATTTTTACTGTACAATGTTACAAGAGTGAGATATCATAATAATTTTGGAAACTTACATATAAACCTTTCTATCTATGTATATTTTCCTCAGAACGCACTGACAACCAGCCATAAGGGCAATATCAAATTTAAAAAATGTGCGTATATAATTCTTGCAGATAAAAAAGTCTCCAGCATCTGATACCATTCATACAGACTATTTCTGCTGTAATTAACAAGTGATCCTTCTATTGGTCAGCAATGTCGGTCAGCAGACTTTGACCACTCCAGATGGCTCCGTTTATATAATCCTCTTTTATCTTCCAAGCATTAACAGCTTGTAATGAAGGCTACAATTGCGGAAGCGTGTAAAAATCCAGTGTCGACTATCACATGCGGCTGGAGATTAGATTCGAGTGAAGAAAAAAAAAAAAAAGAAAAGAAATTACCCGAAAATAATTCAACACATTTTGCTAGGAAAAATGAGAAAATGATGGAAAGAAATCTATCTCTGTCCTCAGGACTACCAAGCTGCAAATGGGAAATGGATTACGCATTGCTGATCTAAGAACCATTGGTCAACAAAATAAAATGCTTTACTTTTTAGGACAATGTGGACAATGGTGTATTATTCTAAGGGTCAATCAGTTCCATATAATTCTTGTCCATTAGTAATGTATATTTATTATCTTCTGGGCCTTTATTTGCTGTGTTTGAGTCAATAAAGAATGAGGGACACTGTTTAATTAACGAGCATTAAATAAAGATCAATGTGTGTTATTAGCCGGTATAGGTTCACATTTAACGCTATGATATTCGAGACGATGTTACAGAACTGACCGTATCATATTTAGGATTGTCAACTCCTTGTGTACCAAAATTATATGAAAAGGATGAATCTTTGCAGCAAAGTGCATATTTACGTGTGTTTAAACTGCCAAAGTATTCAAAGATAAATATACATGGGTACTCAAAATTTTAAAGGACTTTCAATATACATCACTGCAAGAAAAACATTCGGCAGAATCATTAAACTTAGTTCCATCAAAAAACAGATTTTAAACGCTGATTTTTCTAGACAGGTTGTGGAAATTTTACCCCTTAAAATATTGACACAGCATTGTCTTTTAACATTGTAAATTGGTGACCGTAGGCGAGGGCTACCCGAAAGCTCCCTTTTCAATAGCTACTACCCGAAAATGTTGGGGAAGGCGCTACTCTTTTCTCTGGATTGCTCCACTTTACCCTTGAAAAGTACCTTATAATGCTGAGTGTTAAGGATGGAGGTATCAAATACTATTTTTTGAGTCTTTCGTATAACTCGACCTGGGATTGAACTCCATTGGCGAACAATCTACCCACTAGGCCAATTTCCCTCTAAATAGCATTGAATCGAACAAAATTAGGTTATTTGGGTAAATTACATGTCAATTTTTGTGCTTTATTAAATGCTAAATCCCATTTATAAATGATTTTTAAGCGAATAGTTTTAGGAAACATCTTTAAACGAAGCAAAGCTCATTTGTTTGAACACAGTTAAATCGTTTTATGTAGTGCTACCTAACACAATTAATTATATTTCCACACAGTTTATGGCTTTAAGTATTGCTATCTAATTCTATTAATTCAATTCAATATTAATTGTTGACACTCAGTAAAATGATTAAAAGTATTGATATCTAATACTAATGATTCGATTCAATGTAAATCATTTGTTTGCATACAGTTAAATTGTTTCAGTTATCGTAAATGATTAATCAGTTCTGTTTGTTCATAGATGAGGCCCTAATAAGTACTCCAACACCTGGTCAATGGTGATCTAGGATTGATAGTAATGGAGGGGTACAGCACATTATCCAAAGCTCCAAGACTGGAATCTCATCGTTTGATGGTTTTGAGTAATATCTTGGATATTCGTAAGGGGAGATCTAAGTAAATTCTTTAAGCGAAGGGTATCGACTTGGAATTCAGAATTGTCCTTCTTCTAGAACGCCTTGTTGGCTTGGGCTGTAGAATACACCGACTGTTTCTCTACAGAAGGGTAAGACCCCACTCCTCACCATCAAGTGACCTTGATATGATACTAAACAATCTGATGGTGAGATTCCAGTAATGCTAGGACTTTGGGAAATGCGGAGGACCTCTTCATTGCCACCACTCCCAGGTCCACACTGGCCCGGAGTGGTAGCACCTGATTGAGTCCTATGTATGGGGAAAATAGAACTAAACGATGTACTTATGCTAAACTGAATTGTTTAAAATAGAACTGTTTTTATTCAGGGTTTTCGGACTATTGTCTTTATCTTTATTGTTACATTCACAATGTTTCGGCTGATGTCCTCCGCCCTTCTTCAGGTGTTTGTTGAACACGGGAACCTACACGGAACTTCGAGCCACATCCTTTATTTAATCCACGGCAGTCGCTTGTTCTGATTTCATAAAACATAACCGGGTATAAGAATACATAGTGAAACGGTTATAGGCGTTGGCTCCCTGAGCTTCTAAAGAGACAGTTATCTGGAGGTTGAAGGTTCAATCCTGACTGCAAGCAAGTAACACTAGAGTTATACTTAGCACTTATACCCAGTCACGTTGTAAATATGACAATAAAGATGAAGACAATAGTCCGAAAACCCTGAATGATAAAATTCATCAAATTTCGTCTTAGAAGCTTCGCCAATGGCCCGGAAGACCTTGGCTCAATCCCAGGTCGAGTCATACCAAAGACTCAAAAAATGGTACTTGATGCTACTTTGCTTAATACTCAGCATTATAAGGTAAGGATCAAGGGTAAAACGAAACAATCCAGAGAAAGGAGTTGCGCCCTCCCCTACACCTTGGTGTAGTAGCTATCGAAAAGTGAGGCTTCGGGTCATCCTCGACTAGTGTCGCCAACTTACTTACTCGTCTTAGAAATTCAGACAACTAAGAACTGTTTTTGACATTAAAACTGCTAACTTATGTTAAACTGAACTGGTTTTGAACAGAACTAAACTGTGCATTTACGATCTACTGAATTGTTTGTCATTTAACTGTTTGTAAACAAAAACTATACTTATACTAAACTGAATTGTTAGAAATTTAATTCGACATCAAAAGACCCGAAAAGCGTCGACACACCGTAAAAAAAAAAAAAAAAAAAAAAAAAAAAAACAATAAAAAAAACAACAACCAACCAACTTTCTTCTAGAATAGTTGCTTGAATAAGGCTAAATGACCTAATCTTCCCAACAATTTATCCATAAATGATGGGGGCGTAATACCTTTTCCGAGTGTATTGGCGTGAACTGAAGAACAAACATCCTCGTCCAGGATTTGAATCCCAATTTCCTACAAAGATATATGTTACGCTAAGAACACCTCCCAAAATTCATTGAACTTATTTTCGTGTCATCATTGTGCAGGAGCCTTGCTTATCTTCTGTAAATTTCCAATTTCAGAATATGTATGCTTAAAAATGTACATTTGAATATAAATTTGAATAAAGATCTGTCATGAAATTAAATAAAAACTGTTTGATATATATTTTTTGCGTATACGTAAACAATATTCTCTATATACAAGTTGCCAAGTCGGCTGTAGCTGTAGAATACACCGACTGTTTCTCAGCAGAAAGGTGAGAACCCCACAACGAGTGTGCTGGATATGACACTAAGCAATCTGATGGTGAGGTTCCAGTAATGCTGGAGCTTTGGGGAGTGCGGAGTACCCCTTTATTGCCACCACTCCCAGGTCCAATCTGGCCCGGAGTGGTTGCACCTGATACGGGTCCTATCTATGGGTTCAATAGAAATAAACTGTGCTTCCTTCACTATACTGATTTTTCATTTAAATTGTGTATTTATGCTAAACTGAATTGTTTAAAACAGAACTGTTTTGACATTTAGACTGCGTACTTATACTAAACTGAATCATCTGAAATAAAACCGTTTTGACATTTAACTCTGTGTCGGCTGGAGCTGTAGAATACACCGACTGCACTTCTGCAGAGGGGTAAGACCTTTGACATTAAACTGTGTGTAAACAAAATCTATACTTATACTAAACTGAATTAGCTGAGGTAGAACTGCTTGACTAAACTGAATAGCTAGAAATAGAAATGTTTTTCACAATTAAACTGTACTTACATTTAAACTGCGTTCTTATGCTAAACTGAATTGTTTGAAATTAAACATTTTTTCACATTGAAATTACATTGTTATTTATAACTGTTTGAATGAACTGAATAGTTTGAAATAGAAGTTTTTTTTTGACAATTAAACTGTGTACTTATGGTAAACTGAATTGTTTTGAATAGAACTGATTATTTACATAAAATGGATTTGGCGTTAAATAACCTACAATGGTTAATATGCCATAAAACCCAACCAACCAACCTATATACAAGATGTCTGCATCTGTAAATGCATTTTTTTTTAAATTAATGAGTGTGCATAAGAAACAAATTTTAAAAGTTAAAAATATCCATTTTCATGACTGCGACTGAATCTAAAACACTATCATCTATGGGATAGACTAGTGACGTCATTACAATTGTCATAAAAAATGAAATCGGCGAACCAGTTTCAAATTGTGGACCTGGTTGTTTGTGTTTCACTACGCGTTAAGACCTTTGAGGAAGATGTGAATCTATCACTTCAATTGTCAGCTATGGGTAAATAATAGTGTAAAATGGGGCATAAAACGTTTTGTTACCCAGTCCAGGGAGATAAATCCTAAATCAGACAACTTGTGAAGCAGAGTAATTGTGGGAGAGGGAATGGTTTGTTTTGATGACATATGAACCTTTCCGGAATATTTGATGCCACAGCCATCCTTACAGAAAAACAGTAGTGGTAATATCTAACCCATATTTGGAGGAATAACTGAGTCCATGTCTTTTCCAATAGTATTAGTTATAAGTAAATGTAATAGTGCGACTGGGATTCGAACTTGCTTACTACGATGTCACAGTTCAGCACATTAACCGTCACACCTCTGAGACTCCTTGTTTTGATGGAATCGGAAAACAAAGAGGTAACGTCTCTTAAGCAATTTGACGTCGTTTTCTTTCTTGCATTATGTAGCTCCTTACCGATCCCTTGAACAACTGGGAAGAGGAGAGACCTACAGCATGGGCAACTGCTGGCCTTCCATACAACCCTGCACAAGATCCAATCAAATCTACAGTCTCCTGAGAGTGGTGGACATCATACCTTATATATATGCGACTCCGAAGAATGAGGAGACTAATATATAAAAGACAGTAGATAACCTCTCATTAAAATTGATTGCCTATGTCGATGACGGCATAAAAATGGGTCAAGACTCTAGATCTATATAAAGGAACGAAAATGACGATTTTACCAAAGAGCAGACGACATTTTTTGTCTAGTTAGTTTTAAAATGTTTGTTTGATCTTGTTTAGACATTCTACTTGAATGTTGACCTGGTTATGTAGACATATACACTAGAACTAATACTTTGTGAATTTTAAGGGTATTTTTTCATCTGGCATTCTGACAATGAATCAGAAAACCCCAAAATCTAGTGATATAAGATACTGCCAGAGTACTTTGGATACGAGATAGTGCAACTTTCATACCGAAACAATCATCTTTTGAAAGTCCCGGCTTTTTAAGCTGTACTTGTGTGTTTATATATATATATATATATATATATATATATATATATATATATATATATATATATATACACGTGTGTATATGTGTAGAGAATTTCAATTCAGCTTCCAGTCACGAGTGCCTCCGCCCAATAGGATATCTGTATTAGGAACACAATAGAAACGATCACTAATTACTGCTACAGCGAGTAAGGAATTTTCGCCTTCATTGTTAGAAAACTGAATAAACTGTTTCTATGTAAGGAAATATTTAATAAGTGTCATAGTTTTTTAATATACATTAATTTTGACTAATCTTCTCAATTATCCCATTGCATTTTATTAACATTCTATAGTTCGTTAATATTTGACAGCAGATTTTGACCTAATTTGTTAGGACCCTGAAATTGTGTGTAAGGGAGTTTATCAACATTAATATTATTACTTTTTACTTAAAAAATTATATTGTATTGAATTTCTCTATATTTTTTAGGTTGGAGTCCCCTTAGTATTGTTGATAACATGCTGGACTGCGATATCGCTGGAAGCGAATTTGAACTAAATTCGCGCTATTACGTTCAATTTCATACTAATACACTTGGAAAAGGTATGAAGTCTCTTATTCGCCAAGCTATGGCTTAAATATTAACACTTCTGGGTTTTTTTTAACAACGATGGCTTTGGCATCAAATAATACACGAAGTTTGATATAACATTAAACATAGAAACCCAACCAAAGTAGTATTTTTTTAGTATTATTCTGTACATAATTACAGTATACTATCTTGTAAAGCATCCCTATTCATTATATCTTATCTCTATTTTAAGCAATGTGTACTAAAGTCCCTTTTGGAGTTTTTCCGAGATTAGTGACTTTCCCAATATTAGGAAGCTAGAAATTGAGCTTCAAATAAACAGTCCAAATTTAGAATGAAGAACTAGATTCCGATCAGAGCTGACCTTATATCATATACCACAGAAACAATTAACAGGACAGCGCATCAAGCAATTCAGCCATTGATGCTTCTTCATCCGGCAATATTATCTCTTATCACTATTCATTTCCTCATCTTGTATGACAATGAAACTTCTGTGACTACATTGATTAACACCTCGTTCACGTTAGAGAAGCTCACGAAATATTAAATGCGAATTTAAGAAGTTATTTATTAATTCAGATTTGAAACCGTTTAATTCAATAACCGAAGACTTCGTCAACCACGAAAAAATATTTCATATCATTCTTTTAATTATTAAAAAGGTTATTGTAGCTACTAGAATGATAATTAATGAATTCTTAACCATTAAACCGAGGAAAATGCAATGTTAAATTGATTGAAAGCATTCATGAGCTGTAAACATTTCCCCTCTGTTAATAGAGAGGTTAGAAGACCTAGAGGAGTTAATGGTAAAACGGTATTTGAAATAAGTAAAGAAAACTGAAAGCGATTTGAGAAAAACAAAGCAAAACAAAAACAAAAAAAAAATAAAATAAAGTAACTACTTGATAGATAAGAACAGAAAAATATATAGATAAAAACAGACAAATATGAACAGTAAAATACAGACATATCAGTACAAATAGATACAGACTGAAATAGATAGAAATATAGATGAATACAAATAGATTGAGATAGATAGATAGAAACTGGCTGAAATAGATCGATTGATAGAAACTGAGACAAATTTAGATATGAACAGACCGAGATAGATTGATAAATAGAAACCAAGAATGCTAGATACAGAGGTGGGGAAAGATATATTAGGTGAGAGAAAAACATATGTGAAATAGATGAAAAGAGTGCATGACGACGTACGTACGTTCAGTTTTCTTCATATTTGAGAAAGAATCCCATAAATGTAAAGAAAGTAATAATCTATGGTATCCATCGGCTTGTCAAAAAAAATATAGGTTAATAAAGTAGCGGTGGCAGATAGAGTAGCTTGCCAAACATCTCTTCCAACCACACCCAACCAGGCACATGTGTATTGGCCAGGCATTTATTCTATTTCCTTTACAAGTAAAAGAAGAATGAAAACAAGTAAATGATACTTCATTAATGGCAGTCTTTAATGATCGAAGTTTTTGTATGAAATTTGTTTCACTTCCAGATAAACATTTGATGATTCCCATTAAGAATTGTAGAAAGAAAATACGAAAAAAATTCGTTGTCAAGCGTGAATTGATTCTATTTCATTTAGTTAAGTAGAATAAAGATTCGACTTTCAATGACCAGAATTGTAAATACGTATCATCATTAGAATTGGAATCGAATGTCATAAATTGCGTCGTACGAGTCGATCTAACATATTAGGCGGGTTTTTTTTGCTCAAGATTTTTTGTTAGACCTTTATCTACAGCATAGGTCAAACCCCAAAATTACATCAGTCAAATGATCGGCCAAAACCAACCCGATTAAGTTTAAATGAAGATATTCAATGATAACCTCCGGTACGTTTTCCTAAATTCTTTATTCTATATATAGTTGTAGCTGTTAACATCCATGGTATTCAGTTGCAAAATGTAACTGAACTGCATGGCACTACCGGCAAGAAGAATGAAATATTATGGCAGTTTCAAACTCAAAGTTTCTGCCTATGCAATCTGCTTAAACAAGTGTGTTGCAGCAAAATGTATGGAGTAAATAAAGATATTTCATGATTGGAATAAAAGTGAAGTCACTTAGATATTCTTGAAAAATGTGGGACAAGAAATGGTATTTGTGACTGGCCTAAGCTGAAAAATTACTAAGAAGTTTGGATCAATGGTAATCGTAAAAATGGCTATGCAGTTACCTGAATTGGCATGCGAATTGAAAACATTTGACCAAAAACAAATTCAGATAAAGGCAAAGATTTTCAAGCTGCGGATCTCGAAGAGAAAATTTCAAATTTCCAAATAAATGTGATTAGACTGAGGAAACCACACGATTATTCACCAGTGTCAGGTTGGTAATATGGATGACCTCACCCTTTTTATAAATATGATTTGTAACACAACTGTTGACACAAAATGTAAACAATATTCTGATAAAAAGTAAAAGACTAAAATCACTGTTTTGTCAAGCCGCCTCGTAAACGGAATTGAATTAAAACCAATGACTATATTTAAAGTAAAAAACATGATGAAGTTCCCGCCAAGGATTTCAAGAGAACGGTTGGATGGATAAAACTAGAGTATTATCGTAGAGAGTTAATGCTTGAAATGTGGGTCAAAAAGAAAAAGATGCTTGTTTGTTGGGGACATTTTCAGAGTGATAGAAAATGCATCGAAACAACTAGAATAAAACAATACTTAAACTACAATAATTCCAAGGATAATTAACGACAGGGCCTCAACCAGTTGATGTCACCGTAAACCTTTTATTGACAAAATTCGTTTGGAGTGGAATAAATCGATGGTGGAGAAAAGACGTACATGGTGGGCGATCATATATGTGCTCTACCATTGGTTGTGATGTGTGATTTTGTAGTTAAGTAATGGGAAGGTGTTCGTGTAAAAATTTTCTTAAAATCTCATAGAAAATGTTGCATGTTAAATATAGTAGGTAGGGAAGATGACGACTTCTTGGAAGGAAGTGATGAGAAGTAGGGGAAAGCGAAGACTCAAAAGAGGTCCAGCAATCCAGATCCATGTACTGACCTCTTTCCTCAAGTGGTGAATAGAAATTGAAGAAAGATTTTCAAACTTTTTAAAATTTGATCATTCATTTCTTTTATTGTCAAATAATCATCAAGCATATTATTATTGGAGTTTACTTTTAGAAATGTGTATAAGTAAATATTTTTAAAATTACAGAGCGTTATCTTAAAATCAAAGATTTAGTCGTCAATAAAATAACCTATAAGTAACTTTTATTGGAAATACTTAGCCATATAAGTACAAAATTAATGCCAATGTGATAATATTCAATAAACTAACACTAGTATTCATTAAATTTCCATTTCTCCTGTAATGTATCATTTTGGTAATTTTTGTCTGAAATCAAATTTACATCAGCCACATATGAAACATACAAATCGTGAATTGAGCTAATGTTCATATGATCTAATCCGCTATCATGAAGTGGTGCAGATATACTACATACGGTTGTAATCTGACAGGATGCTGTAACGTTTCCGTTTAAAGTCAGTGAATAAGCTATTGGAAATGGTGCGTTATATAGCATTAATACTCAATTTGTATTACAGTTTTATTATTCTATATTAATCTCAAATAATTTGTTAAATATATTCACCTAGCACAAGTGCAAGGTAGAAATAGATGTAGGGCATAAGCAAATACACTTGCAAAGCAATCACAGGTAATCAGAAACTAATTCATCCTTTGGTTAACATATACTTTACAAATGGAGATACCCGTGGTGCAATAGTTATCGTCGTAGGAAATGGACATGGTGACACGAGTTCAAACGTACGAGCCTGATTGTATTTCACATAGCACTAATAACGTAGGGAAAGGTATGAATCCAATTATTTTCCATCCAGCTGTGTGTAAATAATTGGGCAAACCAGGTTTTTTAGCATTGGTTAGACAACCAATCTAAGAGAAGGAAAACCCCTAATTAAATCTTGTTAATCTCCTCTTAAAAATTCACTTAGTGTCACATCCTGCCCGTGTGGAGGGGTTGGTAAGCACATATAACTTGCAAAAGTAGAACAGTGCTAGATGTCATGACACATAAATATCTGTTGATAAAAACTCATATACCAGAAATTAATATTAATTTAACGAATCTATATGCTACATCAGTGTATTTTTCTTCACTTCTCTTATTGCATATTAACACTTTAAATGAACTATTTTTTAAAACTTTCAACGAATAATTTTTTCCCCATGAATCTTTCTCCTGAAGATGAACTTGGTCAAATTTAATTGAGAACAATTAAAAAGCGAATGACAATTAGTACTCTTATTTGTCTCTTCAGTTTTGTTGATTATATATGTATGTGTGTGAGTGTGTGTGTAGTCGACTTTCTCATGTCAATACACTGAAAATTTCTGTCCACTTTTATATACGTCTGAAAGTGAAGGTGATTGAAATGGGGAAATAAACAAATTTTTAACGTTTAAATTCTGAAAAAAAAAACTTCGGTCTTCATTCGAAAACCTTAATATTAATTCTAGGATCGAGAAGCAACCGACAAATTCAGCAAAAAGGGATTTTGTAACAATATTTACTTCTGCATTACTAATTCCTATTTCCAGCTGCATTTAAATGGTCAGAGTGCCGTCTTTTTTAGAAACTGGTGACAGAAGAGTTCCTTAATAATAATAATAATAATAATAATAATGTCAAAGCAAAACTGATAAAACGCCAAAAAATGGCGAGACTTAGTTATGTGGTAAAAGAGTAAAAACGATTAATCAAATAAGCGAACGAAGCAAACCGGAGCAAAAATAATACAAGCCTAGAAACGACTGGGAAGGAAAGATAATCTACTGAAAATTGTCCAAGAAATTAATTTTTAACCATACTAACAAATGGTAAGTGCACAAACCAGAATCTTTCCTAAAAATGAGAGCCATGAAATTCTCTTGAATTTTGAGATAAAAACGGATCGCTAAATCCCGGCTAGAAATCAGGTCTGGGGTTAATTGCAAGAAAAAAACAATGTCATCAAATGGATTTGTCCGTTCCAGAGTACTATAGAATGAAAATAAAAGAAAATATAGACATATTCATTGATCTTTACACAGAGCTGTAAAAAGTAAACCATGAAAGTGAGTGATAGCAATTGTTGTTGGTGTTCTCGAAATGTTTCCCAAAGGTCTAGAAAAAAGACTGAGACCTGGAGATTAGCACAAGAATCTAAAACCACCCAAACCACGACACTTGTAAGATCAGCAAGATTAGACAAATCCTGGAGATCTTAAGAGGCTATTACTCAAACTACAGCGAAAGAAACTATTGAAAGCTAGTATGAGAAATATGCATAGAGAGAAAAATCAATTCTGTAAATTTTGTCCAACCTACTGTTTTCGATAGCAAACCAGTACAAATTCGGTTATTGGGAAAATATTCTTGGTACAAAATATTTTCTAAAAAAATAAAAATAATCTCTCTCAGAATTCTTTGTTGATTTAACTCGAACACTTATAACGTTAGTCCATATATATATATATATATATATATATATATATATATATATATATATATATATATACTTATTAGAAAAAGAGCACTCTGGATTGCAAGACGAATAGTACTACTATGTACACAAAAATCCCTCCAACAAAAAAAAAAACAACAAAAAACAACACATATTAGACTAAAAATTTTCATTTAAACGTCGGAAGTTTTTAAGATTATATTTTGAAAATGTATGAACTCAAAAATATTTCAAGTTTTTCCTTAGGGTATTGACATGCTATGATTGGACTGCGGAAAGGGATACAATATGGTTGTTAATTCATATTTTTCTACAAATATAAGCCAATATTACAGTTAAGGTTTAGCCTCCGAGTAATGAGAAAGAGAGAGAGAGAGCGAGAGAGAGAGAGAGAATTCGGTTCATTATTCTTTTGGATACAGACGAGTCTGCAGATTTCACCGCGCCAACTTATTCCATCGCTCTCTTCCTCTGTCTCATTTTGCTGAATTGACTTTCGCTTGTTGAAACAAAAAATATATAATTAGTATATTTATTTCGGTTAACATAGAATATTATACGTCTTCTGTAGGTGGCTAGTCAAGCCAATTAAAATTCTAAGATCTTTCTCATTTAGGAAATATATTGCACAAGAAATATTTTCCCCATAACCTAATTTGTGATAAAAAGCTATTTCAAAATGTACAGCATTTATGATTATTTTGCACTTTGAGAGATTTTTATTTACTCCAGCATTAGCTGGTGGTCTTTCACTAAAGCCTGAGTGACAGCAAGTCACTGCAGGTCTCCAAGAATCAACTGAGAATTCGAGCCAATCTCGTCGCTATAGTTTGGATGGTTCAAATCCTCCAGTCTTTTCAATCTTTTGTAAACCGCTCCAAGAGTAGCAACTACTATTTGTATCACCCTCACCCTCATGTTCTGCATCTTTCTTAGTTCTCTAGCAAGGTTCAAGTATCTATCTACCTTTTTGCTTTCTTTTATTTTCACTCAGTGGTGTGGTGGAAAGGCAAAGTATACAGGACAGCAAGTTTTATTTCTTTTTAATTAACACTAGGTATTGTAATCGGGTTAGAATGAGGTGATATAATTGTATTTGAAAAACCCAGAGAAATTTAAGGGTTTCATTTTCTAGGACGGATTCTGGTTTGTACATATACCATTTGGTAGTATTGTCTCTTGTGCAACTCCCAGATGATAATCCTTCACGCTCAGTCTGATTTAGTGTTGCATTTCTTATGTGCAAGTTTGCTGTATTCATTTACTATGTGATTAACCGTTCTCTACGTATCCTATACTTGTTTTTATAATTCTACTCCTTGCAAGATTTTCACATCCACGTTAATAGGAGGGCTTTGACTTTAGTGAGTGAAATCAAGTGTCCCTATTTCGCTAAGACTCTTAGTATTTTGGTCACCATCAATGTTATAAACATTCCGTTAGCTTTCCGAATTGTATTAGTCCGAAAGTGAACATAATAGCGCGACAGGAATTCGACCTCATTTCAAGGCAGCAGTCTAACATAGCAATTAAGCCAGGAAACTTCATATTCGAACAAAATACACTTCGCAACCAAATTGATTAAAAACAAACACTACCTACAAAAAAAAAAATTCCACGAAAACAACCCAATTTTTACAGGTATCCATGAGAACTTCCCATTCCACTAATTTTTTTTATTTCTCAAGCAAGGTCGTCCAGTTGTTTGTATTTTTTTCTGTGCAGTCAGCTGGCAAGTTATTTTATTTTAAAAAAAACAACAGTTTTTTATGTATTCGTCCTTATTTTCATCAAAAAAGAGCGTACTATGATCTTTTTCACACGGCGAATAATACAAATCAGTAATGCAGAAGTAAATATTATCACAGTTTTTGGTTTGGCTTGATTTTATGGTATATTAACCATTGTAGGTTATTTAATGCCTAATCACTTTTTGTGCATATAAACAAGTCTATTTCAAACAATTCAGTTTAGCCTAAGTACAATTTTTTTTCCACACAGTTAAATGTCAAAAGTGTCCTATTTCAAATAATGAGCATAATTACACAGCTTAGTTCTATTTGGCCCATAGACAGGACACTATCAGGTGCTACCACTCCGAGGAGGAGTAAACCTGGGAGCGATTGGCATTCCCCAAAGCTCCAGCATTACTGAAGCCACACCAGTGTCATACCCAGGACACTCATTGGAGGAGTCTTACTCACTGCAGAAAAGCAGTCAGTGTATTCTACAACCCCAACTGACTGGGTCCTGTTACAGTCTTACGGTCATGCTTGTTGTTGAAATAGTTGCATGTTTCATTCTAATGACGTGGGGTTTTCTAATCGAGAAAAAATCTTAAGGATGATTATGATACATTAACTTTTGCAGGTTGAGAAAAAAAAAAAAAAACTCCCAGAAAGTTAAATTAACTTTTGAGGGTTAAGAAAATCCATTCAAAGGTCCATTCTTCTTTGTAGTCATTGTTCAGTAATGAACACGGACCGTAGAGATTCACCGTTTAAAAGTTACAATTAAGAAAAAAAAAAGATTCTAGTACAAATGATGAAACATATAATGACGATATCTTACCTCAGAATCTAAGATAGATGAAGGAATATACAAAAATCGAAAGTAGATTTTTGAGACTGAATGTCTCAATATCGGAAGTTTATGTAACTCTCTCATCAAAGATAGACTATATCTGGAAATCTCCAGTAATATGATTGTGTGAAAATATAAGTTATAAAATAAATCATTTCCCCCTTTTTATTATAATTTCTTGTCGTTTTATAATTATTCAATTCAGTACATTTAAACGCAGGGGCTCTAAAAATACTCACCGAGTTCAGCTGAGTTCTTCTCATGGAAACATTTTAAAAACAAGAGAGCCAAAATAACAACACATTTCCGCACTAAAATAGATTATGATTGGCTGAAAGTTACCAGAGATATTTTAATTCTATCGAGATGGCAATTTCTGTTTTGCTGATGAAGGCTGACAATTTGCACATTTCCAATAACGAAGAGTTTTAAAAAATAAACCTGACTTTTTAGAACTTTTAGTTTATAAAGTATACTTGATAATGGAGTTGTTTAGTTAAGTTCTGAATTATAATCAGTGCACAATTGTTATATTTTGACCTTCGACCCAGCCCCAAAATACTATTCCAAGGTGATACACCGGAAGGAAGTGACACATTCCAATAGCCAGTAATCGAAAGAGATCGCGTGGGCGGATTAAGGCTTATGATATGGGACAAGGTGAAGGTCCCATTGTGCCACTACAGTGATGCACCGGAAGAGAGTAACCTCTGAACTGCATGACAGTTATTTCCGCTTGATGACGATTAAACATTCGATTTCAAAGATCCAGTGGGCGATCGTGTGGGCGTTGAGTTATTATTTAACTCAGTTGAGTTTGGGTCCCAGAGCAGTTGCCAGTAGAATTCCAGACAGCTAGAGACCATATGTGGTAGGGAAAGCCACACCCGACCGAGGGGGTCCTCAGAAACCCCTGATGGAGTTAGGGGTCCAGAGAAGATGCTGATAAGATGCCATAAGGAAAGCCAGCATCCAGCAGTGGACCCCAAGACCTCTGGTTGAGCATCTAAGAGAACAAGAAAGACACAACGTGACGGTCGTAAGTAGTTGAGGTCAAAATAGGAAGTTTATGTTCGGTCTCCAGCACCCTCTCACATGCAAACCTTGAACAACCCTTTCGAACCCTTGCAATAAAGAGAGAGTTAAATATAATATTGTTAAAGAAGTATTCCTGCCACTTTCTGCGTGCGTCTGTCTCTATTATTGAGTCGTTATGATACAGCAAATGAGTATATACGTGTTTTTCTGCATGAATCAGCAGATGAGTATACAACACAATAATTAAACTGAAAATTATGTCTACGTTTATAGACACATCCTTTATATATTCACACATACATATTCGTATCATCAATTTAAAAAAAAAAAAGAATTCAATCTAACATCAGTACTAAAATAGTAAATATCAATGACTACCACGTTAAATAAAGCCCCCCGCCTCGCCAATTATAAAGCCTTGATTTGGTTGTTTTAATTATTTAATGACACATCAACCTTTGCTGGTTATTTAAAGCCAAAGCCCACCTGTAGAATAACAGCAGTGATACTATTTAATACATATGTGTGGGAATAAGGTGTTTCAATACATTTCCCGAGTATATGAGCCCAAGATTGAACATAATAGCGGCATTGGTGTTCGACCTCATTAACTTCGAGGCCTCAGTCCAGCACTTTGGTAATAACACGGACTTCTCCAATAAACCTTTCCAACGAAATAAAATTAGCGCCCGAACTAAACAATCACAAACGGAACAAAAAAAAATATTCCTGAGACACAATCGATATGGCCGAAAGCGCTTACGAGCAGAAACCATGACAATTTCTCTAGCAACTGGTTCCTGGTACAATAGAAGTAAGTAAAGTTGGCGACCGTAGTTGACGGCAATCCGAAGGCTCCCTTTTTAATAACTACTACATCAACGTTTTGGGAAGGTCACTTTTTCTTTTCCCTGGATTTCTCCACTTTACCCTTGATCCCAACCTTATAATGCTGAGTGTTAAGCAAATCGTCATCAAGTACCATTTTGTTAGTATTTGGTATGACTTGACCTGGGATATAACTCCGGTCTCTCAGGCTTTTGGTGAAAACTATCATCTTAGACAAAAGCTTGAGAAAAAATTATCGAAAAGACATTTCCGTTGTCTTTAACCAAAATTGTCTTCTCACATACAATATATATATATATATATATATAAATATATATATATATAAGTGTACATGATCTGGTTTTATATTTCTTTTTTATGATTATTTACTAACAATTTTTGAGTGATAAGGAAAGTAATTTCATTAAAAAAGTTCGGTTAAAAGGCCAAATTTGATAGCCAACAAGCTTGACCTTATGTCGCTTGGTATTTATAGAATTAAAATTACAATGGTAAATACATAAATGAATAAGGTCAATTGTATGATAATTTACATTGTATTATTTAATTACTTTAGGAATTATGATTAAGTTCACAAATGAAAACTCTGCTCTATCAGGTTTATATTACTGAATAGTTTGGAAGCGTTTTTTTTTTCATGTGACATAAAGTTAAAGAAAGAAGCCAGAAGATACTCCATGAAGAAATGAATATCCTGGTTCAGGAAAATATATAGTTCTGCATGCTATCTATAAACACCACAGAGTAAAATTCCCAAAATTTCGTCAAATGTGGAATAAATTGTGACAGATTCTTCCTCAATGAAATGAAATTCAACTTTGATGGCCAAGATGACATCCAGTAACACAGAAATATAATTACTAAAGGAATCACAGATCTTGAAAACTTGAAACATATAAAGATGTTTAGCAATTTTTTTCAAGACGTCGGGGGAGACAATTTAATACGGTAAAAGAAACTTCAACTGGCATCTTAACACCTTGGGATGGATAGTGTGATTTATGATTCCATGTTGTCTTGTTTTAAATGTTTCTGGTCGGAATTTCCGTGTAATTAAATAAATGGTGCGGCAGTAAATTATCAGTAATGCAAATTTTCTCGCCCAAATTCAAAAATGAAATACAATAAAACAATACAATTAGATGTAGATTAAAAGTTTTGAGGAACATCTGAGTAATTAACAAATTGATAGCTCAGATTTAAGCAGATAATTCTAAGCTTTTCTAATAAAATGATTTTGTTAGGGTAATGGGTATAATTTATGATGAAGTATAATGGAAGATAAGAGTCATTAAAATAGAACCGCTAATAAAGTCGAAGTTTGAATCGAGATCAAATCTTTGTATATAAATAATGAGTGCACTATTTTGCTGATATAGTATACATATATAAGTTATGATAACGAAGATATTGTGTAACTGGTAGTTATCACGCTCCGATGACTGTCTTCGCTATCCTTATATATATATAATTAACTTAAATCGCGAGTTAGAAATCTACTAAAGTTTTACCTCATCGGATCATCAGGAAGCCTAACTTCCTGATGATCCGATAAGTTAATTTTATAATTGGCTCCACTTGTGTTGAGCACTTTTGTAATTGTAGCATTGCAGGATTCGCGGAAGGTTTTTAGTTTTCTTTTGACCAACTGACTGCGTATCCCTTGATTTTTTTCAAGGGGTCGGACGAGGTTGGCCTTTTCTTTCTTTTTGACCTATAATTTTTTCTTTTTTTCCCCAGGCAGTGATTCGAGATACTTTTAACTCTTGTTCCTGGCGGGTTTTTTTTTTGTTTTCTTTTCTGGTATCGTGAATGCTGGTAGATATTAGATTAGTAAATATATATATATATATATATATATATATATATATATATAGTTGGTAGCTGTGTCATGGGGAGCCAGTTTGATTCATTTGCTGACTCATCCATGGTTAATATTGCGTATAGTTTACGTTATCGCATTCATTGTAATATTTGTGCGTGTAATTGCTTCTAAAATTTTCGTTCATACTATTTAAGTGAATACGATAAAGTTTTAAACAGATCTGTTCCATTGATGGGTACCTAACAATTTCTGTAACTCTTGGTCAGAGTTAACCTGAAAGTTATGACAATGAAGGAGTATTACACACTCCTCCTATCTCAAGAAATGGAGCCTCACCATCTGATGGGGTTTTGTGTCATACCAAGGACACTCGTTACCGGGGGTCTTACCCCACTGCAGGGTTGCAGTTGGCGTATTAAACTGCCCTAGTCGACAGGGCGGTTACCATTAGTAGGTATTTTCAAATCCTTGCCATCTTCATAGATTATACGAATCATATTTCCATTCATTGTCCTAGATATTCATTCTATTATTATTTGTTGCGGCAGTTATTCTCAGACATGGATGTCTTGAGGGGTCTTACATCAACCTTTCATTTTTTATCATTATGTCTGCACCATTCTTTAATAGGCAGTCAATTTGTTAAGGCTAAATACGAAATATGTTTGTGGGTTTAAATTGATATGTTCTTATAAAACATAAACACATTAATTGTATATCTGCTTGATACAGCATACATCTATCTGCATATTTACGAGACGTACATGGATACATAACTGTATTTCTTTCGGTGGATCGTTGCTAAGAGCACAATCTCAAATGAGACTGTCAGGCGAATTATGTTATTATCCAATAAAATATCAGATATAGAACTACGCAGTCCATGTGACCGCCAGATGAATACCTTGTTCCATTGCGGGTGTTTTACGAGATGAGCTACGTTGTCCAAATTACTTGAAGCATGTAATTTGTCAGGATTAAGCTCTATCTCACTGCTTTTTCAACCCAAACTAGCAGCAAAAGCTGGAATCATTAATGTCGGCGCGAGTAGAATTTTGTTGCCATTTTCTCTTTCATTGCGGCTTCCCCACGATTTGCCTCGTTCACAGAAATAAAACCAGTTTCTTTTATTCATTTGTTCTTTGTTGTTTTTCTTGTTTATTCTTTGCTTCTGCTGTTTAGCGGTAAGGAAAAAAAAGATTGAGGGGGCTTTATATCTAAGGTCAACTGAAGGTGGCCTGATTGCTGGCTTTCTGTATGATGGCCATCCGCTCAATGCAAAGGCTTACAATTTTAAGTGACTGCAACTATCTCAAAGATGACAGTGATTTTAGGATGGGTTTGTGAGAATTATCAGGATAAATATAGCGAATTCCTAAAAAAAAAAAAAATAACAACAAAAAATACTAGGAATTTACGAAGCTCAATGTTTGCAGTACATAATTTATAATATAAATCGCTTAAGAGAGAGAAAGACGGAAATACAGACTAATTTACTATAGATCAGGGACATTGGGTTCATGTATGCAAAGCATATGACTCCATTCTTTACATTTTCTCCAAATTGAGTTATTTTGTGTAATCCTAGATTAATTGATCATTATCACTATCTTCTTTGTACTAGTTTGTTTTACCGATGCATATTAACGAGGAATGGAGAGAGAAATAAAAATAATACTTGCTAACATCGCGACTCGATGGTCAGGTTAATATATGTGTAAACTTTTTTCAATTATAAAGGTAATATGTCGATGCTGGCTCTTTTGAAAAAAAGCTGGCAAAAGTGAGTTTTATTCCTGTCTATATTATTTCCTATTTGAAAAGATTGGGATATTGCAAACCTTTGTTGTATTTAGTACACTACGAAATTTTATTCATAATTATATATATATATATATATATATATATATATATATATATATATATATATATATACACACACACACAAACTATATATATATATATATATATATATATATATATATATATATATATATATATATATATATATATACACACACACAAAGACGTCCTTACACAGTAGTAATTTGCTAAAACAAAGTTTACATCACTTTTGAAATAGATTCTCCCCTGATGATGGCCCAAAGTCGAGCAGAAAGTACTAGGGATACATACAACTATGGACAATACCTGAATCAATTCCCCCCGAATACGATAAAAGTAATACGGGAATTCGAACGGATCCAGAAGAAAATATGTAGGCATAAAATGTCTATTATGTTTAATGAAATTTGCATTAACGAAGAAATGCTGCCTAAATATACATATTTCAAACTCCATGATCCTGCAGCTCATAAACATAGCAGCACTTTGGAATACAGACGTGATCTCGTGAAGAGACAAATTACACTCAGTAAGAATAATATCCATTCACTCAATCTTGAATCACAAAAAATACGAAACAACCTCGAAAGCTCTATTACACCTGAACAACTCCACGAACTAGATAACAGACTTTCCGTAATCATTAACAAAAGTGATTACGAGCACAAACTTACACTTCAAAAAAAGCTCAACAATCTCTACAAAGGACATCTACTTATTCCTAATAATGTTGATAAATTTATCAATCCCTCGGACTGTAATTTAACTCCACAACAAAAAGATTTCCTCAACTTAGGACCCAACTACCATTTATTCCGAGGATATACCAGCATCAACAAAAATACAGTAATTGAAATTTTTATACCAAAATATTTTAAAATTCCGGGACAATAAGGTAATTTCAATCAGACCTGAATTCCGTGATCTTCTTAAGGCTGAAGCCATCAAAAATAGATGCAATAAAAAAACAACCTACATTATTAACACATCAACTAAAAACTGGCGCTAAAGAATTACGCAACCACCCCAACATCACCATGAAAAAAGCTGATAAAACAAACATTTTTGTTGTACTCAATAAAATAGATTACCATTCAAAACTACAAAATATCCTCGATGACCATACGAAATTCAAAAAACTAAAGAATCCCATCAACCAAGAAAAATAAAAACTTAATTAACTAATCACTGCTAATAATGCCGAACTTAATAGCACAAAACTACCAAAAATAATTGGGGATTATAAACCCGGCTGTCTTTACGGGACCGTAAAAATACATAAACCTAATAATCCTCTACGCCCTATTATATCACAAATACCTACACCAATTTATCAACTCACAAAAACAATAAAACAGCTTATTTCACCATACTTACCTAGCAAATACAACATAAAATCTACACATGAATTAATTCAAGTTCTTCTTACAATTAAACCCAATAATGGTATATTAGCCTCAATCGATGTAGAAAATTTATTTACTAACGTACCTGTTAATGAAACAATTGATATTATTATAAATAATATTTATAATAACCCATCTCTTCCTCCTCTTAAAATCAACCCTAATATACTTCGAAAAATACTCCTAACATGCACTACTGAAGTTCCATTTCATGACCATCTTGGTAATATTTACGTTCAGACAAATGGCATCTCTATGGGGTCTGTCCTTGGCCCCATTTTCAGTAATTTCTACATGTCCGATCTCGAAAATAGAATTTTTAATAGCATAAAAAAACCTCCAATATACCTAAGATATGTTGATGATATCCTTATTCTAACTAATAATATTAACGAAATCAACATACTACAAGATACCTTCGAAAACAATTCAGTTCTTAACTTTACACATGAACTAAACAAAAACAATAAAATTTCCTTTTAGATGTTCTCATTGATACTAACAACAGTAATAACTTCACTACCTCCACTTACAAAAAACCCTCTAGTAATAACTCCTGTACCCTCAACTTTAAAAGTGAATGCCCCTTCAGATATAAAAAAAAGCAATTATTCGTAATCTAATATCCCGTGCCAAACTAATCTCCTCCTCCAAAACAATATTTTATAAAGAGGTAGAAAACATAAAACAGGCTCTCATCAATAATGGGTTTCCTAACTATATTGTTAATGAACAAATTAAACGTATGATCAAAAATGTTAACCAACAAAATAAACAGTGTACTACTCCATCCAGTCAACAAACATATCAAACTTTTTTTATCGTAACCAAATGCACTACAATTATAAATCCAATGAAAAAATAATGAAAACATTGATTCACAAAAACATACTCCCTACTGATCCTAATAAAAAAATAAAGCTTTTATATATCATAAGTTTAAAACCTCGAATTTGGTCATTAGAAATAACTCCTCTCCCTCGATTGGGGTGTTGCAAAAAACCAACGTTATATATTAATTTAAATGTCCCCTAGGAGATTGTATCTCTGATAAAAATAATATATATGTTGGTTTAACCTCAACTACCCTGTCGAGGAGACTTACAATGCACCTTTCTGACACAAGTTCAATAGCTTAGCATTCAAAAAAACATTCATGCCTGACAACACAAGTACGAAAAATTCTCACCGACAACACAACAATACTCGAACATCAAAATAATAAACAAAAACTTCAGATTCTCGAAGCACTATATATTAGAAACCTGCAACCAGCACTTAATAGAATTAATTTTCAAACCAGTGCTAATGTACTTAAATGTCTTTAGCTACTGGCACTATTTACAGAATTACATTTAAAAGCAAACGCCATAATCTTCAACGGCAAAGACGTCTTTACACAGTAGTAATTTGCTAAAACAAAAGTTACATCACTTTTGTAATAGATTCTCCCCTGATGATGGCCCAAAGTCGGGCAGAAAGTACTAGGGATACATACAACTATGGACAATACCTGAATCAATTCCCCCCGAATACGATAAAAGTAATACGGGAATTCGAACGGATCCAGAAGAAAATATGTAGGCATAAAATGTCTTATGTTTAATGAAATTTGCATATATATATATATATATAAACACACACGCATTATATATATATATATATATATATATATATATATATATATATACACATACACACATTATATATATATATATATATATATATATATATATACACACACATTATATATATATATATATATATAATGTTTGTGTGTGTGTGTGTATATATATATATATAGTGAGTAATGCTGGAGCTTTAGGGAATAAACTGTGCTCTTAGGCTAAACATAATTGTTTAAAGATTACTGGTTTTCTATGCTAAATTAGATCGTTTAAAATGCAAATATTTTGACATTGAAACTGTACATACGCTAAACTGAGTTGTTTGTAATAGAACTGTTTTGACATTTAACAGTTTAAACAAATACTATACTCATACTAAAAGGAATACTTTTATCTAGAGTTGTTTCAATAAACTGAATTGCTTGAAATAGAAATGTTTTTGACAATTAAACTGAGTACTTGTGTTAAATAGAATTGTTTGAAATAGAACTGTATAATTGTATAAAAACGGATTTTCATTCAATAACCGACTAAGTTTGATATACCATAAAACCCAAACCAAGAAACACACAACCACACATTATATACATACATATGTGTGTGTGTGGGTGTTCTTGTGATTACTAATAAAAACCAAATAAAACCATAATGCGTGTTTTGAATAAGAAAAAAATGTAAAAATCATGGCCCAAACCAGCAGAGCAATGGTTTAATACAATCTCTTTTTTTTTCTTTTTTTAAATTAAGTGATACATAATTGATTTATAATTAGGCATTATAAATGTCTATGCATAATTGTATTTACAGCAGACTTTAAAAAGCGTCTATTAAATATCCCTGTTGGCAGTTAATTGAAATTTTTCCACCTTGATAATACTTTATAAAAAAAAAAAAATTTTACACTGACAAATGAAACGTTTAATTGTATTAATATTTTCTACCTTTCACAGCGTTGGGTGTATAAAAGTAATTTCCTGTCAATAGAGCCGGTTGTGTGGCCTAGCCACCTTAACCACGTTCCTCATCACCGGAGTATCGCCAGTTTGTTTCTCTTATATCCCAACTTTTATGTAAAATTGTCAGATGATCTGCATAGAATTGTACAAGCCTTTTTAAGAATTTACAAATGGTTTTTCTGTTGGAAGCAAGCACTGGCAAGTCCTTGTGCCGCAGTGAATAATGTGTGGGATAGTGACATGGATGAAAGTGAAAGTGTTCGAACTCCAGTTCCCCTATTAACATTCAATTTTGGACTAATACGAAAGAAAAAGATGAGCTTCACCTATTCTTCTAGCTATGGGTTAAATAGTACTAGCCTTCTTCTATACAGATGGATTTGGCATTAAATTGTTCACAATGGTTGATATGCCATCAAATAAAGAGACCACAGAAACAGCACTCCTTTTTTTGTAATCTTCTCCACACCAAATATGATCTATTTCTCTAGCTGCTATCTCTAAAATCTGCATTGTGGATGAGTCGTTTTCCGGCTTTGATTTTCTATATGTAATCTCCACACTAAAGGGTGGTCCTCTAAAATTTGTGGGCAAGTTCACCTACCTAGGAAGCAGTGTCTCATCAACCGAAAAAAAACCCCAAAAAACACCCCCCCAAAAAAAACAACATCAATATGCGACTAGCAAAGGCATGGACAGCTATCGATAAGCTATCGGTCATATGGAAGTCAGACTTGACCGATAAAATAAACACAGTTTCTTTCAAGCTGCGGTTGTGTCGATACTGCTATATTGATGCGCCACATGGATGCTACCGAAACGCATGGAGAAAAAGCTAGACGGCAATCGCACAAGAATGCAGCGAGCAATACTGAACAAGTCCTGGAGGCAGCAGCCAACAAAGCAGCCGCTTACGGCCACTTACCACCCATCACAAAAACTACCACATTAAGACGAACCAGACATGCGGGATACTGTTGTAGAAGTGGGGACGAACTCATAAGTGACATATTCCCGCAGTCCCCTTCTCATGGACGAGCAAAACCAGGACGACCAGCGAGAACATATATACAACAACTCTGTGCCAATACAGGATGTAACGTTGAAACCCTACCGGGAGCGATAGACGATTGAGACTGGTGGCGAGAGAGGTTCAGGGAGATCCGTGTTGGCAGCCTGACATGATGATATTGAATGGACATTGATACAGCTTTAGGTTTTGTCATTTTATTACCTTTCTCCCTTAATGGTGAACTTGTTTTGAATTCGGTGAATTTGAGAATAAGAAATACTCTTGGAAAAGAAGCTACTATTAGCATTCTGACCAAATGAAAGTAAAAAGGTTTCAAAATCTCAAGAAGCTTCGATTATATATTAATATAAAAGTGGTTTATAATTAGCAAACTGTTTTCCTTATCTAACTACATTAAATGGATTTTTTTCATGTTTAATAGTGAACCTAACTGAGAAATTAATTGAATGTTTTTCTGTTGACTCTTCCTATAGTCAAGAATAGCGTAAAAATACTTAAAACATAGCAACATAGTTTTCTTATTGTTTATTCTTGTATATATTAAGCCACAAACAAAACGACAGCAGTCAAAATGTTGTTTCTGAAGGAAGTATGTATTTACCAACCCCTCCTCTAGGGAGGTTGTGACACGAGGTCACTTTAAGCAGAGTTTAACTGAATTTTTTTCAAAGTTTTTCTTTCTTCCTGAGTGGTGGCTTAATCAAAGCTGAAAAAACACACTCTGCCCTATTATTTACTTATAGCTGGAGCGAGAATAACTGAATTCATACTTTTCCCCCTAAGGTATTATGTGAAATGCAATTTGTCTAATTCAAGATTTGAACTCGTGTCACCGTGTCCATTTTCTGGAACAATAACAATTACATCACGGAAACCTCTTTTCTGTTGTAACAGTCTGTAGAACTGCTAATTTCAATTCAGAGTTTTCCATCTCCTAGACTGGTTACCTTGATAAGGCTATAAAACAGTCTGCTTTACTGTTTAGGGAGGAACAGATCGATTCGTCCCTTTCCCAAGGACATTAACATGAAATTATAGGCTAACAGCCTCGTTCAAGTTTTAAACTTAGGCCGCTAATTTCATTTACTTCAACTTTAACCGTTATTCTACTTGTATCTGCCTTCAGTTGCAATTAGGTTTTTGTATTAACACGTGGGAAATTATTTCAACGAGGCTTTTCATAAAGACATTTCACAATCGCTATATTCATATGGTCACACCTTAACCATCTGATTCCATTCTAGGGATTTGATCTGTGTCGTGCTAAGTTTGAGAGCAAATCAGATAGATTTAGCTGAGTGAAAACTAACGTATCAACGCTCATCTGGTCTGCAGGTGAATTGGGTCAAAATAATAATTCTTAACACAACTCTTCTTCCCTTGACAAATTAGTTCTATCAGTTCTATCCGACAACTTTCAGATACGCTTACACACGAAAAGACAACAACTTTGGAAGTTTAAATTAAAAAAATACTTTTATCCCATAATATTTAATTAAATTGTAAAAGTAAAGCATACAAAATTTCCACGAACAGAAGATAATGATAATGAAATGTAGCTAAAATCTATTAATATTGACGTTTCTTAAGAGGTCCTCAAAATTTGAAAATCCTGAAAATCTTTTAAAATTATTTTCATATATTTCGAATGCTCAAGTGAAGACTGTGAAATCCAGTTGTGGAGAAAGTTAGAAATTACTTGTTAACAAATTCAAAGGAGTACATTTTTTTCTTAATTTATCTGTTTAATTATTTCATATATATATATATATATATATAATTTTCACGGCCCATTGTCATAATGGTGATTACAGCGTTCGCCAGTGGTCAGGAAGAGCAGTGTTCAATACCAGGTCCAGTCATACCAAAGACTAAAAAAAATGGCACTGGATGCCTCCCCCCTAAAGACTCAGCATTATACAGCATGGGTCAAGGGTAAGTGGATCAATCCAGGGAACGGAGTATAATAACCCCTTCACATCGGTGTAGCAGATATTAAAAAAGAATATTTCGGGTCGCCCTCTTCTACGGTCGGTCAACTTACAAACAACTGATAAATATATATATATTTATACTCCCATACACACGCCTATAGAATATGTACAAGTGATTACACGAAGAGGCTGGATCTTGATCTACCAGAACTGAAAAGTATTTTGACATTTTAAGATACTGCTGGAGTGCTCGCAGGTAGTGGTGATAAGCGTTGGTGCCGAAACAATGTTTGACTCCAGATTATCATTGAATGAACGTTCTGTTGGCTGCACTGGTATTTTCCTTTAACCAGAATGTGTACATATTATATATGTTGTATTTGCGTTGCTGAGAATACACTGGCTGCATCCCAGCAGAGAAATGAGATCCCCACCCCATCAAAGAGAGTATTCGGGGTATGAAAAGAAAAGATATACGGTGGTGAATTTGGCATTGAATGATTCAATAAAGACTGATATCGCATAACACCAAACTACTATTATATAAGATTGGCTCCCTTTTCAATAGTAACTACACGGAAGTGTTGTGGAGGGCGCTACTCTTTCCCCTGGATTGCTACATTTATCCTTGATACTTACTTTATGATGCTGAGTGTCAAGCAAAGAGGCATCAAGTACCATTTTTTGAGTCTTTGGTATAACTCGACCTGGGATTGAACCCCAGTCTCACATCACCATTCCTGTCCTAGTCCCGAAGAATTGAAGCTTGAATTAAATCCGGGGAGGGTTAATCTTGTACAAAGATTTTTTGTGATTCCATAATTCTTCCTTCATAATTAAATGATTTCACAATTTATTCCATTTACGCTGAAAAAAAAATGTCAGTTTTCAATCAAAATAAATTATTTTGATTAATTCAAAATATGTTTCATAAAATCAGAAATTTTAGATATCAGTTTACATCAACTACCAATGGTATATATATATATATATATATATATATATATATATATATATATATATTCAGGTGTGTAAGAAAGAGAAGCAGAACAGTGTCTGTGTGCGTATTAGGAACTATGTATGACTAAGAATATTTATCAGAGAAAATATGTAAAAATCTTTTTCACATAACAAAAAATCCCCAAAACAATTGCTATACACATGTCTTAATGTTCGTCGTAATTTTCAAACTCAGCCACGAGATGAAATATTTTCAAAGAAATTTTGTGAAGGCTGCTCCTTCATAGATGATAAAAATCATCTTTACGAATAACCCCACTCATTTGGAAATAAATAAACAAGTAAAGACTTTCCAATCAAATCTGGTAATTAGAAGATTGTCGAAAAAAGTATTTAACGGGAAAACTCGTTATAAGAAAATGCTTCCCTTTTGAATGAAGGAGGCTATAACTATCAGCTATGGATTGGAAAGAAATTCATCCCGCAATTTTTTTAAAAATCATGACAAAACCTTAAAAATTTTTAATTTTTAAAGTTTCCCCCCAAATAATAAGGATAAAGACAAAATTAAGAAAACAAACAAACAAAAATAAATAAATAAACGTAATTGCTGTAGAAATAAAAATAAGTCTAATTAATGAGATTTTCTTTCATAATCCTTATTCCCTTTGAAACATGCCATCTTTTTGCAGTCGTTAGTAATACAGATTTCATTTAAAGACATTTTTAGCTAATGGATAAGTCTTCAATTATTTTTAGACCAGAATATTTCAGATATGCTATTTCATTTCTTTTTTTCACAACATGGAATTAATTTTTAACGAAGTTAGAAACGTATCAGAGAGAGCGTTTAGGCTTAGGTGAATCAAACGGCAATTTCAAGATATATTGCTACATTCTACAGAATTGATTAACATTGACTTTTTTCTGCCATTTGTATGTTGTTGTTTTTTTTAAAATCACAATGAGTAATTATTTCACTAAACTACTGAAATCGAAAAAGAAGTGTTAAGCTAGTATTAATAACAACTGAGTAATCAAAAAAGACACCCCCTCAAAAAGAAAAAGAAAATAACCTACCAGATCAAGCCTTGATTCATCCAGGTAAAAAAAATAGATGTCCAAACTCTACCTGATGTGCGAAGTATTCTTTTATAGAGAGCAGTTTAACAGCTCTCGAGTTTCATTGGTCGGTGATGCCTTAAACGAAGCATATAGAATCATTTTGTCTCGCAAATTTAAGTGGGAGCTAAGATTGAAAATTTTACCTGCTTGAGGAATAATGGCGGTCCGATTGGGTCGTGTTGGGGAAGACAATACAACGTTGAAAGACACTAAATTCACATGGATCCCACAAATATTGCATGAACGACGATTCTTCTCAGATATTTTGCAAAGCGAAATAAGAATTACCAATAAAAAAGAATCATCTAAAAACATATAAATAATTGTATAAACTTTGTTTTACTCAGGGACTTAGTAACGATTAACTTTTGAATGTTCGCATTTTTGGTATTCTCACAGATACGGATGACTAAAATAAAATAAGAATGAATGAATAAATAGAAATCAAATTAAATAGAAATTGTTTATTTGTTATAAAACCTAATTTGGTTTGGCTTGGTTTTATGGAACATCAACCATTGCAGGTCATTATTGCCAAATCGATTTTTATACATATAAACAGTTCTATTTTAAACAATTCAATTTGACATGAGTTCACAGTTTCAATATTAAAAAAAACAGTTCTATTTCAATCATTTTGGTCTAGCATAAGTATACTCGTTCAATGCCAAAAACAGTTCTACTTCAAACAATTCAGTTTTGGATAAGTACACAGTTTAGTTTTTTTTTGACCGATAGATAAGGCTCTATCAGGTGCTACCACTCCAGAGTGGACCTCTGAGTAAAAGCGTTAGAAGTGTTCTCCGCATTCCACAAAGTTCCAGTATTTTGAAATCCCACCATCAGATTGTTTACTGTAATATCCAGGAAAATAATAGGGCGGGGGGTCTTATCCTTCTGCAGAGGTGCAATCGGTGTATTCAACAACTCCAGCTGACAGGGCAATATAAAACCTTAATAGAAATAAAATAAATGCTTATTAAAACCTTTCGTAAACGAATATTTAATTTCGACCAATCATTAAAATCTCATATGTTTTTCTATTTTTCATTATTTGATCATTTAATGTAACTATTTTAAAAGTTCCTTGTATCTATAATTAAATTCAATCTTAAAGATATTTTTTTACCAAAATTCTGGAATCGAAAAACAAATGTTAAAATAGCATTACAATTACTGAACCGGAATGTAAATTACAAAGAAAAACAAATCACAGAAAACGCAGAAATAATAGGTCTTCACCAAATAATACATTTCACACCAAGAAACTGATATTGGTTAACTTATAATTTTTAGACTTTAGCTCTTCTTACAGAATCAGCAAAAATTATCAAAGAAAAAAATCAAATCGAATTTAAATTGTAATTCTATTTTCATAAAGTATTTTTTTTTATTATAAAACCTCAGTAAAGTATGATTGCATCACCTTCTAAACACCTACGGAAATTCAACGAATCATTAAAATCAAATAAAAATGTGTTACGTTATAAATGAACCCATTTATTAAAAAGTTCCCTGTATCTATAATTCGCGAAAATACTATTTAATTTAATAACGCAAACTTATTAAACCCAATAAAAAATATTGTTTAATTCTGAATATGTTTTGTGTGTTTTAAATAAGTTTCTTTTCTTTTAAAACTTATTAGCCAATTTACACATAATTCAGAAAATTTATACTTGAAAAATTTAAGTAAATTATGGTTTTCTTTCATCCTTATCTGTCAAATTTATTGCACACTTAGAGTAAAAAGTAAAGTTAGTGACCTTAGTCGAGGGTGACCAGAAGGCTCCCTTTTCAATAACTACTACATCGGGGTGTAGGGGAAGGCACTACTCCTTTCCTTAGATTGCTCCACTTTACCCTTGATACCTACCTTATAGTGCTGAGTGTTAAGCAAGGAGGTATCAAGTACCATTTTTACAGTCTTTGTATGACTCGACCTGGGATTGAACCTGATCTCCCGGACCATTGGCGAACATTCTACCCACTAGACCAATGAGTTGGTTCTATTGCACACTTATACCACGTGTTAAGAAATCGAATAATCACACAGAATGTTTTTAAAGTTTAATTAGATTTATGGAATATTTAGCAAATGTTTCACATTTTGTTTTTAAGATTATTTTTGTCTAGGTCCTAAATAAAATGCAACCCTAGCAGTGAGGCTAAAATAAACTGACTGCTCTGCAGAGGGGGTAAAAGACCCATCCCCCCAAAAAACGATGGATGTCCTGGGTATGAAACTAAGGCGAGGCTCCGATGTTGAAGATCTGGGGTGTCTTGATTGGGCTTTCATTACCTTTACTTCCAGGTCAACTTTGATCTGGAGTCGTAGTATCTGTTAGGATCCCATCTATGACTCAATTAGTTTTGCTTGAAAATTATTTCCATTGTAAAAATTGATAACATTTAAACATGGGGAAATTATTGGTGCGATGAATGAATATTTGCAGCTATTTGTTTTCCAAAGATTATTAGTAAGGTAAAACCATGAAAGTGCTTGTAAACAAATGATTATTATCAAATAGAAATAGTTTCTTAAAACTATTTCATTGTGTATACAATATTACTTTTTAAGAGGAATATTCGATTGGTTTGGTTCTTTGTTTAATGGCATATCAACCTTCATGGAGCATTTAAAGTCAGACCCATCCTTCTAGAAGAACAGTAGTGGCAATATTTAACCCATAGGTGGGAGGATAAGGAGTTTCATACCTTTCCAGTGGGTATTTGTCTGA
>OY757904.1:39381563-39456563 GCA_963585895.1 Sepioteuthis lessoniana | reverse complement strand
AAAATTGCTTTTGGAATCTTTTTAGTGCTGATATTATTTCGTTATGTATTTAACTAACCTTTGCACCTTGAGTTGCATATGACATAATGTAGACTAAGTGGAGTAAAACGGTCTAAATTTACTTTTCCTTATATCAGATCGTTTACTATAGCAAAATTAAAAAGCCTATATCGCTCTCCTATTCACCCATAGCCGGACGGAGAATAGTTTGCTTTGTACGTTTCCTAAGGGCACGAGTAAGAACCCCTCTCTAAAAAAGGATGATTTGGGTATGGGATCAGATGGTGTGGCTCCATTGCGGAGCTCTGTGGAGTGTTCAGTATTCCTTCATTGTCATTACTTCTAGGCATACTTCAACTCGGATGTATACCAGAAAGAGTGCATCTATTAGTCAAATAGTTCTGTTTGGACATTTTTATTAGAATATCTGATATCATATAACTGTGTGCAACAAACACTAAATATAAACGGCAATTACACAAGAATGCTGCTAGCTATATTGAACAGGTCCTGAAGGCAACAGCCCACAAAGCACTAACTATACAGTCATCGACCTCCCATCACTAAAACTATCGACGTTAGACGAACCAGGCATGCAGGACACTGCTGGAGAAGCAGGGACGAGCTCATAAGTGATGTACTCCTATGGGCCCCCACAAATGGCCGAGCAAAAGCACAACGGCCAGCTCGAACATACATACAGCAGCTATGTGAGGATACGGGATGTAGCCCTGAAGACCTCCGAGAGGCGATGAACGATAGGGAGAAGTGGCGAGAGAGTTTCAGGGATATCCGTGCTGGCGGCACGACATGATGATGATGAAATATAAACGTACGTACAACATAAAAACCCAAGAGTAGTTTACATTTTATTAAAATCAGCCAATTAATCACTCTTCCCTAAAATTATTCAATGTGATATGATATGCAAACATCCAGGATTGGAACATAGGTCACCGATTCCGTTTTTGATGAAGATAATCGTTACAGCACAAGCACTGCCTCCTCTAAAGGCAATACCAATCAGTGTTATAAGATCATTTGCAACATCGTATTTCCTACGTGAAGAACTAGAAAACTAGTCAAAGATATTTTAAGATTGGCCTCATATCTGCTCAAGTTTTCATTTACTGAACTGATTGGTTTGGTTAATAGCATATCAACTGATTGGTTTTGTTTAATAGCATATCAACCTTTGTAGGTTATTTAATGCCATAAGCCATTCTCCTAGAAGAACAGTAGTGGTACTATTTAACCCATAGCTGGGAGGATAAGGGGGTTCATACCGGGCAAATACCCTTTCCCAAGGGTATTTGCCCGAAAGTGAACGTAATAGCGCGACTGGAGTACGAACTCCGCAGTCCATCGCTTTAACCATTACACCACGAGGACACCCCTCTTACTGAACTGAGTTTACAAGTATTTGTGTACAGCTATATGTATATATGGGACGGCCGTCATAACCTTGATTTGCTGTCTTTTCAAGAAGATATTTTTAAGTACATCAGTCAATAAGAGAGTTATTTGTGGGTGCATTTATATGAGCGGTTATAATTATTTTAATTACTTTGTTATTCCTCTTTGGCCATCTCCTTTTAGTACCTTTTCACAATATTATTTGAAAAAGATCTTTGCAAAGAACATATACAGTATTAATACAATACATATATAAATATATATATATATATATATATATATATATATATATATATATATATATATATATATATATACTGTTTTGCAATTCATCCAATAATTCCATAAATGCCTTCTTAAATTGTTTTTCTTGCCGTTATGTTTGAAATCATCCAATTCATTTATTTTTTCTTTTACACCATTTCCTCATGTATGTTCAAAGATTATTAGACAAATACTATAGGCAAAGTTATAAAGAGGATTCCGAAAGATAAGTTTGCTGCCATGCCGTTAATCTATCATGCCTAAAGAGATACATTTATCATTCATGAGTTCAATCCTGTTAAAACTTTTTCTTGCTGTCATTTTTGTTCATCATTTTTCCCTTAAAATATTTTCATGCATTATTCTTTCTCCTATTAAAAGATAAAGTGTTGAATGGAACGATAATGATGGAGTCAGTCTTCTTGTCGTGGCTTCTGATCAATGGGAAACCCAAATTACAACTGACAGAACAAGAAAAAGATGATATTTATTTGAAAAAAAAAAAAAAACACACCTCAGCGAGAGCGAAGAGACAGCGAAAGACCGAGTCCCGTCCACCTGGGGCTTTCTGGTAATTTCTCACTCATTCTTATTGTCTGCATCAGTTTCGTTTCGTGCTTTAAAAACGAAAGGTCACTCTTGGTGAACACAAAGAATAAACTAGGGGTATTATGGTGTTTAGTCTGTTATTCTAACTAGGTTTAGAAGACAGAATTTAATGACGTGTGTTCTTCGTCCTCAACCCTTTTTTTCCAACTGTTCCTGTAACCCTTGACGTTCTTTTTAAATTGATTGATTTTAACGTCATGTCAATTTGTTTAGGGTTGTTTTATGCTTAGAGGTTAGAGACTTGCATTCAGTGTTTATTTGAATTTTGTGTATAGTTTTTTCTATCTGTCCTATAGGACATAAATAATTTGTGTTGTAATGGTTATCGTCGTAGGAAATGGACACGGCGACACGAGTTCAAATCCTGAACGAGACTGATTGCATTTCACATAGCACTAATACCCTTGGGAAAGGTATGAATCCAGTTATTCTCCCTCCAGCTATGGGTAAATAGTAGGGCAGACTAGGTTCTTCAGCCTTGGGAAGGCAGCTATTCTAGGAGAAGGAAAACTCTGAATTAAAACCTGTTAAACTCCGCTAAAAAAATTGACCTTGTGTCATATCCTGCCCGAGCGGAGGGGTTGGGTAAATAGGATAAATAATTTTTATATAGATCAAAGGGGCCCATAGAAAGGACGTTAACAAGTACCACCCCTATCTTAGAATGATAGCAATGATAAAGTTCTCCACACTCCCTAGATTTCAAAAACTGGAGCCTCACCCTCAGATGCAGTTTAGTATCCTTCCCGGGACAACCCTTCCTTGGGGAGTCGGTGCTCTTAATCCTCTGCCAGGGGTATAGTTAGCGTATTCTCAGTACCGCCAACAGGGTATATGTTGTCTTTCGAACAATTTATATTCTTCCACATTGGCGAAAACGAGAACAGTATTGGATTCGATACTCTTTGATCTGAGTAACTCGGTAACGTGATAACGCAGCATTCCTTTTTATTTTCTTTGTTAGTCTCTTTTATAATCTTTACGTTTACAAATATTTCGAGAAAATGTCCTCCAAAAATAATTCACGATTCATTCGTCAATATAAACCTATTTTATCGTCGGATATTAAATTAAACGATGTAAAGTATGAGCTTTTTACTTGTAAATGTAACTTTATTTTGTAGCATGTCTTCGTTTAAAAGTCCTTTCTGTTGGCACCCATATAATCTTATGTTCCCTCATCTTCTAAGTGACAATCATCAGGAGATTGCAGGTTCAATCCTGGCTGCATGTGAGTAACAATACAGAAATACTTAACACTTGTACCCGTCTATGGTTAAGTGAATCAGACCGAGCGACCCCCTTGGATTTTACAAAGGACGTGGTTCGTAATTCCATTTGGGCTCCCGATTTCGACAAGAAACTCCTGAAGAAGAATGGAGGACACATCAGCTGTCGTGAATATAATAATAAAGATGAAGACAATAGTCCGGAAAAAACCCTTAATGATAAAAATCAACAAGCTTTGTTTAAGAAATTCAGACAACTTTTAATCTATTCAACTATTTGGCTAATAATGCTTTCAATAACTTCTAATAAGTTCTAAATATAACAACAATGACTAAAAGAGGCTCTATAACAAACTTCCTGTAGTTTAGAATATAATAGATAGATAGATAGATTTGGTAATTTGTTTTTGTGTTTTTCTGGGATATCATGGTAAAAAAGACTGAACGTAGAGAACCTATATATAAGTTATTTAATGCAAAATTTTCTCTCTCTTCGCCCTCCCTCTCCCTCTCTCGCTCTATCTCACTCTCTCCATATATATATATATATATATATATATATATATATATATATATATACATGTGTGTGTGTGTGTGGTGTGTAAATGAATAGTTTATAAATAACAAAATACGTAAACGAGCCAGAGCTAATCACACAGTTAAACCGTTTCAAATATTCCAACCAAACACTGATAATTGTATTGAATATAAATCATTCGTTTGTACAGTTAAATGGTTTCAAGTATTAATATTTATTGTTTGCACATAGTTAAATAGTTTCAAGTATTTCTTTAGAATACAAATTAATTCATTTTAAAATTAATCATTTGTTTGTATAAAGTTAAAAGGTTTCAAGTATATTAAATGATTAGTTTTATTTGACCCCTAGATGAGACCTTAACAGCTTCCACAAGTCTAGGTCAGTATCGGCCTGGGAGTAATCGCAATTACCGTTTACCTTGCATTCCCGAAAGCTCCTAGACTGGAGCCTCACCATCAGATGGTTTAGTGTCATAGCTAGGACTCATGTTAGGGGATGGTTTTACCCCTCTGCAGAGATACAGTCTGCTTATTCTATAGTTCCAGCTAGTATATATTGGCTCTTGTTATCAAATCTTTTAAGCTTGAAAAAATTAGAAAGTGTATATAAGTGTGTATGTTCTCATCAGAAAATACATTTTTTACGATAATGGGGGTGTGTGGAAAGCTGGCAGAAGCGTCTGATGAGGTGTAGATTGCGCTGGTATGTAACCTTAGATTCGGTTCTAAAATAGAGAGGTGAAAAGCAAAATGATTTCTAGACCAATTTATATTTCAGTCTTTTCTAATATGATATCTTATAAAGACACGAAAAAAGTACCTAATCTATCTATCAATCTATCTGTCAGATACAAAACTAGAAGGCTTTACACGGGAACATTTTTTCCAGTCATGGGATTTAAGTTTGTTTTTTGAAGTTATAGAAAGAATTCTTTGATTTACTTTAGTTCTATGTATCAAACAACTCTAATGCATGCACACTAACCAAAAATTACATCCCTCTAACAAACAAACACTAAAAACTTATCAGTTTCTTCTTTGGTAATTACTATCTCTTCTCAGATTTGAGTCTTATCTGAAAATCAAGTCAACTGTCTTGTCACACTTTGATTGGAGGCATTCCAGATTTGTTTTAATCTCGATATTTTTGCATTTTAAAGATTTTTTTTTATAGTAGGTTCTTTTTGTGCTTTTTTATGTGAAATTTCAAAAGTTTTCACTTGTTACCAAGCGTATAACACAATACCACCCTGCAGCAATACTGAGCATCACTATCTTAGGAGTGGATCACACGTTTCATTTTAATTTATCTGTTGATAAACATTCTAAATTTTGTTTCTTGAAAAAAACATGCCTAAACTTATAGGTGCTTTTTATAAAAGGTAAAAAAAAAAAACTTCCAGAAATATTTTGAAAAGCTCAAACGATGCCCTTTCTTCTTTGATGAAAACTTTTTAAATGCTATCTTCGGAATTAAAATTGACTTTAGAATATGCCACTTTTGCAAAAATCGTATAAAATTGTTACTCGATAGACAACGTCTGTGTAACGTCGCAAGGAGGTCGTTTTTTTTTCATAGAGCTTAAGCTATTTTTAATCGATTTTATAAAAGGCACGTGATCACAGATGTCATACATTTTCAGAATTTGGTATGAATTGGTATAATATTTTGATACCTTACCATACACTTCCTACATTGTAAGCATAACGTACCCTGTCTGTACGATTTAAATATATTCAGTTGGAATAAATTTGAATTCACTGGAGCTTGGTGTCAAAAAGATTTATCGTATCTCCCATCAGGCCTGAATCGACACACGTTCATTTTAATGAGAGGGTCTCGCACAAATGGAGAATCACGTGTGGCCGTCACAAAAAGTACTTGTTCCTTTCGCCATGCCTCTTTAGGAGCGCCTCGGGCGCCAGTTGATAAATTTAGTTCTGCAATGCTGGTCGTGCCTAGTGGAAAAACTGTTTGACTAGAACTTTAAAAAGACACTAGGGCCTTACCAGGGCCTAAATCTCTCTATCACTCTTCCCACCTCTCTCTCTCTCTCTCTCTCTCTCTTTATCTTTTCTTAGCTATCTTTCGTAGTCTTATCTATCTATCTATCTAAATACATCAACTGTACATGTTTCATTTATTCGACATTTTTATCTTACCTTTAAACCAAATCCCTTTTTAGTATTTAATTATTATTTTCTTTGTTCATGTTTTCCTTGTCCTATTTTTTTTTAATTCCATTTTTCTTTCTATTTATACCCACTAACCAAAAAGTTTACATTGCTTTTTTGATATTGCTTTTGTTTGGCATGTTTACTTGCTCTTTTTTGCTTTCTACTTTCTTAACTCTTTTTGTTCTAGTTTCTTTTTGGCCATCATCTGACAGTATTAATCCACCCGGCGTTCAATAACGTATTTCCTTATCTTTGAGTGACAGTCAACTTCTTGAATGAATCTTCTCTTCTCTTCTTTTACTGCAGGAGTTGTGGCTGAAAATGACAGGCTTATAAGAACCTTTCCTTATTTTACTGGAAGGAAACCTACGGATTAGAATGTAGAGAGGCCAGCCGAGGAACGGAATATGACAGCCTCTGAATGTGACCAGAGCACTGAAGAGAAAGCAACAATAATATGAATAAACTATTCGTCACTTTGTTAAATATGCGGATTATTTGTCTCGGGTGGAAGGAAAGGAAAACGAAGAAGGTGAAATGTCATCTAAGAAAAAATAGTTCAGTGTCTTCAATTTGATGCTTGGAAAACTCCTTTCATGAATACTTTAACATTAAGACTGAGCTGACTATTTGTAGATATATGCCGACTAAAATGTGTGATTTTTGAATAGACACCGAATACTGCGTGCTTTTTCGACATAATATTATTCATACAAATTTATTATAAACAATTGTCGTTTTATTTTCCCTTTTATTTGGGCAAGGGTGCGCAAAGAATACTTATTTTTAACCATAACCTTGCAACGAACCGGTCGTAAATGCTAGTTTTATGATTGAAGTTATGTAACATAATACCGGAACACACACACACACACACACACACACACACACACACACACACACACACACACACATATATATATATGTATATATATATATATATATATGTATATATATGTAAAATTTAATAATATTTTTATTCTTCAACGGTGACGCAGAGGAGCATGACGGAACTGTCGAGAGTCGAAATAGCCAATGAAAACTGACTTCAGTCAAAATTGTAGACCTTATATAGTCTTAAAACTCCCACGTGACCCACACGCGATGTTTGTTTTTCATTGACCACGGCTTACAACCACGCAATCCTTGTTCATCATTGGTTATGGCTTACACAAATCCACGTACTGGTCGTTTTCCGGTAATTAGTTTGTTGATTTTATCTTCGGCCGGATGTCTCTGTCAACAGCAATCGCCAGTTTTACCGCAATTAAAGGTGATATATTACTTTTAGACAACAAGAACTTACAAGTATCAATGTATCACGATGAATATTTCTATAAATTCGGTTTCAGTCTATAAGTTATTATGATGGTGAAGAAAGCTTAATCATCTGCTGCGGAGAAAAAAAAAAAGCTAAAGTAAAAATAAAAATTTAAAAATTATAAAAAAAACAAACACTTTTCATTTTAACATTAGGAACTTTCGTTGTTTTGTTTTCTTTCCATTCCAACATTGTGGCCGTGTTAGCAGAAATAAAGGGACAACAGACACAACCTATGAACTGGCTTTCTTCATTGTTTTAGGAACCATCTCTTTTGGTATATTACATTTGTTTCTCGTTCTCTGATCACCGGTCGTCTACTCGCATCCCAGCCTCAAAAATAAAAATAAAAAAAAGTAAAAAAGAATTACGAAATACAGTTTTCCTAACTATTCGAGCATAACTGGAAAATAAAACCATTTCAGAGAGGTATTTAGTTCACACTGAGCTCCTATCATTGGTTATTAGATTCTCCAATGCTTTTACGAAGCATCACACTACAGCTACAGTCTCTTACTGACTCATTAAAAAAAACTTGGGCCGCAGCAAAATCAAGTATTTGATAGTACTGTAGTTTTAGTAACAACTGCTTTTCTGGAGGGTAGCTGCTAATTTCAGGTCTCTTGCTTTTTTAATTTAGAGATTTTGCTACTCCTAAGGTCTTTTCAACACAGACTAAAGATAAAAGTGGATCGATACGAATCGTCTCCAACAACAATGGTGATTCAATTTTATTTTCAGTTTCGTTCTGTGTGTGTGTGTGTATGTGAGGAGCTGACTCCATGGTTTTACGGTTCCAACCAAACTCAGTAGCCGATAGATTTCATTAAAGAAAACATTAGGAGAAGAGATCTAGACTAGACGGAGAGATGGTCCAGTTGCGGACAATACTGTCTCATCTCTACGTGACAACTATATCATTTGAACATCGGTAATTGTGCAAAGATACTGTAACGTCACCAGAAGACTTGAAAGTTGTCACAAAATCCTAGGCAACGACAGAAATTCGCAAATACTCATTTATCATTTGGTCTTTACATTTATAAATGCTTCAATGATTGAAGCCGTTTATATTAGTGAGTCTCCAAACCGTTCCTAAAATAGAGGTGTACCGTTGTGGCACTAAAAATACTTTAGACCTTGTTGTGACACTGCCGTGGTAAAAGTGGACGAACGCAAGAAACTCCGTTTAACTATCCACAGGATTATTTACAACCACCATTTGTTGGTAACTGCCGGGGGAAAGAAAGAGAGTATGGAAATTTAGACGACCAAGTCAACAACACAAAGATAAGCAAAATATCATAGGGAAAAAGAGAGACCTTGAATTTTTTCCTGGTTATAACATGCTCGCCTGCTGGGTCGCGTTTAGTCTTAGCCCCCACTTTGGAACGCACCCCCAAAATGGGGCTCGTAAACTTTCGTCTCTGTAAATCTTGGCTGGTGTTAAAGTGTATGTCTTCATATTATCACGTCTCGCTGACAACTGCCCAAAAGACACGAGTCGTCCCCTCACTTCCGCCTGTCGTGTCAGGGGCAGAAACATTAACTTCCGCTGATTCTACACATGCGTGCCACAATTTTTTGGGACCTCTTGTTTTCCCAAGTAATTTGGCCTGGCTGTTCGGAGACTATTTGCTTTTTCATTCACTGATTTATCGATTTATTTATTTATTCAATTTCAATTTTATATGAGCTTTTGAATTAAATTTCGTTGAAAGGGTGTTGATGATGGGAGGCCATTGCAAATGTAGAGAGTTTTACATCTTCCCTTTTAAAGACAAAGAAAATATTTGCATCTTCTGAATGGCTCAATAAAGCCTCTAGGAAGGGTTTCTAACTAACGTAGAAACCTCTAAAAAAGTCTGCTCTGTCATATTCCAAACATTAAACAGCTTCAACTTAAAACGCAAACATTCCCATCATTGTTTCAATAAGCGTCATCTAACCTCTACTGTTTATCAAGCACATTTACAGTTCCATTATTAGGGTTGGGACGCTGCTGAGGGGAGATATTGCAGAACAACAGTTCAGTTGATTACGCAAATATTTATTCTGATGTTGATCAGTACTTTTGAGTCATATCAAAAAAGATACTAGGACACTTATAAAATATTGACACATAAATATACTTATGACCAATGGTTGCTTTTATTCGGCAAAATTATGTGAATATAACATCACTTTTTGTATTTTTCTTGGTCCACCTTAAGCTATTTTCGTAGAATACATATTGGATTTATCTGACTTGCCACCAAGTCAAATTTGACACATTGTCATTATTATAGTAAAAATTGACATAAATCGAGGCATATGTGTGGCTGTCATGAAAATATCTGCTACCCTCGCAATTCCCCTCTTTTTATGCACTAAAACGTAAAGTCAATACCGGTAAGTAGGTACTCCCTGATGAGTTAATCCGGCGATCCACTCAGCCAGAACATTAGATTGGTCTTTGAACCCAGGTAAGTTTAACTAGGTTAAAGGGTTTTATCAAAGTTTTTAATACCTGAAATCTTTTAAGGATTATACCTATTCAACAAGGTTTCAGACCTGAATCAGTTTGCTAAAAAATAGCAACCATTATCATTTTGCTTTTTCCATTTAAGGAAATAAAAGAACTTGTTTAAGACCACAATGCATTAAAATGACCTTACCATTTTTAAGAACAAGAGATGGATTAGAAGAGCAATCAGCCATTAATGAATGAACTTTTTACACCAGTGTAATTGTTTATCAGATTAGATTATCATCACGCTTCAGTAAGAGTTCTTTCTGAATTACGCCCTTCTCAAAGTAAAACAAGTAAAAAAAAATCAACATTCTACTCCTGGACCTTTAAAAATCTTTGAGCACCAACTTTCGAAACTAGTAAGAAATATCCCTCTATCTCAACCACAAAGACGACTTAGTCCAAGATGTGATAAAATGAATTAAAAAAGAAAAAAAAAAACAATCTAAATAACCTGAAGTCTGTTCTTTTTAAATTCTTCATATTGTGTATGGTAAGAAACTCTAAAAAATGATTTTCATTACTATTTTCAGGGGCTAACGAAACATGAATAAATAATACAAAAAGGGCACGAGTAGCGTTAGAGTTATTGCTTAAGAGATGGACTTGACGACCCTTATTCAAATATTAGTCGATGCTGTTTGCATCTTATAACCCGCTAATTTTCTTAGAAAAGGAATGAATACAACACCTGGTGAGGGCCAAAGAATATCTAGTTTAAAAACATGATAAAATGGTTAAAAAGGAAAAACTATGAATGAAATATTTGAAAATCAAAAGAGGTTATTTATCTGAACTTTAGAAAACTGAATGAACTTTGTAAACCTAGCATAATTGTTTACAAGATTAGATTGTTTACTATTGTTCTATGCAAAGAATTTTTTAAAATTTATTTCTACGCTTAGGACGACTCAAGGTAAAATCGAAGATAATGGTACGAGGGTGGTTGGCACGAATCCTGAGAGCTAAAAAAAATCTGTTGTTAACGTTCTGACCTTTAAAAAATTGAATACCCACTTTTGAAACAAATAGAAAATATGTTCCTACCTCAGCCACGAAAAATAACCCTTCTAAAATGTACTAAAATGGATTAAAATAAAAACACTATCCATAGAATATTTTGAATGATGAAAATGCTCCTTTAGAAAACTGTTTTTAATATTAAGTTATATTCACATCATGTTTACGTGAAGCAATTGAATTGAAAGATAGATTAATTGATTTTAATGGCGTGCCAAAACGTCTAGGGTTCTTATGTGACACCACGGGCTGTTAAATATTTAATTAATATGTAAACATTAGAATTTATGAAATATATGAAAATTAATATATATACATAACAAAAACAAAAAGATCCTTAAAATAAGTATCTTTATATTCAAGGCTTAAATTGACCTAAAAAACTAGTTGATTGTTCCTAAAGGTCAGTTAAGTGCGAAACAATTGGTTTTTATTTTAAAGGTCAGTGAATTTATTTAATTTTTCGGTTGTCAACTAATTTCATCGATCATAATAATGAAACGGGTCATTCCGTAAAACATATTTTTCTAGTCCTTATTTTAAAGGTCAATGTCAAAAGGGAGATTAAATTTTGCTCCACCCTAAATAAAGGTGAGCTGGGCATAGCTCATCCAGTCAGGTGAGGCTGAGAATTTTTTTCAACCCCATTGCTCTAAACCTGTTCGCATTGGTGAAAGCATATAAAAAGGGTTTTCCCAATACCTGTAAGATAAAATCATGAACTAGGATTGGCTGACCAATGGGAATATGACTCCTAATTGTCTCTTATTGGACAACCAATCAGAAACCTTTTTTATATCCAGATATTGATCTATAAAAATAGAGTGAAAAAATGATTCTTTTGAGAGGATGAGAAAGGGACCAAGAAGAAACTCAAGACTGCCAAAGAAACATCCCTTCCATTCTAGACCCGAGGCACTCCGAACAACCTTCAGACTTTACAAAAATTCAAAGTCCCAGATTTTAGAGACATTAGTGACACTCTAACCGCACATAATCGTCAGTCTTCCTCTCTCGATGTTCTTTCTTCTTCTTTTTGCCAGCAAAGCAAACGTCGTTTGTTTGTTATTTATTGTCTCACAAATGTGTTTCAATAAAAACGATTTCTTGTTGTTGTTAAACAACGGGTTTTCATTATCCTTTGAGTTGCTAGACGATTTAGCCACTCATATTACCTGACCGTCAGAAGAAGATCCGGCTGAATTGTGTCAGCCCCGCTCCGTGGATCTTTCAAACCCAGCGTTGGCACGGAAAGATTTGACAAAGCAAAGAGTCAGAAGCTAATGTGGTAGCCACGAACACAATAGCCACAACAAGTACTGTGACTAGTTGTCACACCACATTGAACTCCGTGACTAGCATAGGACCACACTTATATGCCAAGAGGTTATGGGATCGCGCTCACTCTATGTTTATATTTACAAATTTTGATTAAGATTTAGCACATGGTTATGAAATGTAAAGTAATCCTATATAATTCAAATAATTTGCAAAGAGATTTATAGGACATATAGATATGACCCTAAAGGGTACTAGCAGCCTAATCACTGTGAGCTTGAGAGTAATTTCGATGAAAGGGTATTCCACACACCTCAGATTTCTAAAAGTGGAGCCATAACCCTAGATGAGGTTTCATGTCATACTCATTGCACTTCTTTGGGTGTGTGGAGATAACTCCTTTTCCGAGGTTTCAATGAACATATTACTAGCACCGCTTACAGGACGGAAAACAGCCGGTGTAATTGCCATTGTAAAGATCCTCATGAATATATATAAGATGCTCATGAATATCTATCTATCTATCTATCTACTCAGCATTTCTCAAGAAGGAAAAAATTTCAAGAGGCAATATTTTGAAAGAACATACACGTTGAAATGGCACACAACACCGGCCTTGCTTGTTGAACAAACACTTTTACATTGCCGAAACAACCGTGTGAACAAAGGTAACGCTGTATACTATTATATGATGTTTGACCTTCTTTCAATAGAAGGTAATACCTCACGCCCAGTAAACTTGTTTAAATATTTCTAACCTCTTCTTTTTCTCCTACTCCAAAGAAGAAAAAAATCGTGCTTCTTCAATCTACGAAGAAAATAATCGATTTTTAGCTGGGGTGGGCGGAAAATGTCGGCCTGCAAGAAAATTGCTCATTCCACCACTCGGCAGAATAACCCACGCTTCGCCGATTAACTATGGGATGTGTTCAGTGTCCTGAAAGAAAGCAGCAAATGTTATGGCCTCAGTGTTTTCACTTTCTCTTTAAGTTTTGCTTCGACTTATTTAAGAGATGTAAACTTTCGGTACGATTATCTGCCTACATAGATACGGAGATAGCCTGACTGAACTGCGATGCAGTAAAAGGAATAACATGTTTGAAAAACGGGAAAGAAATATATAGAGTCCCCCACATTCAGCCAGAAACTCTCTTTTATTTATAAAAATGGACATACTCGGAAAAACAAGCTTATTTATAATATATATGTTAACTGGTGATGTTTTTTTTTTTCGATTTGTTCATGTCTATCTATTATTGTCTTCATATCTATCTATCTATCTATCTCAATCTGTTTACATTCTTCTATAAATCTTGTTCTAATTTAAATATCCAAAATTTCCTTTCATCTAATTAAATGGACATTTTAATGAGCTAAGGTGTTCGAATGAGGACTCTCCATAACATAACGATTTGATCTCCTGAGTTAATTTTACTAAATTTCATTGAGTTTGCGTTACCATTCTGAAGAATCACATACTTTCCGTTGACCAAGTGAACGTAGTTTTTGCGTAAATCTTTATTCTTTACGCGTTCTAGACAATAAAGATCTACTGTGATTAAACTTATTGTAAGAAAAATGGAAAAAACACGAATATTAGCATAATCCATTGGCTTCGTAGACAAATATCAACAGATAGGGTCTCAGTTTCAAGTCGAATATCAGTTTTCATCAAGAATATCATTTAATACAAATATAAAATGTCTTCACAAAGGGAAGTGACAGATGCTTCGCCTTTCTCTAGTTATTGTCCACATTAATATCGCTGTTATCTTATCAGCGGGACGAACAGCGACCGAAAAATAATTTATTTTGTAATAAATATCAGTTAATTAAATTTTTTAAAAAATAAAAAAAAAAGAGAAAATTCATTTCTTTGAAAGAATCAAAAAAAAAAAAAAGAACTAATTTCGCAACGGGTTTTTCTCTTCAATAATAGTGGAAATAGTTTTTATGAAAATTCATTTTACGTTTGTTCCATTGTAACGGTTCTTTTTTTCCCGAAAACCTGATGTTTTTTCTCTTTTCTTTCTGCTCTCTTTCACCCATTCTCTCTTTCTCTCTCTCTCTCTCTCTCTCTCTCTCTTTGTTTCACAGAGACAATCCCACACCGATACGCAACAAACCCCCTCTCACATACATACACGCATGCACTCATAGAGTCTCTCTATCTCTCTTATGCACACTCTCTCTCCCTCCATACACACTCACTGTCAAACACACACATACACACTCATTCTCTCTCTCTCTCTCTCTCTCTCTCTCTGTTTCACAGAGACAACCCCACACCGATACACAACGCACACCCTCTCACATACATACACACGCATACACTCTCTCTCCTCCACACGCACTCACTCTCAAACACACACATACTGACTCATTCTCTCTCTCACTTTCTCTTATATACACACTGACTCTCTCTCACACATACATACTCTCTCTTTCTTTTTCACGTACATATACATATACACATTCATTCTGGTCTATCTCTCTCTCTCTCTCTCTCTGACACTTACATACTTATAACTAAAGACAATTAAGCTTGCACAAAAGTCTTCGTCTTGAACAGGAAAGGAACCTGTAGTCTGAAACCGATTTTTAAAAAAAAATTAAGGTTCGGTTTGGTTTTATGGCATATCAAACATTGTTGGTCATTCAATGGCAAATCCTTTTTATAATTGTGTTAGTTATATGATTTCTAAACACATTTTGTAGATAACGTTTTTAAACAAGCCTAAACAGTTCTATTTCAAACTATTCAGTTTAGCTTAAGTACATTTTTTTACACAGAGTTAAACGTAAAAACATTTCCATTTCAACTATTTCAAACAATTCAGTTTAGCATTAGTACACGGTTTTTGTTTACATACAGTTAAAGGTAAAAACAGAACATGGTTAAATGTGAAAACAGTTCTATTTCAAAGTATTCAATTTAACATAAGTACAGTTTTTGTTTACATCCATTTAAATGTAAAAACAACCGATTGGTCACTTTTACTGTTTAATTTTATTTAAGTTTTCATAATTCTCAGAGACATCAGGAGTTGATTTTCAAATCCAGATACAAATCCAGCGATACATCCCTTATCCAGCTACCTCTTCATGGTATGATGGCAAACAAGCTAATCACGGGTATCACAACTGAAGAGTGAGTTCTGTGGTTATTTTACGCCCCATTATTTAAGAGTTGTGCGAGATATAAGACATGGTTAGTTTTTAGGGTGCTTCTCCTAATAAAATGTTCAGGGACCTAGTATAGAAAACTGGTGTTTGTGGGTGTGTTTCTCACTATGTGCTGTGAACACTGAACAAAGCTAAACTAAGCTATGCGTAGTAAAATACCACATAGCCCAGAGGTACCCGTGGTGTAATGATTATAGTCGTACGAAATGGACACGGCGACCAGAGATCAAATCCTGGATGAGTCATTTTGCATTTCACATAGCGCTAACACTTTTGGAAAAGGTATGAATCCGACTCCTCTCACACGAGGTATGGGCAAAATATTTGGGAAGACTGGGCCCTTTAGTCCTGGTATGGCAACCGCTTTAGGAAAAGGAAAAATCGAAAATCAAACCTGTTAAAGACCGCATAAGAATGACCTTTTGTCGCATACTGCTCTTTTGTAGGGGTTGGTATATAAATAGATAGCTCTTATTCCCTCATTAAAAATTACCTATATAAACGTTAACTTAAAGAAAAAACAATTCATCATACATGATTATTGTTTAAACTCAGGACGGGATTCCTTGTGACGTAATAGCTAAGGTTTTGGACTGTAACATTGTATTAACTGAGCTCGAACTCCGGTCGTTTCATTACGTTTACTTTCAGAGTAATACCCATGCTAAAGGTATTGGACTATTTTGCAACATGCTATGGGTTAAGTAAGACCACATCTGTTCTTTCACAAGGAATCCTCTTGCAATAAATACCCCTCAAATTTTGATATGCCATTAAAAAAAGAAGGCAAAAGAAATTTGATTTCCCAAGTATTCAGTAGTCATTTCTCATGTCGAAATAAAAAAGTCAAACTCACTCACTTATGATATATATATATATATATATATACGATGAAGACGAAAGGGGATTAAACTACACTTATTGTACCTCTGCTAAGGAGTAAACTCGTCCTTAAAAATGGTTGGATGCTGAAGTTCCACTCTTACCCTGACTGTTAGTACAATTTAGGGTCCAATCCATGGGACAAACAGATATGTTTTCAAATTATTTGTTTGAGATAGGAATACTTGATATCGTATAAGTGCACACACACACACACACACACACACACACACTCAAGTCTAAAGATGAAACTTCACAAAAAACATCAAGTCTCGGTGGCTTAGTCCATAATGTGCTTTACTGCAATATTATATTGAATAATTTCCAAAGTCAGTCACGCTATTATGTTCACTTTTGAACTAATATCTTTGGTAAAAGTTGGAAGCTATTATCCCTCTCAGCAATGAGTTAAAAAATAGCACTACTGTTTTCTACAAGAATATCTCAAGCATTAAATGACCCAAGAAGGTTGATATGCAATTAAAAACATTGAAACCAAACGAAGAAATCAACTTTGCCAAGTATCAGGTGAATCTTTGTTTCTTTACACTGAGAACATATCTTTAATAGCAGTTATATCATCATCATCATCATCATCATCAAGTAACGTTACTGAATCTCTCTCTCTCTCTCTCTCCTTTCGTTCCTATAATCCATCGTTCCCAGCAGGTCTTTCAGATAACATCCTGTGACCGCACAAAGCTGTTGTAGTTACGTTCTTATTGCTCGGCCAAAACTGACGTGACAGAGTGAAGGTGTTCATGGGAGAACGCCACTTATGAGTTCATCCTTGCTTCTCTCGCTGTGTCCCGCATGTTTGTTTATCTTATTTGGATGGTTTTAGAGATAGGAGGCAACTGGCTGTGCATGTGTTGCTTCGTGGGATATTGCTTCCCAGATTTGTTCAATACAGCCCCTAGCATTTCTGCGCAATTTTTTCTCTATACTTTTCAACAGCGTCCATATGCTGCATCCATGCAGTAGTATTGACACAACCGGTACTTGGAAGAGTAGAGATATAATGAAATATGTTATATTATAAAGAATAACAAAGATTGTAACATAATCGTCTATACAGCTACACTTTTTCTCCTCTAAATTTGATTTCATTTTTGTAGGTTTGTTGGATGGTGTTTAAATGGCATATAAAAAATTATATATATATATATATATATATATATATATATATACATATATATATTCGTTTCTTTTTTCTTTTTAATGGCATATCAGAATTCGTAGGCTATTTAATGCCAAAGTCATCTTTGTTGGAGAATAGTAGTCGTACTATAAGTGGATGGATGTTACTTTCTGGTTTAAGTAAAGGAACTAAATCACCGGTCAGTCTACTCATTCAGATAAGATAATTAACATCCTTAACAGCATAGCGGCTATCTTTTGAAATTCATGCTTGACATTCTGAAAATTTAGCCAAAGATGTAATGTAGCCGGGGTATATCTCTCTAACGAGTGGTCAGAGGTATTTCGACGGTCAGAGAGGAATATGTATCACAAAGGATAGACGATCGGGAATAGTGTGTGCTTGAGCGAAAGAAAATGTATCCGACCATCAACCTAGAGAGTGATGAAGTTCTCTCGAATCAAAAATCTAGTTGGTATCAGATGCGAGCACAAGATTATCTAATTATCAGCCTCTGTTTTTTTTCTTTTTTCTTCAAACAATCAATCGTATTTTGATTTATTATCGTCGGACAAAAAAAGACAAACAGAAATTCTTTGTGTTGGTGTCGGTTAGACTTAACGTGACGAGAAAAAAATATCTTGCATTCAGAAAGAACTGGGAAAACTGCTTGCATCTGAAAAACGAAAAAAAAAAACGTGAATTCGACTACCGTTCGATGAAAGAACAGGTAAAGAACCACCATCCGAAAACCTTCACCCGACAAAACAGTCTGAAGTAGCTATCAATCACACACTTTTCTGACCTCAAGTAACACCACAGTTGGTTCTCGCAGCTTCAATTTATAGAAATAGCACCGTGAATACTACACATAATCCGTTTTAATGTTGCCGCGGGACCAAGAGTGTTCATGCCTTTCTGAAGGGTATTAGTCAAAAAGTGACTGCCCAACTAGAGTTCGAACTCATTTATTATAATGTCGTCGTCAAGCACGTTCACCATTATGCAACAGAGACTCCAACTATATATATATATATATATATATATATATATATATATATATATATATATATATTCTCTAACTGAATAGGCATTGATATATCATTCCCACAGAATGACGACAAACCAACTAAACATGGTTGTATCGCGAGGTACAGCTTGAACATCCTAAATTAGTAGTAAAGATTCTTCTGTCCCGAAACCATGCTTTAACCCGCAGACATTATCTAATGAAGTATTTGTTAGAAGCGGCATTACTGTTCATATACATCACACACACACACACACACACACATACATACATACATATATATATATATATATATATATATATATATATATATATATATATATATATATATCATATTTACCAACCCCTCCGCTCGAGCAGGATATGATAGAAGGTCAATCTTTTAAGCGGAGTTTAACAGGTTTTAATTAAGTTTTCCTTCACCAAGGCTGAAGAACCTATTTACCCATAGCTGGAGGGAGAATAATTGGATTCATATCTTTTCCAAGGGTATTAGTGCAATGTGAAATGCAATCAGTCTCGTCAAGGATTTGAACTCGTGTCACCGTGTCCATTTGCTGGGACGATAACCATTATACCACGGGCACCTCATATATATATATATATATATATATATATATATATATATATATATATATATATATATATATTGTGAAACAAACCCTTATTAATAATGGGTTTTCCAACTACAACTTTGGTATAGAAATTAAACATTTCATTAATAAAACTGACGAACATAACATAAAATGTCCTAAACTATAAGCAATTAATAAAACTTTACTACAAAAACCAATTTCATAAGATAGATGAACATACACTAAAAACCCTTATCCAAAAAATATCCTCTTACCGATCCTACTACAACAAATTTAAAACCTCCAACCTAATTATTTCCAATAATACTTCTCTCCTCAATGAATTTCTTGATAGGAAAAACGTCATATATATGTTAAAATGTCCCTTGGGTGACTCTTTGTCTCCAAAGAAAATAATACGTATGTTGATCTTAACACGACAACTCTTTCAAGACAGCCTACGATGTAACTTAATGATTCTAGCTCCATAGGTTTACATCTTAAAACTCATTAATTCCCAAATCAAAATTTCAGATAATTCTAGTTGAAAACACTATTATAGTACACAGAATTTAAATACATCGGCATCTTAGTTTTATCCGACTCTGTATTTACGTAATTTTGTAAGGTTATAAAAACCTGAAAATTCTTTCAAAAACTCTTTTTAAAATACTCTTTATACATGCAAGCAACCCCTGATGATGGCCTATGAAAGGTCCGAAAGTCCCCGGGACAATTTTGGTAAATTCATTAACCAATTCCAACCTGAAACCAAAACATTTATCAAGAAACTTGAAATTATCTTAATAAAATTATATAGTCAAAATGTGTCATTATTTAATCAAATATGCTTAAATAAAAGACTGCTGCCCAACTGAACACACACACACACACACACACACATATATATATATATATATATATATATATATATATATATATATATATATATATATATATATATTACTTGAAATCTTTGATTAGCCCCTTATTTCTGTCAATAAATCTTGAACCAAGTGACTTTACACAGTTAATACTGTGACGAAACTAATGCCCTTATATTCCAATACAATAATTTTAAAAGTAAAGAAACAAGCCAATGTATGTATCTGTGATCATTCGGCTATTAACCTACGTATGTATTAAAGAATATTAATTTGCTTTGCATGTTAAGACTGTTATGGATCTTCTATTTGTCAAACAGTAAATGGGGAGTCCTATTGGCGTAGAGGCGTATACTGGACTACGACAATCTAGTAAATGAATTTGACCTCTAGTCACGGCATTATGTTCAATTTTAGATAAACACACTTGGGAAAGATATGAACCCCTTATTCTCTCCAATCATGGGTTATTTAGTACTACTCCGTTCGCCAATGGTCCAGAAGACCTGGGCTCAATACCAGGTCGCGTCATACCAAAGACTTTAAAACTTGATACCACCTTGCTTAACACTCAACAATATAACGTACGTATCAAGGGTAAAGTGGAGCAATCCAGGGAAAGGAGTAGCGCCCTCTCTTACACCTTGGTGCCTTGCTATTGAAAAGGAGCCTTCTGGTCACCCTCGACTACGGTCGCCAACTTTATTGTGTACTACTCCTGTTTTTATACATGTATAGCTTTGGAAAGAAAGTTTAATATGCAGTTCAAACAAAGAAACTAAAACATACAGTAAATTTAGTATCATCTAGTAGACAAAATCTAGGTGTATATAAATTATTGTTCAGATATCTGAATCACCATGCAAAATATTTAATCTTTTATCAAATTCTTAAAACTTAAAATAAAAAAATGGCAATAGTAACTGCCAGTCCACTTTCTTTCGTGATCATGTGGATTAATGTTTCTATTTCTTTTCGAAAAATTTAGATAGTCCACTTGCACATTACTACTAAAAAGACATAAATAGGAAAATATTCTTATTTTTTACAAAATAGAATCATAATACGATCATTATTTAGTGAGAGAGAGAGAGATAGAGAGAGAGAGAGAGAGAGAGAGAGAGCTTTACAAAAACGAATAGTTCGCAAAAATAACTTTATCGAAGAAATTTTCCAATATTTAATTCAAGGATAAAAAAACTCTGGGGATAATAAATTTTCTGCATGATATTCCGGATGTGAATTGGCTTAAAACTTACCATTTGCCAGAGGTTATCTTCCTGTCTAATATTTTTTATGCTTGACAAGAAACTGATCGCACGGAAAGTATTTATGAACATAACTCAAATGATAAGTAGACGTCATAAAATATTCCGAGATTTGCACAATTCAGAATAAAAGTCACAAATCCATCTTGTCCAAAACGGAGACAATATCAGCTGACCGATTCTGAGCGCGTGCGCGCGTGCACACACACACACACACACACACACACACACACACACACACACACACACACACACACACACACACACACACACAGAGAGTCTGTCGATCTAATTTTCACAAATACCCATAGACTTTATATATATATATATATATATATATATATATATATATATATATATATATATAAATAAAGGGTTAACCCCTGACATTCAATGGTCCATACTGAAAAAATCTAATACCCCAAAGTCTTTCGATAATAGGTGCAATCTGTGTCTTGAAAAAATCCACATTTTGCTTTTTCCAGAGCCAAAAAAAATATTAAATAAGAGAAATGAACTAATAGCTAGGTGTATACATAGGGCTAAATTTAAACTATAAATAATTAAAACATTTATTTAAAAAAAACATAGTTAATTTTTAGAATTTATGTAAATGAATAAATAAAATAAATTGTTAGATAGAAAATTGTGAAAAAACATATAATACATACATACTACTCATAAAAAGTGTAACTGATTAATGCTTTCTAGATAGATTTGAAATTTTAAAATATTTTAAATAAATTAAATATTTGTTTTAGTTTAATATATCTATTAATGTATCATTAAGTGAGTTTATTAATTAAAGTTTAAATCTAATTCAATATAAAATCTGTAATTTAGGTCAAAATGAAATTAAAAACTAAAAAATTAAAGAATTTTTTTAAAATAAATTTACTACATTTCTAACCAAAATTAAAATTTAAAACGGAAGTGGGCTTAATGAGGAGATAACACTTCACCCCTCTTCTATCCCCTCCCACTGTTCTGTGTCTATTCTAGTTTTTTTTATCATAAGATCTGAAGAAGTCCTGTTAATTTTTTTTCGTGTTTTTGGAAATTTCAAAAATGCGTAACAGGATGGAAATAAATTTATAATCCTATGTGACCGGGTTCGTTGTTTTTCTTAAAGAATTTATTGCTCTGTATTATTATTATTACATTGAGCTCTTTACTAGGAAAATTAAAATATTTATTCATGAATAATTTCTTGTCCTGATGGAATTACTCCCAACTCCGGTTTAACTGGACCAATGAATACTATATATATATATATATATATATGTATATTTTGGCAGCATTTCTTCGTTGATACAAATTTCATTAAACATAATAGACATTTTCTGTTTATATATTTTCTTCTGGATCCGTTCGAATTCCCGTATTACTTTTATCGTATTCGGGGGAATTGATTTATGTATTGTCCATAGTTGTATGTATCCCTAGTACTTTCTGCCCAACTTTGGGCCATCATCAGCGGAGGATCTATTACAAAAGTGATCTAACTTTTGTTTTAGCATATTATTACTATGTAAGAGCGCCTTTACCGTTGAAGATTATGATGTTTGCTTTTAAATGGGTTTCTATAATTAGTGTCAGTAGCTAAAGACATTTAAGTACATTAGCACTGGTTTGAAAATTAATTCTATTAAGTGTCGGTTGCATGTTTCTAATATGTAGTGCTTCGAGAATCTGTAGTTTTTGTTTATTATTTTGATGTTCTAATATTGTTGTGTTGTCGGTGAGAATTTTCTGTAATTGTGTTGTTGGGCATGCATGTTTTTTTAAATGCTGAACTACTGAATAAAAGTAATACGGGAATTCGAACGGATCCAGAAGAAAATATGTAGGCATAAAATTCTATTATGATTAATGATTTATATATATATATATATATATATATATATATATATATATAAATGTATATATATATATATATATATATATTAAAGTAATAATGGATCTGAATCTGACAGTATGAAGAAAGTAGAAAAGCAGAATAATCCAAATTAGATGAATTTATTGTGATGTAAAGACAACGTTAAACGTTTTGGTTTTATAATCTTCATCAGGACTTTGATATCAGGAGAATTGTTCACACAACGATGGAGGCTTGTCGAGATAACAAGAGCAAATAAAATATATACAATGAAACGATACAAACGTGCATATAGCGTTCTTAATTTAATCAGTATTAAGTACGTGTTTGGCACATGGAATGATATTTTCAAATATCATTCCACGTGCCAAACACGTACTTTTCGTTGTATACATTTTCCTTCCCGAGACTGGTTGTTCTTCAATTCGTGCCTATGCTCTTCAAAAAGCTTGGAAAAATTGTTGGGCTGATTGGATTCTATAGGCTTTGTTAGGTACGATTCTGAAGTCAAACCGCTAGTACTCCATCGGAAAACTCACCTTCTGTTACATCTTGCTCGTGGCGGAGTGTTTTTTGATAAAACAGCAGACTTTGAATTAGAACTTTAGATATTTATTCAATTTTCACATAGCTCTGCTAGTTGCTGTGAAATAGTTAACATAAAAATCTTGTATCCTTGTGGCAATGATTTTGATCGTCACAGAATATCTGAAAAATTTAGCCCAGAATTAGTTGTTTAATTTCCTTTTTAGCTTACAAAGACCTAACCAACAATTCGAGAAATCTAACTAGTGAAAATATTTTTATTCAAACACCCACTTTCCACCTTTTCCTTCGTTTCCTTCACAAATTATTCATTTCTACCGTTTCATTCTTCTGTATTATATACACAGTGAGCTATATATACACACTGCACAAATAGATGACTGTTCTCAATGGATATGGTTAAAAAGAATATGTTTGAGGGTACTGTTCTAATTCCTTTAACTTTCAAATATTTCTTTTAATGCAAACGTTCAAGCGAGTTTTTGAAATATCCTCGTTGTATTCATCTAAGCAGCTTCTTATCTCGAAGGCTTTACTGTGAATTGATAATTTGTTGATTTTTCAAAACTTTGATTCACTTTTCACTTAAATAATGAGAATTATTCAAAAACGCTACCCGAGTATTTATTTCATAAATCAAAATAATCCTGGTATTATCCCTGATGCGTGTTATGTCTCTTTTGATTAAGCGATCGCCTTGTGAGTGTGCGGGAAAAAAAACAAAAAAAAAAACAGAACACGCTTCAAATATGGTACAATCTGTTCTTTATTACCACCGCTTAGTTAGCAAGGCTGCTTAAATACGTGGAAATGAATGACAAGTACAATGTTCGGGGGAAATTCGAGGTCTTTCTCTATTCTTGTGGGAACCAGCGCTTTTCAGATCTATGAATTGCTCTTTCTCACTCAGGCCACGTTACGAAAGTTCTCGCCCCTGTCCCCAGCTATAAAGAGACCGAATTAAGTGACCCAGCATCATTTATTAAGATGCTGAGAACAACGAACCCCTACTGTCTTCTGGGTGGGTGGTACGCTTGCCCCGTTCTCGTCGCTACTTAGATAACCGATAGAGTCCGATGATATCGGCAACCCTTGTTAATTGTAGGGGTGCCAGATAAAGCATATTTTATCACATTTAGCCTCCCGGTCAAAAGGTTTAACTTTGTCAATTCGTCTTTCTTCCGACTGCTGGCTTTTGTTAATAACTTATCTATTCGCACACCATGACCAATTCACTTTAGCACTCGTTTACAATATAACATCAAATGCCAGATTTTCTTTGAAAAGGCGTCGCTTTCATAGACATGAATAATTTGTGCACTAAAGCAAATGATCCTTAGGTTCATGTAAGAATAACCATTTTCCACAAATTCTTGGATGTTATTTATCTAACGTCGTCATTCGAATTAAACAGCTTTATACTTTTCTCTTCCATATTTTGTTTTTCACATTGTCTGCTACTAAGCCATTTTCTGAAAAAATCGAAGATATAAAAATGTAAATACGATTGCCATATTTAGATATTTCGAGATCGAAATTGACAATCCTGTTTCATTAAACCGAATGGAACTTGGTTTTAGCATCAAAAATTGATTAATTCTTACGGCATGTCAATCTGTCTAGGTTTATCAAATACCTACAAGTTAGGGAATCGCGTACATTATATTTTTAAATTTTCATTTTTTGTATAGTTTTTTCTTCTGAGGGTTTTTGCTCTCGGTCCTATCAAACGTGAATATTTTTCGAACAAGAATGATTGGATCCTAACTGGTACGACCACTTCAAATCAGAGTGGCCCTGAAAATAATGACAATAAAAGGATTCTCCACACTTTACAAATCCCTAGAACTAGAGCCCTACCATCAGATGCAGTTTTGAATTATACTCAGATGACCCTCTTATCATTAATTTTGTGGGGATGTCTCACCTTTCTGCAGGGGATACAATCAGCGTATTCTAAGCTCCTGTGACAAAACGATTGTTATCAAAGAGAAAAAAAATATTGTGAAAATAATCATTTTAATCAAGAAAAAAGCGAATGAAAGCTAAAGAAGATATGAAATATCATCATGAGGTTTTAACTTATATTAATGTCCATACGGAGGATTGCTTTACAAATCGTAGTGTACGCATTTGTCCCACCCATTCCCTTAGGCAGGATGTGATGCAAGGTCAATTCTTAAGCGGAAGAAAACTGGCTTAAATTCAGGATTTTCTTTCTCCTGAACTGATTACGTGGCACCGCTCAAATACCGCAGTCTATCCAACTATTTACCCATACTGGGGGAAGAACAAATTAATTTTTTTTCCCCTAAAATTAGATTGAACTGAAGCTCAAATAGCTTCGTTCAGCATTTGAACTAGCGTCACTTTCATATATAAAAACTTTAGCTAGTGTGTTGCAGTAATAGCCTTTTGTCTGGAATTTGTGAATTCAGTGATTTTGGAATATCAATTTAAGAAAAGTATCTCAAATTAGCCTAAATGGCTTTTTACTTGGACCTAGCAGTCACCTTTCTCTCTGCAACAGTCAAATAAGGGTTCTGTCTTTGATTTCTATCAACTTCATTTCTTCGCATCTTTCCTGCAAACTCACTCCTGCTCGTCTACAGCACATGCTTCTAGAAAACTCTAAACTTCTCAGTGTCTGCGAGCAAACTAAACTTCTGAGCTTATATTTATTGATGAAATGTTTCCTTCAGGCTCGGTCAAGAGGTATTCTCATAAACCACACAATTTCCGCAGCTATCTGCCTGAAAACCCTCACCAATTCGTCGATAATATTATTACATCACTTTTCACCAATCAGTTTTATTTTCTTATAAGAATCCCATAGCATTTGACCACTGGATACCTTATTACTATTTCCACAACAATTTATATTCTTCTTCAAAAATTAATCTGCTGGAATTTTATTTCCCACCTGGATTTTAGGCTATTAGAGACCATCTCCAGCGAAACCGGCTACTCAAGCAACGAATGTTTTGAGAACACGTGTTCTCTATTCACTCAACAAATATGCCAACCCAACACCAAATCTGATGAATTTTTATAATACAAAACTAATCTTCTTATCAAGTAAAAAGTTATTTTCATTATTATTTACTCAGTGTACTCGTGTAAAATTATCTACTTACTAAAAAAGAATTTCTACTGGTGACTATTTGTTTGCATACAGTTAAATTATTTCAAGTCCTTCAAACACTTATAATTCTATTTAATATTGATCATTCGTTTTCACACAGTTAAATAGTTCCAAATATTTTTGTTTAACACAAATATTTCATTTAGTATAAATCATTTGTTTGCAAACTGATTGAAAGTATTTCTATGTAACTCTAATAGTGTAATTGCCATCTGTTTGAACCCAGTTAAACGTATAAACCTGATTTGTAAGTGAGAAATTTATAAGCATTTTTATTTTAAAAAGTTAGAGTTAACTTATTTACACACAGTTGGGTATTGCTATTCTTTGCACACTGTTAAATACTTGCAATTATTGCTATCTAAAACTAATATTTCTATTTAATATTAATCATTTGTTTTGTACACTGGAAAATGGTTATAGAATTTAACCCTAATTTAATACTATCTAACACAAATAATTCTATTCAACATGATTCATTCATTTACTCACAGTCAAATGCTTCCAAGAATTGCTATGTGATACAAATGATTAAATTTTTGCTCACGAATAATCGTTTTCAAGTAGTCTTATCTAAAAAGTTATTTTGCATTCATTTAAATGACTCCACATATTGCAATCAAACACCAATATTTTAAATTGTACATAGTTAAATGGTTTAGAGAATTGCTATCTAACATTAACAATTCAATTTAACATCAATCATTTGTTTGCAAATAGTTAAATGCTTAAACAATTCTATTTGAACCAAAGATGGGACCCAAAAGTTAGTACCACTACGGGCCAGAGTGGATCTGGGAGTAAATGATAATAAATGGGTATTTCATTTTCTTCACAATTCCAAGACTGGCACCTCACTATCAGATGGTTTAGTACACTCACTGTTGGAGTCTTACCCTTCTACAAAAATGCAGTCGGCGAATACAATAGCCCTAGCCAACTAGGCTTGTCAGTGTTAGAAGCGGATACTGCCAAGTAAACAGAGATGAAAGAAAAAGTAAAAACGGAGTAGCTTAGAAAAACAAAAGTAAATAACTGAACCGTTAAACGAAATAGATTGCACATGAGATGTCTTGGACATTGTTACAGGGCGTAAACTTGAAAAGAGTAACTGAATCTTTATTAATAGCAGCACAAAATAATGCCATAAAGTCTAATTATATCAAATAAAGAATGTTAATATGTAGGAAAATAGCAAGTGTTGGCAATATGTTGGAAAGATGAAACAATCATACAACAGGGAACTGAAGCAAATTAGCACAAAATGAATACAAAAAAAGACATGACTGGATGGATAAGGTAATCCACTGGAAAAAGAAATAAAACGTTTACTCAACTGAAAAAAAAATCTTATAAGCACAAACCATTCCTCGATTAAGACATGAAAAAATTCTCAATCTCTGCTAGAAAACCAAACCTAATCTTAATTATGAAAAAGAAAATAACTTCTTAAATTTTGAAGTTTGCGGTTCCGGCCGACTAGTGATTGAAAAATAAAGAAAGCGAAAAATTGGACAATACCTGGAACTTGCCTGAGAGCTAAAAATACTTGAGTAACATGAAAGTAACAGTGATGCAAAATGAAGTTGATACGCTTGAAACGGTCCCTAAAGACTTGCAAAGAAAATTGGACGAATTGGAAATGTAAGGTAAACTCTAGACCACACAAATCACAGGCGCTGTTAAGAGATTACACAAAAGAGTCAAGGACACCGGAGGAAACATGCAATTACTCAGACATCAGTGAAAGATAACTTAGTGTGAAAAACCAACTAGTGTGAAAAACTCACCAGGTGTAAGATAATAATGGTAATAATAAGACCTTGCAAGAGAAGTAAAAAAAAATACTACGTAACATGAAGGTGTCAGTGATGACAGTTGTGGTTGGTGCACTTGGAACATTCCCCTAAGTATTGGTAAAAAGACTTGATGACTTTGAAATAAGAGGACAAGTAGATACCATCTCTACTACAGAATTACTGATAACAGCCAAATTACCAAGAAGAGTCCGAGAGACTTGAAAAGACTTGCTGTTACTCAAAATCCAGTGCAAAACCAACAGCTAACGCTTATGTGAAAAACTTTCAAAAGAGAAAAATTAATGGGCCAGAATCCTGAGAAAAGTCCTGGAAACTTAGGGTGACTTGCTGTTGTCTATACCCCAGTGAAAATCCTCAGCTAACAGTGGTGTGAAAAGCACTCAAAGGAGTAAAATAGTAATAATATCGAAAAGAGAGATAAGTACTTGGAACTTGCCAGAGAACTAAGAAAACTGTGGAACATGAAAATGACAGTGATACTAGTTTTAAACACTTGGAAAGGAACTCGAAGGAGTTGTAAATTGAATGGCAAATGAAGACCATATATATATTTATCAACCCCTCGGCTCGGGCAGGATATGACACAAGGTCAATTTTTAAGCGGAGTTTGACATGTTTGAATTCAGACTTTTCCTTCTCCTAGACTAGTTGCCTAACCAAGGCTGAAGAACCCAGTCTGCCCTACTATTTACCCATAGCTGGAGGGAGAATAACTGGATTCATACGTTTCCCAAGGGTATGTGAAATGCAATCAGTCTCGTCCAGGATTTGAACTCAATTCACCGTGTCCAGTTCCTATGACGATAACAATTACACAACGAGTACCTCCAAGACCATATAAACCATAGCATTGTTGAGATCGGCCAGAATATTGAGTTTTGGAGACTTAAGCGGTCTCTCAGACCCCATAGAAAGACCATTAGCAAGTGCTTGCGTCAAAAACTTTTAATAACAATTATAATGATAATAATAATAATGGAAGCTGGCACCATCAAACTAGTCGAGATGAAAGAAAAAATTTTCAAAAATAATATCTCAGGAGAACGAGAAAGCTACTTGAAACAAAAGTATCGAGCGGGAACCTTATAAAATGGATTAATACCTAAGCTCTCCCTTGAAGTGTACGAGAGAAGAAGATAAACAAATGGACCAGAGAACAAGAAAACTAATAACCATGCATAAGGCCTTTTACATTCAGGCGATAACGTTGACGGACTATATGTGTCAAGAAAAGTTCGGAGGAAGAGTTGAAGGCAGCGTTGACCCATCGAAACAACGACTCGAAGACTATATCGAAAAGTGAGGAGGAAGACTGACACTGACACCAGAAAAAATACTGACAACATGAGGATCAAAAGAACAGAAATAACTAGAAAAAAATGGACCAAAAACCATTGTATGGACGTTTTAAACGACTAACAAGCGACATCTCATACGAGAAAACATAAACGTGGCTAAGAGAGAGACACCTTATGTGAGAAACAGAATCTCTTCTAATAGCAGCACAAAAAACGCCATAAGGGCCAATCATATCAACTCACGAATAGATTAGACGCAAAACCGTAGATATAGGTAGTTTCTGTGGTGATGGAGATGAAAGGATCAATCACATAATATGCGAATGCATCAAATTAGCACAGAATAAGTATAAGACTAGACACCACTTGGTGGAAAAGTTGATCCACTGCGAACTGTGCAAAAATTGAAATTTGACCATACTACCAAACGGCATATTCACAACCCAGAATCTGTCCTAGAGAATGAGACGCATAAATTCTTCTGGGATTTTGAGATTCAAACGGATTGCCTAATCTCTGATAGACGACCAGACCATATATTAATCAACAACAAAGAAAGAAAACTTGCCGAATTGTGGACTGACCACAGAGTATAGTTGAAAGAAAGCGAAAAGAAAGATACGTACCAGGGATTTGCTTTGGAATTTAAAAAAAGAACCCTTGAATATGAAAGTGACAGTGATACCAATTGAAATTGGTGCTCTTCGGACAGTCACTATATGATTGGAACAAGGGCTAGAGAACTTGGAAACAAGAGTTCGAGTGGAGACCATCCAAACCACAGATTTATTTAGATCAGCCAGAATAGTGAGAAGAATCCTCGAAACAAGAGGAGATTTGCTGTCGCTCAAACTCCAGTGAAAAACCATCAGCCAACGTTAGTGTGAAAATCTCGAAAAAGAATACATAATAATAAGAAGAAAAAGGAGAAGCAAAATTAGAAAAGTACATCTTGCGAATTGTTTTCTTTTTGGCGGACCACTTGAGTGAAAATATAAGAAAGTGAAAAGATTAAAAAGATAAATGGAGTTAGGAAGAAAACTAAAAAAGCTGTGGAACATGAGGATGACGACGATATCAATTGTGTTTGGTGCGCTTGGAATGTACCCAAAGCTTGGAAAAGTGACGATAAGGATTGGAAACAAGACGAAGAATTGAAATAATCTATACAACACTATTGCTAAGATCGACCAGAATATTTAGTTAGGTTTTGGGGACCTAAGAGGTTTTGTTCTCACTCTGTCACCAGTCATGTGAAAAACTTGCAAGGAATTATAATAATAATAATAATAATAATAATCTACTGATTGTAGAGATGACAGCTTTCGTGTTTATTTTAGTAGTAGCGTTACCATGAATAAGAAAATGTCAGTTGGTCACGGAAAAGAGCAAAGGATTCATTGATGCTGAGTCAACTGTTTCTCTCTCTCTCTCTTTCTCTCTTTCTCTATCTCTCACTCTCTTTCTTTGTTGCTCTGTGAAATGAAATCAATACGTAGCTTTCCAAACTGATTGATTCTACGGTCCCAGCTGGCATTTGCAGATTCGTCAACAGCGAATCGAGCTGGAAAGAATTAAATCTTTGATGCGTTCAATGCTATGTCAGTGATGGACAAAGCAGCTCAACAAAATGAATCTGGGCTGCCAGTTTTAACACCTGCAATTATGCATGGATTTTCGTAATTGAAATATTTTTAGAACTATAACACACAAAAAAGAGCCAACAAAAAACGAAACATCCCCCACTCAAAAGACCCCCTAAAAAACTAAACAAAACAAAGGAAAAAGTGACAACCCATCGTTTTTTCAAAAGATAAATGCATATAATGAGGTGTGATAAGCCCCTTTCCAAAAGGAATCATTAGGGTAAGACATTAAATTGCATATGCTGCTCTAGAGATTTGGGGTGTTTGGAGTACACCTTTATTGCCATTACTCCTAAGGTTACTCAGTCTCAAGATGATATTACCATGTATGGGTCAAATGAATATGTTAAAGATTATTCGTATTCGATAGGGCAGAGTGAAAATAAACTCTTTATAAAAACAACTACCTGGAAAATAAAACTAAGAACGAAAAATGAACGCAATTAACAAACCTCAGGGCATAAAAACCCAGGACGTGTTGACATGTCATTAAAATCAACCAATCAATCAATATAAGATATAAATCATAGTTTGGTTTGTTTTAGTTTTTATCGCATATCAACCATTTTAGATTATTTAATGCCAAATTCTGTTTCTACATATATATTAAATACATGATTTGTAAACATTTTGCAGCTAACATTCTTAAACGAGCCTGACCTCTTTTTTTGCATACAGATAAATGGTTTCAAGTATTGCTATATAGCAGTCACATTACAACATCTGTCATTTCTTTGAACACATCGCTTGTTCTCTTTGACCCATAGATAGGACCCTATCAGGTGCTACCACTGAACCATCACGTGGCCAACAGGTTTATGCGTGTATCTCTATGTCTTATGTAGTAGTTAGGCCCTGTTGTAACCTCGCAGTGGGAAAAGGTGACAGACACACGAAACTCTTTCTTAGTTCATTAACACAAATGTTAATTCACTACTAAACATTTAAAATAGTCGTCGAAGGAAAGAAACCGAGTCTCCCGCGTGAGCTGGACAAAGAGAAGCAACATGTCTTGAGGGGAAAGTGAGCCGAGAGAGATCTTGAAATTCTTTCTGGACTTCTGTTGCGGTTCTAATGAGCTTCTTCGATGGAAACCATCACAGGTTCACGTCGGGCGTGAGACCACTTTTTCGCTCACCCTAAAATGAGGCCGCAACTTTCGATAATCTTCACATTGTCCAAGATCGTATTCACCCTTGTCTTTACCTTTTCACGTCTCCAAGTTAAATGTCTTTTAAACGCGAGTCGTTCACTTAGTTTCGCCTGGTGTCGGAGGGAGGAGATATCCGTTACCGGTGATTCTCCACCTGCGTAAAAGATTTAGGACCTACTGGTTTTTTCTGCTCATTTTTAATTACTGTAGTCATTCACCCGTGACTTGCTTACCTACAACGAGTGCTTTGGCTTGACTAACTCCGGTCAGTTGGCTGTGCCGCCGATTCTTTGTCTGATTTTATTTTTATTTTTTCCTTCTCTCTTTTCTTCTCCAGAAATTCTCTTCATAACTTGCACCTAACATATCACGTTACACCACACCGAGTTAGAGTGGAACTGGGAGCAATGGCGATTAAGGGGTACTCCAAATCTCCAGAGATGCAGTCTGTGTATTCTACAGCCCCAATATAAATCATGAAAATGATATAAATTTATTGTATGGTGTTGTCTGAAGGTATTTGAAAACAGTGTTTAATTTTTTTCATTAAACATCTTGCTTGGTTAGTGAGACTTAGAATACGCTGACTCTAGTCTCTGCAGATGGGTAAGACCTCCCTCAAAAAGAGGTTCCTGTGTATGACAGTAAATTACATGTAGTGGTACGGTTCCAGTTTTGAGGCTTTGGGAAATGTGGAGTTTCATCTCATTCATATTACTTCCAGGTCGACTCTAACACTAAATGGTAGTACCTGCTTCAAAATTATTGATCATGAATAATTACACTTGATGCCATATAGCTGTGTGCAGATTATTTGTATTAAGAATAATTACTTGAAGATACATACAACCGCTTAGTAAGGATTATTATAATTAATTATATAAAAACATATAACAGTATACCAACAAATGATAATAATTAAACAGAAATAGTTAATTGAAATCATAAATTTGTGTGATAATAATTAAAATTGGAGAAAGATACATAAAATCATACAACTTTGAGCAAATCATTTGTATTTGATAGGAATGCTTAATATCATACGACGGTCCGAAAAAATGTTAATATTAGTGTACAATATACGTGAGTCCTTAACCTTTAGTCATAAAATCACCTTAGAGGATTGGACATACCGTTAAAATTAAATAATCAGTGAATTAAACTTCAGTGAATTAATTGTAATACATAGTCCTTAAATTTAAACAAAATAATGTTAACTGCCCCTACGTTCTACTTGTCATGCCGCATTATTAGTTTTTATAATTGAACTTGTCGTGTAAGGCATATATATATATATATATATATATATATATATATATATATATATATATATATATATATATATATATATATATATATATATATATATATATATATATATATATATATATATATATATATTATATATATATATATATAATATATATATATATAGGCTAACGAATTAAATTATGTCATAAACAGATCCAGCTGTTGCATGAATTAAACTAGGAATGTTTTGACGAAAATGGCCTAGCGGTTAGAGTGTTCGCCACTGGCCCGAGAGACCTGGGTTCAATCCCAGGTCGAGTCATACCAAAGACTTTAAAAATGGAACTTGATACCACCTTGCTTAACACTCAGCATTATAAGGTACGGTTCAAGGGTAATGTGGAGCAATCCAGGGAAAGGAGTAGCGCCCTCCCCTACACCTTGATGTAGTAGCTATCAAAAAGGGAGCCTTCGGGTCACCCTCGACTATGGTCGCTAACTTTACTTACTTACTTTACTATAGGCAAGAAATTCCATAGCCAACACGGAATTAATGCATAAGCACTAGGTCAAAGGTAGAATGCTGACGAAGCTGAGGATGTGAAGTTACACTCAGAGATGATTTTATAACTGCTTTTCAACAGAACAAGTTTTACCCATTGATTCGCTAAGAATTAAAAAATGCCTTAATTAGAGATCAAAGGAAATGTAACTTATGGATGAGGTATATATTTACCTCAAAGGAAATGTAACTTATGGATGAGGTATATATTTACCCTACCCCACTCGCCACGAGTAATATATAACACTAAATCATTGTTCAATAAGAGTACAGCTGGTTTGAATTCAGTTTTTCCCTGACTAGTTTCTTAACCAAAGTTAAGGAACCCAGGCTGCCCTCCTTTGTACTCATAGCCGGGAGCAGAAGAACTGGATTAATGCTTTTCCTCAGGGAAAACGAATTGAAAGGCAAAAAAACTTCGTTTAAGATGAGTATTTTGGTTGTGGATTACATTTACTACAATGGCTAGCATTACGAAATATGTATGACTCTTAGCAGAGTCTGCATCTATAGAAAAAATGTGTGACTTGCACTAAACGAATTTCCGAACGAGACGGTGTATATAGGTTGTTGGATAAAAATGTAAATCCCTTTGACGACATTTTAAATCCTTGCTTGTATTTAAAACACAGTTAATGACATTATCATTTAGGTTGACAATTCACGGATAGAAGAAAACGCATGCCATTCTTCTGGGTATGTCAGCTTGAAGAGAAATAATTTTTGCACCTGTTCTTTTTAAATATCCAGATGTGACACCGTTGGAACGTATGACATTGTCATCTAGTAGACATCCGAACTAACCTGGGGAAGTATCCTAATTGTAAGAAAGGGGTGGTAATCCAAAAGTAAAAAGGGCAAATAATCTGTTTACACACATACACACACACACACACACACACACACACACACACACACACACACACACACACACACACACACAAACACGCCTATATGTTTTATCAGCTCTTCTTGCCAGTCATGTAAGCAATAGATTGTATGTTTTGGTAGGAAAAATCTACAGATAAAACTTTTATTGATTTTTGGATCAACTCCGCTGTTGAGCAGATACAACCAAAAAAAAAAAAAATAATTCTAGTGATCAGTTACGCAGCAGGTTTCTGATTTAAGAAAAACACGATTTTTATAACGATTTGTAAATTTTACCGTAAAACGTTTAAGATGATTATTATTGATTTGATTGAGTATTATCATTTTTGTTAAATCCAAAAACTAACCTCATTAAAATGAACGAAATGTAGTTTAATCACTCTCGAAAAAATAATGAGATTTCAGTTTTTACAACAACATGACCATTTATATGAAGAGGTTAGTAAATATTTATTTTTTTGGTTTTATCCTGCTCTACCGGCAAGTATATAAGCAATATTCAGATTTAAGAAAAAACATTTTTATAAGGATTTGTTCATTTTAATATATATATATATATATATATATATATATATATATATATATATATATATATATATATATATATATATATATATATATATATATATATATATAATCAGGAGTGAGTATAACTGAAGCATTTATTATCTTATGAATTCACTAATGAATTTAGTCTAAGGTATAGGAAAAAATGATACCCAAGTCGATATAAATTTGTGGGGATGTCGTTGTGGTGTAATGGCTAAAGCCATAGACTCTGGAATCATTGTAAGCGAGTTCGAACTTCAGTCGGGCTATTACGTTCACTTTTGGACAAATACCCTTGGGAAAGGTATGAACTCCCTTATCCTCCCAGCTATGGGTTAAATAGTACCACTACTGTTCTTCTAGGAGAATGGCTTTGGCATTATGTAACCTACAAAGGTTGATATGCCATTAAACAAAGGAACCAAGGAATTTGTATTCTAGAAACTCTCAGAAAACATAAGATGATTACACTGAATAGCCATTTTTATCTGACTGTTGTTAAAACATGGTACAGCTCTGTCGGGTGGGGCTGTCGAATACTACTACACTATCTTTGCAGAGGGGTAGGACCCAAACCGATGAGTGACTCGTATATGACATAAAAATATCATATGATAAGGCGAGATTTGGAGATTTGGCAAATGGGGAATATCTCTTCAATGCCATGGCACCACGGTCCACTCTAACCCGGAGTGGTAGCATCTGATAGGGTCATATCTAGGGGTCAAATACAACTGTCTGACATTTAAATTGTGTGCAAACAAATGACATACTAAAAACAAGTGCTTGAAATAGAACTATTTGAACATTAAACTATGTGTAAACAAATAAGTGATGTTTAATTCAATTGTTAGTGATACATAGCAATACTTGAAACCATTTTTCTGTGTGCCAAAGAATGAGCGTAGGCTCGTTTAAAAACATCATCAAAAAATGTGTTTACAAATCATATATATTTCATCATCATCATATCGTGCCGCAGGCACGGATATCCCTGACCCTCTCTCGCCACTTCTCCCTATAGTTCATCACCTCCGACAGGGCTTCAAGGCCACACCCTGTATCCCCACATAGCTGCTGGATGTATGTTCGTGCTGGTCGTCCTGCTTTTGCCCGGCCATACGTGAAGAGGATTTGGCGTTAAATAATCTACAATGGTTTATATGTCATAAAACCCAACCAACCAAAGTATGGTAAAAGTTTCCACGAATTAGCATACAAAAAAGAGATATACAACGCAGTTATTGTGTAACATGACTGATTGATTAGATTTATTATCGACATATTGTGTTGCACTTTAATTAAGTCCTCAACAGTTAAGAACGTAGAATAACACCACAGATCAATCAGTATGATTGAAAGCTATTGGACACGAGGTCGATTAGAGAATCAGTTGATCAAAATGTTTTTAGAAGATAGAAATAAGTTAGCTAGTTGTCGAGAAACGCTCGACTCGAGGGGTTGAATGCTTAATCTTGCTCACAGATATCTCGTAAGCCGCAACGGGTGGTTAAAGGAAAGGTATCTAAGAAATAAAAGTAATATGTCCATATGAACATTTTGTTGCGTTGTTATCATCATTTCAGCAGAATAAGACTTTAGAAAAACGAGAGATGGCAAAAGAAGACAATGAACAAGAATAAAGATGGTGACACGACAGAGACAAACAGAACAACGTGAAGATAAGGACAAGAAAACTTAAGAACAAATCGACGTGAAAATATGGGCGCTGGCCGATCGGTCGAGTAAAGGGTTAAATAAAACATACCCAGAATTGGTAAGCAACAGCTGTGGACATTATTAGCTCATCTAAAGTAATTTTTTTAGTTTTTAAGTCTATAAAGTCAGTGATCGTCTTTCAGTATATTCTCAGTCATAACAAATGTTGCAAAAGGACTTTTTCTTCTTGACACTCCCATGTCATGAATAGAACAGCAATGAGTTCGTCAATACTGTTTACCGTGTCATTTTCAATAGATCGCTATTTTGACTCAAACATTCTTCCATCTCAATGAAAGAACCATCATTATCCCCAGAGATAGACAGCAGGCGAGTGATTGTTTCCTTCGTACAAGTACATAATGTATACTTAGGGATATTAGAATTTTTGACACTTTCAGTAAGTTGAATAATCAATCAAATATATGATATTCATGAGAACACCAGATTTGTCAATATTCGAGAAAGTTGGAATTTAAGCTGTCATAAACGCCCGAAGAGAATTAACAAATTACCAGTTGTGATGTTTTGTTGTTGATTCCGTTATGTTATTCTCTTTGATATGGAAAAATACCTTATACGTTCACGTTCTCATTAATACTCCAGGGAAGGTATGAACCAAATTAATCCTACCATCAATGGGTTAAATAGAATCATTACTTTACTTCTTCAATGACAGCTAAAACATTTAATAACCCACAGAAGCTGATTAGATAAAGAAACAAAACGATCCAATTGAGAGAGTTCGGTGCAACGAATAAAGACGTAGAAAATGGACAGGCTGATAGAAGTTCAAACCCTTCACAGGATTGTTTGATTTCGCGCTCATACGCTTAGCAAGGGTAAGACTCTATCTATCTTACACCAGCTATAGATAGATGATAAAGCAGAGTGTTTTCTTGAGTCTTTTTATGACACCATGTCTAGGAGAAAGTCGTTTTCAGCTTTAAAATTGACTTTCCTAGAGGGGTTGTCAAATACAGACAAAGAGTAACAAGGCTTGGAGAAGTGAGAGGGAATTATACGAACATACACCAAGTATCGTAATTCCAAGATATTTGCCAGACATAACATATTATTTTTAGAAAGAAAACTCACTAAGATTTTATATCTCACACTAATCGTATTCATGTCAGTTATTAAGAGCACACTTGATGTCTATACCAGAATAAAATTGGCTGGAGCATTTTCATATCATCATTTTCAAAACTTTAAAAAAGACAAACAGAAATAATTACCAGGGGTAATGAATGAGTAGAAAGGCGTAGCAACCTTCTACACTTGAGCGTTGGGCGTAATATACAGTAACTAATCAAATTTATATCTACAAAAATTCGTTTACTCTCTCATATAAGCATCATCATCATAATCATCACGTCGAGCCACTAGCACGGATATCCCTGACCCTCTCTCGCCACTTTCCCCTATCGTTCATCGCTTCACGCAGGTCTTCAAGGCTACATCCCGTATCCTCATAGAGCTGCTGTATGTATGTTCTAGCTGGTCGTCCTGCTTTTGCTCGGCCATATGTGGGGGTCCATAGGAGTACATCACTTATGAGCTCGTCTCTGCTTCTCCAGTAGTGTCCAGCATGTCTGGTTCGTCTAACTTGGATAGTTTTCGTGATGGGAGGCAGGTGGCCGTATAGTGGGTGTCTTGTGGGGTGTTGCTGCCAGGACTTGTTCAATATTGCCCTCAACATTCTTGTGTAATTGCCGTCTAGCTTCTTCTCCAGCCGTTTTGTTAGCGTCCAAGTAGTGGATCCATACAGCAGTATCGACACGACCACTGCCTGGAAGAAACTGCGTTTCATTTTATCGGTCAGGTCTGATTTCCATATGATCGATAGCTTATCGATAGCCTTCTATGCCTTTGTTAGCCGTGTGTCGATGTCTGTTTCAGTTGATGAGACACTGCTACCTAGGGAGGTGAATTTGTAAACATATTTCATACACGCATATTCACATCTAAAATAATTCTCATACGATAACACTCAAAATAACTTGAAAAATATTTACATACAAACGCAGTTCACACAATTTGTTTACAATTTTATTTTCGAACTTAATATGTCTGGTGTGGGCAAAAAAATAAGGATGATACTTGAATACATATACCTAGGCCATCATTAACAGAAACAATACCTATATACATATATATATTGGGTTGAATTGGTTTTAAAAGCTTTTTCATGAATGAAGTATAAATCTTTAAATATCTAATTTATGATATACTTTCTCCAGAATATCGGTAATTGACTCTGAAATTATTCCCAATCTGATGAGAGAATTCCTTCAGACGAATTGTTGAAAGAAATTTATTATGGTAAAATATTAAAAAGTATTACCTGATATTAAAGATGAAATTGCTGTTAATTTTTTGTATATTTTATTCGTTAATAGTCATACGTTTAGCATTCTGTTGGAATATATTGAAAATTATCATGTTCTATACATAAATTATTTAATATAAGTCTTATTCAATTCGTACGAGTATATATATATATATATATATATATATATATATATATATATAACAGGGGCGTACGATAAGTTTCCAGACTTTTTTCTTATGGACATTTAAAATTGTCGTAGACTTTTGAAAATTCACTAAGTTATTGCTATACATCTTATGAGATGATTGACCTATTTTTATGATTTCAGGTTCAAATGAACAGCTACAGCAGCAATTGGAATACACCCTACTAAAGCCTGATTGTCACAAATGGTGAATTTCAAAAATGCAATCTGAAACTTTAGAAGGACGATGTGCAATAAAATTCTGTTTTAAACTTGGAACAAATGCCACAGAAACGTATGGAATGGTTTAGACTGCTTTTAGACCATCTTGCATGAATCGAGCATCAGTTTTCGAATGGCATAAGAGATTCAAGGAAGACAGGGAGTCTGTGAGGAATGATGAGAGGGGCGGGAGGAGTAAGGAAGTCAATAGACCAGAGTTAATATGCCAAAGGTTTAGGGTTAGGGTTACTATGTTGAGGTTTTAAGGGAGTTCAGGAAGAGATTTAGTCGGAAGAGGCCAGCACTCTTCAAATTGGCTCAGTGGCATTTCCACCAGGACAATGCACCAGTCCACAACTCCATCCTTGTCACAGACTATTTGACCAAGATGGGTATCAAAACAGTTCCTCACCCTCACTATAATCCAGACCTTGCTCCCTGTGACTTTTGGTTATTCCCTAAGCTCAGAGGCTGTTGTTATGAGACAATTGAGGAGATGAGCGAGGCTGTGACGAAGGTCATTGACACGCTTACACAAGAGGAATACCATGGGGACTTCCGGAAGTTAATGGAACGGTTCAACAAGTGCATTGTAGCTGGAGGCGATTACTTCGATGTGGACTAGATTTTCATGTGTGTACTATCAATAACAGTGCCCATACGAAAAAAATCTAGAAACTTATCGTATGCCCCTCGAATATATATGAATTTATATATATATATATATATATATATATATATATATATATATATATGTGTGTGTGTGTGTGTGTGTGTGAGATTCCGTCCAAAGTAGATATAAGATATTGTTAGTCGATCAACACTACTGCGTTTAAGTGTTGGGCTCCATAGAAGGACATAGCGTTTGAGTTCATCCTTGCTTCTCCAGCAGTGTTCCACGTCTTATTCGTCTTACTTGATTGGTTTTGGAAATGAGAGGGAAGCCTTACAACTGTAGTTTTGTCAAGTGTTGCTACGAGGATTCATTCAAAACAGCATGTTGCATTCTTTTGTAATTCCTATCGAGCTTTTAGCTCGTGCATTTTGTTAGTGACTCTGTGGTGCATCCATGTTGTCGTATTGAGACTGTCACAGCGTAAAAAAAATATTTTAGATCAGATTTCTATATGATAGGTCAGTTGTCATTACTTGTCTACACCTCCGAAAAGCATATCTTGACAGCACTTTAAGTTGATAAATATTGCTGTGGAAGTATGTGAAATTGATAAATAATATTTTGTGGCCTGCAACATAATGTGGAGATAGATTATTCTCGTTTAAAACTAAATAAATTATTTCATTTGTGGTCACGTGGAAGCTAATGCCTTTTGTAGCTTGCTCTAGGCTATGCAGTAGGGTTTCAGCTTGGGCAGATGTATTACAAGATGCATTCGATCATCAGCATAGGAACCGTATGTAATAGTTTCTGCCAGATATCATCACCTGCTGGGTTTGTTATAGTATAATCACATGTTTTTTTTATATTACTATTATCACTATAGAAGTGAGTTATATAGATATATTTGAATTTATATATATATATATATATATATACATGTGTGTGTGTGTGTGTGTAAAAATTTATATACATACCAGCGTATATATATATATATATATTAATTCATATATAAAAATTATATATATATATATATCGATATATCTGAATTTATATATAAGTACACAAATTTTATCATAACAGTGAGGGGATTTGTGTGTTACCCCGTTCTAATCAGCCACCAACCAGGGGTGATGCCACAGTTTCGGTGGTTAAGGTGGTACTGCTACACTTGGCGCTACTAGAATCTTCTGCCACCGACCAGGGTATGAAAATAAACAGACCAAAAGTTCTTCTTTGTAGCTTAAATATATAATAGTATTAAATGAATTTGCTTCTAGATGTGTTCGTAAAAATCGTTATTTACGATCACTCGCGTAGGTTATGTCGTGGTGTAACACACTTTATATTTTAGTTGATTCGGTTGTTATTCCTTTTTTCTTTTCCATTACTGGGTCAAACCACAAACACTCAGAAAACCTATCTAAATAAATATATATGTATATATATATATATATATATATATATATATATATATATATATATATATATATATACATATATATATATATATATATATATATGAAAACATATACATATAAATATGAATTTACTGATGAAAAATATATATATATATATTTTTTCATTTGACTGCATATATATATATATATATATATATATATATATATATATACATGAATTCGTGCATATATATAATTTATACATATATACCTATATATATGAATTTATATCTATATACATATACATATGTATTTATATCTATATCTATATCTCTCTCTATATATATGAATGTATATTTTTATACATAAATATATATTTTTGCATAAATACGAGAAATTCTCTCTCTCAATATATATATATATATATATATATATATATATATATATATATATATATATATATATATATCCACATTCTTTTTATTTTATCCAATCATTGATTTTTATTTTCTTCGTTTATGTGTTGCTTTTAGTATTATCAAATACAGCATAAATCTGAGTAGAAGAAACGTCTTATTTGAAATGTTTGGGGAAAAAATTAGTATATTTTTCTTAAATGAGCAGAATTTTTTGACAATTTTATCCATTTGTCCTTTTGCTGTTGATCTTTTTCAATTTATATTGCTGTAAAATTGGAGGTGAGTGTTACTGTTATAGGGTTGGTGAGTTATCAAAAAGACGGAATTGAACGTACGATTATTGATAAACCTCTCTCTCTCTCTCTATATATATATATATATATATATATATATGTCATGTTTTTCACTCTTTTTCTCAATTTTGTCACTTAAGACGAAATTTTCAAACTATTCTATCCTTACTCTAACTTTGGTTTTCAAATACTAATAAATTGCAAAAATATTGGCAATGATGACAATATAGTGAAAGACTAAAAATATCTAATCGTCTTGAGAAAAAGCGAGGAGAAAAAAAACTGAATGTGCAACCCACCAGAAAATCTAGAAAGAACGAGTAGATCTGTATAAAATAGGAAAGATTTAGGACCTCAGTTGACAAGTAGAATGGACGGATTGTGATAAAGAAGGAAGTGGGGGCAGCGACCAAAATCAAGGCAAACCCCTTTATCTTTGGCAGAGGTCAACTGAAGGTTAGATATTTTTTGTCTTTGACTATACTGTCACTTTAAAATGCATGAAAAAATGTACTTTTGTAAAATCACTCCCGTATATTATCTGTGCTTTAAATGTAAAGAGACAAATACTGTAATTCCAAGTAACACTTGAACACTGTAAAAGGAGGTAAAAGTTGCTAATATTTTAGTTATCGTAAAAATAGAATGCCTATAAAGATATAATGTAGCATAAATAAGGACTCACATGAAATTAAAAAAAAAACGTAATTGTAGACTTTTTAAAATTAAAACTTAATACAGGCAGGAGAGGAGGGATTTTTTTGGGAAAGCCATCGGAAGCAGCATGGTAGACGTAAGGAGAGGCTGATAAACCCTATGACGAGTCAATGCCATGCGTAACCAGGTTTTGAACATACGAATCCTACGGGACAACGACCAGGATGAAATAGTTCAAACGGGGAACTACTGCTGCTCAACTATAAGGGAGGTTTCTACAGACGAGAATAAAAAATAGCCATCTAAATATTAACATGACTCACACTGAAACCACTTGTCCAAACCACATCGCTCTTCGCACGGGTAAAAAAGTAACGCGTCATGTTGAAGTTGGAGGCCTGGCCTCAGTGTTCGAAAAGTCAGCTACAGAGATCAAACTAAAACAAAAATTGCTAAAATGTAAATGCACAATACAATTAGCAACATTCAACGTTAGAACTTTAAATAGAATAGGCCAACTACTGGAACTGACAGCTTCCGCGATATATCATAACATAGACATAATATGCACACAAGAACACAGATACATTCATAGCGAAGATATTAAATATAACGATACTGGTAATAAATGGACTCTGCATCTGCATGGAAAAATTTGGTTACTGCCACAATAGGAAATATGGGTGCTTATAGGACCAGGGGTACTAAAATCACTAAATAGCATCGAGAAAATACAAACGAGGATGTTGCTAGCTACTTTTAATGGCAACCCCAGCGCAACAATCATTTCCTGCTATAGCCCTACCAATATTATTGAAGAAACTGACCGCATCGCCTTCTATAACGAGCTATCCTCCCTTGACCGTAGCTTCCCGAAACACAACGTTCTCATCATAGGAGGAGACATGATTGTCCAAATTAATAAAAACGTAAACCAAAAATTCAACCTACACAACTCCCTCAAATAGAAATAGGGAACATCTAACGCTAAAAAATAGATTAACATGCCTCAATACATTAAATTTCAGAAAAGAAAGGGAAAACTATGGACCTACACCTACGCAAATAATACTTAAGCACAGATAGACAACGTTTTTAAAAATAAGAAATGGCATTATAGTGCAATGAATTGCGAGGTATATTCCTCTTTCATGGGTGTGTCCTCTGATCACCGAATTGTCACAACAAAGATACGACTGAGCCTTCGATGGAATCCTGCCAAAGCAACAACAACAACAACAACAACAGTACACTATGACTGTTCCCTGCTTAACAACAGGGATACTAGAGATAAATATTCTTTAAAACTAAGAACCAAATTCGATGCACTACAGAAGACAGAAACACACTCTCCGAATGACGAATATAAGAATTTCGTCAATGCCCACTTAGAAGCGGCAGCAGAATGCATACCAACTAAAGAGCTAAACCTAGAGTCCCATGGGAGACATTAAAAGTTAGAAAAAAGCGCGCAGACGTGAAAACCGCTTCCAAATGCAATAGAAGGAACCCAACCAATATTAATGCCCTGAAACTTAGACACAAAAGGAATTAGCTAACATATACTTAAAAGAAAAAACAGAATACATACAAAATCAGATCAATAAGATTAGAGATTCGGTTGAAGATAGACAATCTAGGATAGCATGGCAGACGGTAAACGAAGTTGGAAGAATGAATGGCACTGCAAAAGCTAACTTGAAAGCCACTAGCTAAGAAGAATGAATACACCTGTGGAAACAATATTTCGAGAATTTACTCGGAAAACCTCGGAGAGTTACGCACAAAACAATCATGAAAATTATTAGTAATCAGTTAGACATCAGATTAGGACAGTTTACGTAAGAAGAACTCGACTCAGTACTGAGAAAAATTAAAAATGGGAAAACAGCAGGGCTTTACAAAATACCCCCAGAAGTTAGAAGGACCAGGGAATTCGACGAAATATTGCTCTGACAGTGTGCTACCGTATATAACCAAAACACAATAGACAAATGGACAAAGAGATGTATCTTCCCTTTCCCTAAGAAGGGTGACCTCGGAATAGCCAATAACTACCAAGGTAAGATTCTTACATCCATAGCAGCAAAGATCTAGAGTGCACTATTATGCAACTGCATAAAACCCAAAATTTAGAACATACATAGAAAGAACCAAAATGGCTTTCGGAGAAATCGTTCCATGAGATCACAAATTTTGACTACCCATCGAATTCTAGGTGTACGTGAAAAAAAGCTTGAAGCAATGATATTATTTGTCGACTTCTCCAAGACATTTGATTCCATACAGGGAGAAAATATGGAGCAAATAATACTCTCCTACGGCCGATCCAAAGAAACCGTCGCCACCATAATAATGCTATATAAAAACACGAAAGTAAAAGTCTGCTCCCCAGATGGAAACACAGACTACTTTGACATTGTAGCAGGTGTGCTGCAAAGGGACACATTAGCTCCATACCTATTTATCATCTGCCTAGACTACGTGTTTAGAACGTCAATAGATATAATGAAAGCTAACGGTTTGAAACTGGGAAAGGAAAGAAACAGAAGATACCCTGCACAAATAATTACAGACGCAGACAACGCCGATGACATGGCGCTTCTGGCAAGTATACCCGCCCAAGTCGAAACCCTGCTGCATGGTCTGGAACGAGCAGCTGCTGACATAGGCCTCCATGTCAACACACACAAGACCGAATGCATGTGCTTTAGTCAAAGAGGCGACATCTCCACACTAAATGGAAGCTCTCTGAAACTAGTGGACAAGTTCACCTACCTAGGAAGCAGTGTCTCATCAACCGAGAAAGACACCAACACGTGACTAGCAAAGGCATGGAAAGCTAACGATAAGCTATCGGTCGTATGGAAGTTAGACCTGACCGGTAAAATGAAACGCAGTTTCTCCCAAGTGGTGATCGTGTCGATACTGCTATATGGATGCACTACATAGACGCCAACTAACCGTATAGAGAAAAGGCTTTACGGCAATTATACAAGAATGCTGCGAGCAATATTGAATAAGTCCTGTAGGCGGTAACCCATAACACAGCAGCTATACGGCCACCTAGGAAAACTATCCAAGTCAAACGAACCATACATGTGGGACACTGCTGGAGAAATAAGAACGAACTCATAAGCGACATTCTTCTGTGGATCCTATCACATGTACAAGCAAATGTAGGACGACCAGCTAGAACCTATATACAACAGCTCTGTGCCAATACAGCGTGTAGCCTTGAAGATCTCTCAAGAGCCATGGACGATAGAGACGGATGGCGAGGGAGGGTCAGGGAGATCCGTTCTGGGAGCGCGACATCATGATGATGACGATGATATATCATGGAATCCATGATTTGCACATTTCCTGTTTTGGTGGCTCGGCTGCAAGTAGACAGGCTTAGTGTGAACGTAGAAAAGGGAAGGTATCAAATTTAAAAGAAGAGTCCCGTTCCATGAATTACGAAGGAGCTACCACGTAATATTCGTTCTGCATTTGGTATGAACACCTATATCTCCACAGTTATGACATAAATATTATCGCCACTGTTCTTCTGTAAGGATGGGTTTGATAAACCCGAAGGTGTATATGTGATAAAACAAACAAATCTAAGACACAGAAACTGAACGGTTATCTTTTTTATTCTTTTTTACTTCCACGGTTCAGAATCTGGAAGGAGGGATTAAAATAAAAAGGTCCTAACTTTGAAACAAGTTGTGTTATTGTTATTTTTTTAAAATACCACTGCCAACTAAACAACCATCATCGACATAAAAGATACCAGTGACAACCATAAAACCATAAAGTACTATTTATAATTTATAAGTTATTTATCAACCCTTAACTACCGGTTCTATTCCCAAACCAAAATAGACATAATGAGCTGTAAAGAATTTAACATGATCTAATATTATCATTCTATTCTAGATTAATCTGGGTTTCGTGTAGATGCCTCTAGTATCGGGTTTTAAATAATTTCTGTTGTGCTGGAATTACCTTCGAATGTCTTCTTCATCATAGATTTGTCCTTCTTTAAATCAAAAGTAAAGTAGAATGAAGAATTTTTCAAATCAGTCGATCTCTTTCAATCGATTTCCGTCGATTTGATACAACAGAAGATCACGTGTCGTGTAACTAATACTGATCTGATCGCCTCTTTTACTGGTTTGGTTTGGTTTGTTTTGTTTTATGGCATATCAACCTTTGTAGGTTATTTAACGCCAAATCCATTTTTATGTAAATAATCTGTTCTATTAAAAACAGTTCAGTTTAGCATAAGTACACAGTTTAATTGTCAAAAACATTTCCATTTCAAACTATTTAACCAGTTATATGTAATAATTCAGTTACGTGTAAATACAGTTTTAATGTCAAAAAACAGTTCTATTTAAAATAATTCAGTTAAGCATAAGCACGCAGCTTAAGTGTAAGTACGGTTTAATTGTCAAAAACGTTTCTATTTCAAGCTGTTCAGTTTACTCAATTCATTTTAGCATAAGTATGCTGTTAGTTCATTTTAACCCATAGATAGGGCCCTATCAGGTGCTACCACCCCGGGCTAGATTGGACCTGGGAGCGATGGCAATGAAGGGGTACTCTGCCTTTTTTACGTCATTCAAACTATTACTATGGCCAAACAATAAATGATCAGCGCTGATTTACTTGTTGATCTCCTCTCATTGCAGTAGTATATAGTTTGTTTTTTTTCTTTTTCTTTCATGCAGTGGTGATATTAGATTTATATCTATTACACGTTCTTCACATTCGGTCTTGGGAAGGTGGTATCGGCAGATTTGATATAACTTTATATTTATCAATTTTTATCCAGGGGTGTTATGTTTTGGATATTATTTTATTACTTTTCAAAAAATGTCAGGTGGCTTCTTTTGTTAGGAGAAATATAAAGTGGCAAGAATTAGAATCAAGCGCCTAGATACCCAAGAGAAATGGAAATTCTATCAGTTAGAAGTTTCCTTCTGTTGGCATTTTCAGCTAAATTGTTTACATCATCCAGAAAAAGAAAAAAGAAAAAGAAAAAAGAATAATAAACATTGTTTTCCTGATGAACAGATTTCGCATTCCTGTTCAAGTTGTAGTCGTGTTGTTTTCCTATTATTTTCAAGTGGCATTTTGTTTATTCCTTTTTCCTTTTTTTAACCAGTTATTTTTTGCAGACAGAGAGAGAGAGAGAGAAGGGGTGTGGCAAGGTTGAAGGAGAGGTGAATTTCTTGAATGATTTGTCTGAGCAATGTTGTTTGTGCGATGATTTCTGCAGTAGACTCCTTCAGGAAGACGGCCTCAGTGAGCCAACAATTCGGAAAATTAAAGAAAACTAAAATATCAGCTGAAGCTGCCGAAGAAAACGGCAAAAAAAGATACATGTCTACAAGGATTCCGACCATGTCAAATTCTTATACAGCTTCTTTCTCCTACATATGCTACTAGATTCGATACATTGACCTATCTATCTATCTATCTATCTATCTATCTCATACTGTATGATATCTATTCGCATTCCAGTGCTTGTGTATGGAAACATTACTTTACGGGTCTTTTCATGCTCTTTCGGTATCTATCTATCTATCTATCTATCTATCTATCTCATGCTGTTATATCTATTCCCTTTCCAGTGCTTGCGCAGAGAAACATTTCTTTACAAGGTTTTGTTGCCCTTTCGGCTGGTATCTCTGATCTATCTATCTATCTATCTATCTAACATTCGTTTATCTCGTGTTCTTTTTCAAATATATACATACACACACACACACACACACACACACACACACACACACACACACACAGACACACACATATATATATATATATATATATATATATATATATATATGTTCAGTATTTACAAGTATTTGAGGATAGATTTTAATTGTAAGTATGTGGTTTTTGAGAATGAAAACTTTAACATCACAAAAGGAGAGCATAATTCATGAAAATATAGTAAAATATGGGATGAGGCTTTCAATTTCTAATAGATATGCTTATATATATATATATATATATATATATATATATAGATATGTGTGTGTGTGTGTGTGTAAAAATTCGATATTGGATTGAATTCTTTAAAAGCATTTAAATGTTCGCAAAAAATTGACAAATAAAAAGAATGATTAAAAAAAGTGAATGATTGCAATGGGACATTGAAAATATAAATAGTTATAATTATGGTCAAATATTTGCAAATTAATCAGATTTGGGCATTAGATAAGCTAAAATGTGTTGTAATACCATTAGAAAATAAACATTGATTAACCATATATGTATTTATCAACCCCTCTTCACGGTCAGAATGTGACACCAAGTCAATTTCTAAGCGAAGTTTAACAGGTTTTAATTCGGAATTTTCTTTCGTAGAGACTGATTGCCTAACCAAGGGTAAAGAATCCAGTCTGCTCAACTGTTTTAATATTTGGATTTAGAACTTTCCAAACGTTATAAGAGCTATGTGAAATGCAATCAGTCTAGGATTTGAACGCGTGTCAGCGTGTCCCTTTCCTACAACGATAACCACTCCATCACGAGCACCTCCCATATGTATGTATGTGTTCAACTGTAAGTCTAAAATCAAAAGAAAAATATCTTAACATGATCTTCATTCTTCTTTATACACTGTATTCATATGATTGGTTCTCTGTTTATTACTGCATGTCAGCATATCTCATCATCATCATCATCATCATCGTGCTGGTAGCACGGATATCCCAGACCCTCTCTCGCCTCTTTTCCCTATCGTTCATCGACTATGGCCGGTCTTCTGGACTACATCTCGTATCCTCACATAGTTGCTGAATGTATGTTCGAGCTGGTCGTCCTGCTTTTGCTCGGCCATATGTCGGGGTCCATAAGAGTACATCACTTATGAGCTCGTCCCTACTTCTCCAGCAGGTCCTGCATGTCTGGTTCGTCTAACTTGAATAGTTTTCGTGATAGGAGGCCGTACAGTTGGTGTCTTGTGGGGTGTTGCCGCCAGGACTTGTTCAAGATTGCTCGCAGCATTCTTGTGTAATTGCCGTCTAGCTTCTTCTCCAGCTGTTTTGTCAGAGACCATGTAGTGCATCCATATAGCACTATCGATGCGACCGCTGCCTGGAAGAAACTGTGTTTCATTTTATCGGTTAGGTCTGATTTCCATATAATCGATAGCCAATTGATAGCTGTCCATGCTTTCGTTAACCTTGTGTCGATGTCCTTTTCGGTTGATTCGACGCTACTTCCTAGGTAAGTGAATTTGCCTACTAGTTTAAGAGGGGTTCCGTCTTGTGTGGAGATGTCACCTGTTTTTTTTTTTTGTTTTTTTTAACGTACACATGGGAAGCAGCATGATGGACTTAAAGGTATTTGAATAAACCCATCGACGGCCAAACTCAATACCTAAACAGGTTCTGGACGTGATTTTGACGACTTAACGCTCAGGATCGTTAGTTCGATCGGGGACTACAGCTGCTCCTCTATAAGATTGGCTTCTATAGAAGAGAATAAAACAGCCATCGAAAGATAACCATGACCCACACTCAGCATATCTAGGGTGAGTTAATACCGAGAGGTTTGTGGACTGTGTTCATATTTACGTTTGACTACTTTCTTAAACAGTTCTTTTTTGCACAGGTTCCAAGTAAATACGAATCATTTTTAAACAGATCCATTTAACCCCTTGAGCAGACCCTAACAGGTACTACTACTTTGACCCATAGTGGACTTAGCAGTAATAGCAATGAGGGCCTATTTCATAATATCTATATATCCAGAACTGAAGCCTCACCATCAGAAGCAGTTTAGTGATATACTTACCTCAAACTAAGTAAAGTTAGCGACCTTAGTCGAGGGTGACCTGAAGGCTTCGTTTTCAATAGCTACTACACCGAGTTGTAGAGGAGGGCGCTACGTTTTTTCTAAGGATTGTTCCACTTTACCCTTGATCCTAACCTTATAGTACTGAGTGTTAAGCAAGGCGGCCTCAAGTACCCTTTTTGAGTCTTTGGTATTACTCGACCTGGGATTGAACCTCTGTCTCCTGGACCATTGGCGAACACTCTACTCATTAGTCCAATGGCTCTTTAATGAGTTAAAATATTCTAATAATCAACATAACAATTTAGGAATTAAAGTTTTGTCGTTCTAATAGTGAATTCTTTGAATGTATTTTTTATAAATTAGAAAAAAATCTCATTTAATCTTCTTTAATATCATTCAAAATCAATCATAAATAAGGAAAAGGCGATTTCACTTGGCTATTTGGAGAATTAGATAAGTGGCCAATCTAGTAAATCTATTTGGATCCGCCTGATGAAAATATTTAATAACATTTGCAATCCTAGGCAATAAAAACAGATTTTATCCTTGCTCGAATAACTGCAAGCATAATTTTTTGTTGGGCTCTGCTCATCGGGATTCTTAATTTGAACGGACACATAATCTATTTTTCCTTTGATGGTTTTCCCACCAGCGTTAGCTTATTGTCTTTTACTAATGTTTGAGTGACAGCAAGTCTCCAGGACTCTTTTATTGGTCGATCTAAACAATGCTGCAGTTTTGATAGTCTCCACTTGTCTGATTTCTAAGTCATCTTGTCCTCTTACCAAACCTTTGGGGATTGTTCCGAGCACACCAATTACAAATGATATCACCGTCACTTTCATAGTCCATGGGTGTTTTTTAGTTTTCTGGCAAGGTTTTTTCATTTTTTACATCTGGGGTCCATCGGTACAGCAAAGTCCAATATTAGGTAGGTCCTGTTTTTTTTTTTTGTTGACTTACACTAGGTCTGGTCGTTTGGCCGAGATTAGGGGATCTGTTTATATGTGAAAATCTTTAAGAATTTTGTGCATCTCATTCTGGACTCTGAGTTGTTCGCATGGTCAAATTTAAATTTCTTGCACAATTCCCGTTGGATTACCTTCTCAACCATACGTGTCTAGTCATATACTTTTTGCGTTAGTTTGCTCCGTTAGCTTATAATGTGATTAATCGTTACAAGTCTATCAACACATTATCTACATTATCTATTTTGTTACGTCTTATCTATTTTTGCTTCAATGTAGTTGGTCCTAATGGAGTTGTTTATGCTACTATTAGAAGAGACACAGTTTCTCTCTTGAGGATTGATTTCTTTTTCTTAGCCATGTCCAAGTCTACATGTGTGTGATTCCGCTGGTTCGGCGTTTGAAATATCCATATATTTGTTTTTCTTCCCATTTTTGTTTTTCAGTAGTTGTTGTTCTATTGATCCTTGTGTCGTTTCTTTTGTTTCCTGACGCTTAAGTATTTCTTTGTTATTTTTATGTAGACTTAGAGTCGTCTTATCGGTGCATTGACGTTATCTTCAGTTTAGAAGAGTCCTCTTCTTTTTTTTCTTTGTTTTTTGACACATATTGTCTCTCTATGCCATCTCTCAGATGTAAGACCATATGCATCGTCATTAGTTTTCTTGTTCTCTGATCCATTTGTTGAAGTTCTTCCCTCGTCTACTTGAATACTGGTCTCGAGTATCTTACTAGGGGGGACTGCCCTGATGTGTATCCCTTTGATGAGATTTCTCTCATATATTTAGGTTTCCCGTAGGTTTCTCGTTCACCTAATATATTATTATGATTACCTTACTCTTTGAGAGTTTTATACATCAGCGTTAGCTGATGGTCTATCATTGGAGTTTGACTGATAGCAAATCTTCTCAAGTCTCCATGACTCTTCTCAGTATTCTGGCTGATCTCAGTAATGTACCAGTTTGGATGGTTTCCTCTCGTCCTCTTATTTCAAAGTCATCCAGTCCCTTTATTAATATTTTTGCGACAGTACCAAGGGCACCAATTACAATTGGTTTAAAAGTCACTTTCATGTTGCACAGTTTTTTCAATTCCCTAGCAAGGTCGATGTATTTGTCCTTTTCATTTTCTTTCACTTATACTTTATGGTCAGTCGGGATAGCAAAGTCCACAATTTGGTAATCTCTATTTTTTACGAAGATTATTATTAGGTCTGGTTGAGATTAGATGATCCTTTTGTATGTCAAAATCCCTTGGGAATTTGTGCGTTTCCTTCTCCAGGACAGATAGGGGCTTGTGCACATACCATTTGTTCATATGGTCAAATTGAAATTTATTGCAGAATTCCCTGTGGATTACCTGCTCACTCAGTGGTCTTATACTTCTTCTGTACTAATTTTCGGCATCGCTTAATATGTGATCGATCGTTTCGTCTCTATTACCACATAACCTACATTCGTTGTTTTGTAGCCTCTTATCTATTCTTGCTTTGATATGATTGGTTCTTATGGCGTTGTTTTGTGCTGATATCAAGCGATATTCAGTTTTTCTCTTAAGGTTTCCCTTTCTTGGCCAAGTCCATGTTTTCTTGTGTGAGATGTTGCTTATTAGTCGCTTAAAACGCCCATAGACTTGTTTTTCTTTCCATTTTTGTTTTCTGGTTATTGTTGTTCTCTTGGTCCTTGTGTTATCAGTATTGTTTCTGGTGGCTGTAATCAGTCTTTCCCCACGCTTTTGTATGTAGACTTCAAGTCATTGGACTAATGCATCAATACTATATTCGATGGCGCGTATACCTCTTCCTCCTTCTTTTATTGATATTTATAGTCTATCAACGTCGTCTCTGGGATGTAATGCCTTATGCATGTTCATTAGATTTCTTGTTTTCTGGTCCAATTGTTTAAGTTCTCGGGTTCACTTATGAGAGTGACAGCCCGGGTATTTATTCCTTTGATAAGGTTTCTGCTACGTAGTTTCGTCTCTGGTAGCTTTTTGGTTCTCCTGAGATACCCTTTTTTACTTTTTTTTTTTCATCTCCACTTATTTGATGGTGTCAGCTTCGAAGATGCCCAAGTATTTGTAGGTTTCCTTTTTTCTGAGCGTTCTAACCTTGTTTTGGTTTGGCAGTTCCATTCCGTCTGTCAGGTGTCGTTTGCCGCTTTTCATTACTAGCATGGTACATTTTTCTATGCCAAATTCCATCCCAATGTCCTGACTGAATATTCTCAGAACTTATATTAGAGTTTTCAGTTCTTTTTCGTTTTTTGCAAAAAGTTTGATATCATCCATTTACATTTGGGCATTAATTTTTTCCTGTGATTTACTAAGTTTGTATCCAGCTGTGCATCATCGCAGAAAATTACATAATAATGTTGATAGTGCATCTCCAAGGAATATACCTCTTTGGATCTTCGCAACAGCTTAGCTTTTCCCTCGTGCGGTCAATTCCATTCTCCAGGTTTTCATGGTTTTCTTGATAAGTTTATGAATTTATTTTGTACATTTTGAGGCATATTATTATCCAGCTTTGCGGGAACATATCATATGACATTTTGTAGCCAGTCCACGCTATAGGTAGATTTTTCCGTGTTGTCTTGCTCTCGTTGAGGATATGCTGATCAATGTAGAATAGTTCTCCTGTGTCTCTAGATCCTTCGCAGGATCCTTTCTATTTCTCGGGGAATCCACGGCTTCCTTTATTTGTGCCTTTTGTATTTTCCACTTCAAAGTTAGGCATGTTATGGGTCTGTAGTTGTTTGGGTTGGTTCCTTTGAAAAAACCTTGCCAGAAAACTAAAAAACACCCATGGACTATGAAAGTGACGGTGATATCATTTGTAATTGGTGTGCTCGGAACAATCCCCAAAGGTTTGGTAAGAGGACAAGATGACTTGTTGGATCAAAGTGCTTTATCATTTGGTCTTCCTTTTCGTGGGTACGAGTGCTTCTTGTAGTCATCTGTTTATTTGGAGCCCTAATCTTTCATAAATGTTGGTAATAATATCATTATTTTACTTTTTAGGTACTATTAAGTATTTTATTCATTGACTATCAAAAGGGTTAAACAATCACATTATTCACTTCAGGAAGAGATATTGATATTCGGGCTTAGTTAAATACAAAGTTTTTGAAATCTATCCCTATATATATGTATATGTGTTACGCTCCGCCCTCTGGTCAAACAAACGACAACACGGAATTCGTATATAACAATATATATTTATTTTCTCGACGGACGCTTGTGTGAAGTAGGAGTAGTCAGAGAGGAATTAGGGTCGTTCGTCGATGAGGCTTGAACTTTTCGATGTCAGGAGACGACGGCCGAGACAACGCACACAGCGTGACGACGAGAGAGGTTTCGTGAACAGCGGGATCCTTTTTTCTCTATCTTCTGTTCAATTCGTCGGCCTTATATTACCTTCAAACTCCCACGCAGAGATAAAGACACTCCTCTACGCCTCTGCAATCTTCCCGATCTCCGGCGATTGGGATGTGTTACTTCCGTTCATTTGGAATGGCCTGTGTGATCGTCGTCGAGCGGAAATAACTGTCACGCAGTTCACAGGTCACTCTCTTCCGGTGCATCATTGAAGTGGGACCTTCACCTTGTCCCATATTATCAGCCAAGCACACCTGCGCGATTTCTTTCGATTATTGGCCATTGGGATGTGTCACATCCGCTATCTTCGGAATTGCAGGTGTGATCATCATCGAGCGGAAATAACTATCATGCAGTTCATAGGTCAATCTCTTCCGGCGCATCACTTTTTTTACGGCACAGTGAGAATTTTTACCTTGTCTCATATTGTGAGCCAAGCTGTATTTTACATATGCATGTACACTTATATATATATATATATATATACACACACACATATATATACACACAAATATATAGATATATATAAATACTCATACATATGCATATGTATATATCTATGAATATATATAATTATACATATGCACACTCGCATTTATATATATATATATATATATATATATATATGCATATTTATACTATTTGCCCGTAGCTTGAGGGGGAATTTTAAGATTCATACCTTTCCAAAATCTATTAGAGCAATGTGAACTTCGAACAGGTTCGTCTAGGTTTTAAACTTGGTTCACCCTGTTCATTTCCAACGTTGATAATCATTACACCACGGGCATATCCTATATATATATATATACGCAATTATATGTATATGCATGCATACATATATCAAGTCGACTTCATCCTTTGCATAGAAGTAAGAGTCCTTCCAGTGTCCTTGGAAAGATATTAAACTGCATTCGGCAGTGAGGCTCCTGTTGTGGGATTCCGTGGAATGTAGGAAACACCCTTCATTGCCATTTCCACAATTACAATCTAATCTGAACTGAGAGTATCTATTTGGTTCCCCATCTATGGGTCAAAGAGATTTGTTAGAGAACATTTTTAAATCACATTGTATTACCTCTTAGAACCTTGAAACCACTACAAATTATCAAGTATTCATTCGTGTAAAATCATTGTAAAGATGCATTTTTGTACCGAATCGAAACAGCAGCCATAATTGTTCAAATGATTTCAGCATGAAATAACAAAACAATTAACTTGATGTATAAGCAAAGAACTAAGCTACTATATATATATATATATATATATATAATTATTCTGCTGGTCCAATGAGAGAAACAAGTAAATGCGTTAAAATGAATAGGTCCACTAGAGAACTTGTTTTTAAGTAATTTATTTTTCTTCAACGCGTGTTTCCGGCGTTTTAAGCCGTCTTATGTATATAATTAATTATTTTATTATTTCAGAAATACCTGGAAATACAATCAGAATAAAATGACTAAAGTTAACTTTTTTATGAATAGTGATAGAAATCTGTGGACAATGGTTAGTGTTACTGTCATGACCAACTCTACCAGAACAATATTCAATGGTCAGCTGTAAAATTCAACTGTGGTTTCTAAAATGATAAATTTAAAAGCACGCGCGCCTGCCTTGAAGTAATCTACAAATGTAGCAGTTCAAACACAAAACACAAACTTTATCATCGATCGTTTTAGTCGAAATCCCCTTTAACGTCACCTCCGTCTGTAAACGTTTCAAAACTTCCGTCAACGGAATGTCTGTGGTTGAAGGCCATTATATAATCATTTAATCATTTTACGCAGATGATACAATATTTTAGTGAAATTATATTATATACTACCTCTCGAAAAATTATAAAATTTAGAGGAAATAAGAAGTCTTTATCAATTAAAGAACTTTTATTGGCCTTTCGGTAAATGTAGAATTACTTTATGGAAGAATATTGCTTTGAATAATTGAAATCTATATCTGAATGAATTAAGGCTTTGATAAAAACTCGATGAGAAGCTTCGATGTATTAAATTTATCTTTTTCAATGAAATCTGTAAGTTTTTCCTCTGCATTAGATTGACGATATTAACTATACACGCCGAGGGAAAATATCATATCATTGATTTGAATATTTCAATCTTGGTTGTTTAATGCATATATGAAGCCAGAGTGTTAAATAAAATGTTTTGTATATTATTTAGTATTAGTTTATTTACTGTAAAAACTCAAGGTGAACGTTTTCTAGGTTTGCTAGCTCCATAATTGTTACTAGGGATAGTACTAATACATTATGTATATTTTTTTCTTTTCTGAGATAATTTCCTGCGTACAATGATTGATGATCAAAACCGGGAAATGTCAGGATTTTTCAAGTCAAGCAGAAATTCCCTTTTTAAAAGATTATCACAGGGTTTTCTCCATTTTGTTTTATGCTGTACTAAGCAAGGGTACACATACAGTTGTATGTACGTATAAAAACGCACACACACACACACACACACAATATATAAATATATGTGTGTTTGTGTGTGGGTGTATGTGCTTTGCTTCAGTGAATCAAAAATACTATGAGCTAAGTATTAGTCAAGTCGACTATAAACGAAAACAGTTTCTCCTGCCACTTACTTACCTATTTTTGACTGTAACAAATTTGCAGCAAACGAAACATCCTTCATTCCTTTACTGTTTGTTTATTGTCCATGGGTGATTTACCACGATTTCGACGTCACCTTTACAGAAAATGCATTTTATTAGATAAACAACATTATCCTCTTGAAGAGATATAACGCAAACTTTAGCGGCATCTCCCGTACAACTTTTGAGCTTTAAGGCACTTTAAATTAGACTGACTACTTTTGAAAACAAGTTTCTCACATTTATTCAATCAAAATAATATTTACCCTCCTATTAGTATAGCTTTGGGTCGTTTAAAATGACCACTCATTCTAGCAACCATTTCTTGCTTTTAAAGCTTGTTTCTCTCTACAATCATTGGAATTTGTTTATAAAAAATATAAAATGTAGGTAACGATCGTTTCTTTACAATGGTCCTGTGGCTATATTGATAACTATGTCAATATGAAAAAAGAACAATATATATATATATATATATATATATATATATATATATTCAAATTTAGGCACACACACACACACACACACATATATTAGTATGTGAGTGGAGGTTTCGCTATTATTACAAAGAAAATGTTTCAGTATTGGTGATAGAATATATAAAGGTCTAAGATAGTCAATCTCAGTTCCTCGCCTATGCAACCAGAGTAATAGGCTCCTACAGAACAGCATATAAAATGATAAAAAGAGTCACTTTGTCGGATGTTTGCATAGGTGTGAAACTGAGAATGAAAAAACCGCGCTGTCTCTTTTTTACGCAATTCAAACTTAGAACTAACTATCCATCAATTTATCTATCGATTGAAGTTATGGAAAACAAAGAAATTAAAAACGGTATTTCAAACTTTTTTCTTGGAAACTATAGATATCTTATCTATCTATCTTACACGTGAGAGAGAGAGAGAGAGAGAGAGAGATAGTAAGGGAGAAAATGCTGCATGTTAAAGTTATAAAAACGTCACGGTGTTTGAATACTCAGTGCATCGCACTATATTTGAAAGGTATTGAAATGAACTAAAATAGAAACAAAAAAAAAAAAAATTAAATCCTGGCTGGTTTATTTTATTTTCTAATTCATGTAGTAAGAGAGTCAAAGCATTTTTGTCAAAACTTTTAAAACATTCACCATGGGTCTTTCTATTTATATGAATCTATATCAACATTGTCTACCGGACATTGGCCTAGGGGTTAGAGTGTTCGCCAATGGCCCGGGAGACCTGGGTTCAATCCCAGGTCGAGTCATACCAAAGACTCAAAAAATGGTACTTGATGCCTCCTTGCTTGGCACTCAGCATTATAAGGTTCGGATCAAGGATAAAGTAGAGCAATCCAGGAAAGGAGTAGCGCCCTCCCCTACACATTGGTGTAGTAGCTATCGAAAAGGGAGCCTTCGGGTTACCCTCGACTATGGTCGCCAACTTTACTTTACTTATATCAACATTACTCTCGGTGTGATGGTCTATTTTTATATTCTTATGTTTTTTAACAGATTTATCATTTTCAAATTTACATTGCTCTGTTTCTATGAGTCTCCACTTCCAGTGAGTGAATAGCTATTAAATCTACGTATCATAGAAATTTCGCTCGAGTTCCCGTTGATATAATCAATGTTTTTCCATTTGCGTTGAATTTACACTTATATATATATATATATATATATATATATATATAAGCTCTATCGCGTGGGTTTAGCATTCTTATAGGGAATTTGCCAGTAACCATATATCATCATCATCATTTTGTCGTGCCATCCCTCTCTCCCCACCACTCCCTATTGTTCAATGCTTCCGGTAGGTCTTCAATGCTACATCCCGTATCTACACAGAGCTGCTGTATGTAGGTCCGAGCTGGTCGTCCTGCTTTTGCTTTGCCATGTGAAGGGGTCCATAAGAGTACATCCCTTATGAGTTTGTCCCTACTTCTCCAGCAGTGCCCTGCATGTCAGGTTCCTCTAACTTTGATAGTTTTCGTGATGGGTGGTAAGTGAACGTGTAGCTGCTGCTGCTTTGTGGAGTTTTGCCCCCAGGACTTGTTCAATATTGCGCATAGCATTCTTGTGTAGTTGCCGTCAAGATTTTTCTTCAGCTGTTTAGTTAGCGTCGATGTCGTGCGTCTATATAGCAGTATCGACACGGTCGCTGCTTGGGAGAAAATGCGTTTCATTTTATCGGTCATGTCTGACTTCCATATGACCGATAGCCTATTAATATCTGTCCATGCCTTTGTTAGTCGCATGTCGATGTCCGTCTCGGTTGATGAGACACTGCTTCCTAGGTAGGTGAACTTGTCAACTATTTTCAGAGGGCTTAGTGTGGAAACGTCGCCTGTTTGAGTAAAGCACATATATTCCGTTTTGTATGCATTGACATGGAGGCCAATGCCTGCGGCGGCTCGTTCCAGACTATGCAGTATGGCTTCTGCTTGGACGGGTTCATTTGCCAGACGCGCTATGTCATCGGTGTTGTTGGCATCTGTAATTGTTTTTGTGGGGTACATTCTGCTTCTTTTCTTTGTCAGCTCGAAACTATTTTCTTTGATTTTATCGATCGATGTTCAAAGCACGTAGTCTAGACAGACGATAAGGAGGTAGGGGCTACTGCATCTCCTTGCAGTAGTCCTGCTACAATGTCGAAGTAGTCTGTGTCTCCATCCGGAAAACGTAGTTTCACTTTGGTGTTTCTATAGAGAATCGTTATAGCTGCGACCGTTACTTTTAGCAGTCCGTATGGAGTAGAATTTGCTCCATCTTCCCTCTGGAAGGAATCAAATGATATTGTCGCCTATGGGTTTTTTTGCCCGTAAGCCTTCAAGAATTCTACGGATAGTCAATATTTGTGCGGTCGTGGATCTATTTCTCCGGAAGCCATTTTGGCTCTTCCTATGAATGTTGTCAATTTTGGGTTCTATGCAGTTGCGTAGTAGGGAATTATATATTTTGGCTGCTATCGATGTGTTATACCTCGATAGTTCTTGCCTAATCCGAAGTCGCCCTTTTTAAGGAAAGGAAGGATGCATCCCTTCATCCATCTGTCTATTGGATTTTAATTACAAACTGCATTAAAGTGTCGCAGCAGTATGTCGTCGAATTGTCTGGTCTTCCATACTTCTGGGGGAATATCATCAAGCTTCTAGAGTAAACGGTCCTAGTTTGATGTCTAATTGCTTACTAATAATTCTCGTGATTCGTTCATGTGTAACTTTCGGTGGGTTTCTTATTAAATTCTGGAAATGCTGTCTCCACAGTTTTATTTGTTCTGGTTGGTTTGTTGCTTTCAGTTTAGCTTTGGAAGTGCTCTTCTTTCTACTCACTTCGTTTATCGTTTGCCAGGCTATCCAAGATTGCCTATCTTCCCCTGAGTCTCTAATCTTATCAATCTGATTTTGTATATATTCTGTCTGTTCTTTTAGGTATATGCATGCTCATTCATTTTGTGTCATTTTTAGTTTCTGGGCATTTGTGTTAGTTGGGTTTCTTTCTATTGCATTTGGAGGCAGGTTTCACGTCCGCACGTTTTTCTCTTTCCGCAATATCTCCTATGGGACTCTAGATTTAGTTCTATGTTTTGTTGGTATGTATTTCGCTGCTGCTTCTAGACGGGCGTTGACGATGTTCCCATATTCGTCATTCAGAGTATGTATTTCTGTCTTCTCCTGTAGTGCATCAAATTTGTTTCTAATTGCTATAAAATATTTCTCTCTAATATCCTTGTTATTTAGACGGGTCCAGTCATTGTGTATGGTGGTCGTTGTTTCGGTGACATTTTTTTCGTAGGCTCAATAGTATTTTTGCCGCGACAATTCGGTGATCCGTGGACACACCCTCGAATGAGGAGTAAGTCTCGCAATTCACTGCGCTATTTTTCCATTTCTTGTTTATAAAGACGTAGTCTATCTGTGCTTTAGTATTGTTTGCGTATGTGTAGGTCTATAAGTTTGTATTGAGGCATGTTAATCTATTTTCTATCGTGAAATCTGTTAGATGTTGCCCATTCCTGTTTGACGAGTTCTGTAAGCTGTATTTGTCGTTTCCGTTTTGGGCATTCATGTCTCCGCCAATGAGGAGAACGTTGTGTTTCTGGATGCTAGGCACAAGAGAGGATAGCTCATCGCAGAAGGCGATGAGTTTAGTTTCTCCACGTGTTGTTTGAGTGTGGGTCATGGTTATCTTTCAATGGCTGTTTTTATTCTCATCTGCAGGGTCCACACTTATAGATGAGCAACAGTAGTTCTTCGATCGAAGAAATCGATCCTCTCCGAAGAACCGTAGGGTTCGTACGCCTAGGGCCATGTTAGGCATTGCTTTGAGCCGTCAGATAGTTTACCCGCTTGTCTTTACGTCCACCACGCTGCTTCTAATGGATTCTGTGATTTTTTAATATGTTTTACTGAAACGCAATAGCTCTTAGAAGAGTTGGGGTACAACGAAAGAGTCTATCTCTGAGTGACAATATATATATATATATATATATATATATATATATGTATATATATATAATGGAGATGCTCGTGGTATTATGGTTTCCGTTTTAATAAATAGATACGATAACCAGACGAGGCTGTTTGCATTTAACATCGTGCTAAAACCATTTGGAATAGTAGGCATCCAATTATTTTCCCTACAGTGGTGGATAGATAGCAGGGCAGGCTCAGCTAATTAACTTTTGTATCGTATGGTACCCTGTTAAGGAGAAGAACACTATAAATTCAAACTTGTTAAACTTCTCTTGAAAAGACCCTGTGTCGTAACCTGATCATGCGGAGGTGTTGGATTGCCCAATGGTCTTGGAGACTCGGATTTAATCCCATGTCAAGTCAAAATGTTACTTGATTCCTCCCTTATAATGTACGGATCAAGAGTAAGTCGAGAAATCCATGGAAATAAGTAGTACCTTTCCCAACAACGAGGTGTAGTAGCTATTGGAAAAGGACCCTTCAGGCCGCCCTCGACTACGGTCGGCTAAGTTATATATATATATATATATATATATATATATATATATATATATATACGGTGTTTTTTCTCACAGGCAACCTTTTAGAAGCGCTTTATAATCCTACGAACAGATAGCTCATTAGCTGTTACGACTCCGTGAAAATATTCCTGAAGATTGGTCTAAGCTACTTATTTCTATTCGACTCTTAATAAGAATAACATTTAGAAGTTTCGTTTCGTAAATGTCCTTAAGGCACAAGCCAATTATATATATATATTAGCTCATTCAAAATGTTCTGCGGGTATATGTATAATTAGTAAAGTCAATTCTCCCCCAAAAGATGGTGCAAGTTTTAATTTGATGAATATAATGGCATGTTTGATTAACTTCGTAATTTCATTTGTATGTATGCAGCCATAATTACTTCAGACAAAGATGCTTGACATACACGAACCGAAAACTGTTAATATAGAGAAAAAGTTTCATAAAATGGCTTTTTATTATGTAAAACAAAATAAAGAAGAAATATGTGACGATCGAAATGAAAGTTACGTTTGGAGAATGATTGAGATCAACTTGGAGGAGGAGGTGTCTCTGTGGTGTAATAGTTTAGAGTGCTGGCCTGCGCTCTCCAATTTAAGCAAGTTCGAAATTCGCTTGTGCTATTACTTTCACTTCGTTGTAGACATTCCTTTTTTTTTTTTACATGCCTAAAAAACAATCAACGTTTAAAGAGTTTGTTTCTTCATAGAACTGGCACATTTTCCTTTGTTAGAAAGTATAAAAACAGATTTCACCCTTTTGTAAATGAAAAAAAGGCGCATTGTCATATCATATTTACCAACCCCTCCGCACGATTGGGATATAATACAAGGTCAATTTTTAAGCGGAGTTTAACAGGTTTGAATTCAGGGTCTTCCTTATCCTAGATTAGTTGACTAACCAAGGCGGAAGAAATCAGTCTGCCCTACTATTTACCCATACTTGGAGGGAGAATAATCGGATTCATACCTTTCCCACGGGTATTAGTGCTATGTGAAATGCAATCAGTCTCGTCCAGGATTTGAACACGTGTCGCCGTGTCCATTTCCTACGACGATAACCATTACACCACGGGCACCTCCTAAAAAAGTCTATCTTGGTTTGTCATTTCTTTGTTTAATAGCATATCAACTTCTTGGTTTATTTAATGCAAAATTCATCTTTGTAAAAAAAAGTAATTGTACTCTTCAACCCATAGCTAGGGAAATAAATGAGTCCATACTTTCGCTTTCTATATTATTTCCGAGTGCGAAGAAAGGCTGCGACTTAATTCCTGACTCGCTTATTACGATGTGGGTGTCCATCATGTTAATCTTGGGGAGCTCCTGGCCATTTTATTCTGTATTCAAGTACATAATATACTATTTCATTCTGAGAGGCTGCCTAGCAACATTAGAGGTGACTACCGTTTTAACGTATCTTAGTTAATAAATAATTGTTATTTAAAAAAAAAACAAGAAAAGTAAAATGCTTTTGTACGTAAATAAAATTAAACGTCTTAAATTATTCAGGGTTATATAATTTTTAATCTAAATTTCAGCATATGAATTCTGTAAAGCGGTTGAAGTTTATTAAGAATGAAATTAAATATTTCTCATGTCATTTTAGCGTATTTGATTGAGGATTGATATGTAGTCCATGAATTTCTCTATCAAGTAATCCTGTGTCTGTTATGTTCTAGCTGCTCTTCCACGTTTAAAAATCATGATGAGCGTGTATTAACCGATAACAAAGGGTCAACCTCGAGAAACAGTCACGCGAGAACTGCCGATTTTCAAAAAGGTCAATCAGTGGCCGGCAGAGGACAGCTAGGAAAATTAAAACTCGGAGCTAGCTAAACTGTCCCCTGCTGGAGGTGTTTAACGGTTTGCCAAAGCATTAGTAATTCTCTAATTGACTATACCCTTCAAAAAAAAAAAAAAAAAAAAAAAAAAGAAAAATCAAAAATGCTCCAAGCTGACAAAATGTTTGTAGACACAGTGATACAAATCAATATTTTTTTCTTTTTAGATCACATGTTTGAATTTTTCCTTTTCTGTGAACTTTTTATCATTTTTTCATTACTTCTTAGTCTTCCCTTGAGACCAAGCAATTCAACATGTCTATACATGACTAAAACTTTCATTATGTCTATGTGTGTCTAACCATATTTAAGCAAAAAAAAAAACAAAAAAACAAAAAAAAAAAACAGATCATAGCAAAATTGTGTTAGAATACACGTAAAATGATCAAAGTAAATACATTTCAAGTCCAATTTTTATTTGAATGTTAATTTTGTGATGTCAGCTGGGCAACACATTCTTTCATTAATCCTCTAAATTTTCCACATAACTGATATAACTATGTAATATTAATTAGAATCCTTCATTCTCCACTAAAGTTCCAAACTGCTTTTGACACATTCATCATTTGTCACTTTATCATTCAGTATAACACAAGAGAATGTCAAAAATATGACATGAATTATTAAACAAGTAATTAGTAAACATTTCTAAAGACTGTTTGTGTCAATCAATTGTGGTGGCTTATTGGTAATCATATCTAATCATAAATGTTTAAAGAAAGAAATTTGTTGAAAAACTAAGTGGATAGCGAGTAAAAGAGACAGTCAAAAAAATGAGTTCAGCAAAGTTTGTAATTGCATATTTAAGTTAATTTCTTTTATTGTTATTGTTCTTCTCGTTTAATGCTTTTGTATTGAATAAGTTGCTTTGGAGAATTTTGTTCGAAGCGGGAGACATTTGACGAGTCATAATTATATGTATATAGTATATGTTTTGGATAATTTATAATTGCGTTAATTAGTTAATGATTTCTTGTAATATCTATAAATCGTAGACTGATGAATAATTAAATATTTCCAAAATTTTGGTCCATATATATATATACATATAGTTTCACACACACACACACACACACACACACACACACACACACACACACACACACACACACACAGTGTGAGTGTGTATCTGTGAATGGGACTGCTTCGCAAACCGTCGGTGTCCTTATGTTGGGTATCACCTACCTTTTCAACATAATTAGCAGTTCCATCTGCCGTATATGGCAGTAGCGGAGATCAGTCTGGGAATAATCCTACGAGTTAGACCAGAAGAGCCATTCCTATTGTTGAAGTATATCATTACCCTATCACTAATCCTATGTTCTTATTACTAACAGTCTCTCTCTTGTAAATACTCTTTCCTTTAAATATAACTATTTTCCTCACATATCGTGGTTTGTCTTATTATTACTACTACTTGTGTTCACTAACCAGAACACAACACCTTACGATGAAAAAATCTTTCTCATCGCCAGAATAGTTAATAGAGAGTGGATTCTTTATTTCTAGATAGAGTAATGGATAAAGATGTTTTAAATCACCGGCAAAAATGTGATACATCAAGTACCTTGACAAATGTTTATAAATCTGTGTGCGAGAGGTGCCCGTGGTGTAATGGTTATCGTCGTGGGAAATTGACACGGCGAGACGAGTTCAAAGCCTGGACGAGGCTGATTGCATTTCACATAGCACTAATACCCTTGGGAAAGGTATGAATCCAATTATTCTCCCTCCAGCTATGGGTAAATAGTAGGGCAGATTAGGTTCTTCAGCCTAGGAGAAGGAAAACTCTGAATTCAAACCTGCTAAACTCCGCTTAAAAATTGACCTCGTGTCATATCATGCCCGAGCGGAGGGGTTGGTAAATAGGATAAATCTCTGTGTGTGTGTGTGTATGTATGTGTGTGTTTTTAAATGTCTCATGCAAAACAAATTAGATTTTTTCTTTCTTTTTTTCTTCTCATAAGTCACTGATGGAATGAAGAAAAAAGCAAAACAAAATATTTTCAACTTTTTCAAGAACTTTATAAACCCAGCGGTCAGTAACGTTTCCCTCACGATCTTCCTAAATTTCTATTAAAGGAACAATTGAATATGAAAAGTTCTAACAAAGAAAAATGCATCTGTTTGTTTCTTCGAAGGGAAAGACAAGAAGAATTCATTGAGCAAAATTACAGACTAGGTGATGCAGCAGAATTTCATTAAGTTGTTATTAAGCATCATATAATGGTTCACTGAACATTTTTTTTTTATTGCAGAAAGAGTTTAATGCGCGTAATTCTCTCCGGTCAGCATCAATTAACTGAATGGGTAACGAAGACAATTCAAACGGATCGTATAAACCTCACAATGTGTATATAGAGGAAGATGACACATTCTTTATCCATGCTTGCGTCTGTGTGTGTGCACTTGGCAACAAATGCGTTAAATGCGTGCTATTGCTGAGATGCGTGAGATTGAAACCAATCTAAGCGAATAAACTAATTAAGATATTAGAATGTCTTCTCTAGCTATTTCCAATACGACACACTATAATAATGGCTTCGGTGGCAAAGAGCTATGAAAAAGTAACGTTGGATATTTCCATTTCCAAGGATGGAAATTTCTCCTCATGTTACTGTGGTTTACTTCGGCGAGTGATGGTCACTGTCTTTGGGGCAATGATATATCGATTTAATATAATTGAATCCCTAAGCTGAATCTCAGGTGTAGGTGTTCATTTGAAGTTTTTACACCCCAGCTAGATGAGTAAAGTAAATGAATATAATGCTACTAAGAAGGGTACGTAAAGTTTAGTGAATAGGGGTATGATTATTTGGTTAGGTGGGCTGGAGTTTTATGTCATATTAACCAGTGTAGTTTATTTAATGCGAAATCCAGTTTATACATATGTATCAAATGTATATATAATTTGGAAAGACATTTTGTAGATAACATTTTTAAACGAGCCTGTGCTCTTTTTTTGCTCACAGTTAAAGTTTTTCAGGTATTGCTACAGAACAGTCACAATTGAACCTCAATCCTTTATTTGTAGACATAGTTTTTTTCCCTTTGACTTTTAGAGAGGACCCTATCTGGAGCTACCACTCCGGGTCAGAGTGGACCTGGAAGTAATGGCAATGAAGAAGTACTCCACATTCCCCAAATTTCTAAGGCTGGAACCTTCCCATCAGATTATTTAATAGCACACCAGGACACTCGTTGAAAGGGTGTTACCACTCTGCAGAGATGTAGTTGGTGTATTCTGGGGAGAATGATGTGAAAAATAATTCATTCTTTTGTAGATTGCATCCAAGTTTTTTGAACATCAGATTTGACTAAGTTCAAATTGGCAAAAGCTTGGCAATTAAGCTTATGAGAAAAGTGTGTGATTTTCAAGATTTATTTCTTAAGTTTTATTTCCTCTTTCAAAGAAATTGTTTTTATCAGCGAGTTTCTTATTTATATAATAATAATCACGTTTTGGAGTAAAATTAATCATAACACAGCAATAACGGCTCCTTGTTGAACGAATTATATTGACTCAATAAAGTTACAATTTATCAACAGTATATATGATGTCATCATATGAACGTTTTAGCTGATGATCTTTTCATCCCACCCTCATAGATTGATTGATTGATTGATTTTAACGGTATGATAACCTGTCTAGTATGATATTAGGGAAGACAGGTCATGGAATAACCTTCATTGCTCATTCACATTGACACTGTTTCGCAGTTTATTATGAATCCTTTTTGAATACTGTGCTATTGAATAAGAATAATTTTAAACTAAATCTATTTGACTCATAGATCGGACACGAACATGTACAATCCCTACGGATTAAATTGGACTCGAGAGTAATTGTGATGAAGGGGTACTTCACATTCCTCAGATCTCCAGAACTGGTATCTCACTATCAAATGCAGTTTTGTGTCATACTCACGATGACACGCTGGGGATACATTTAACTTATCGTAAGCCTCGTTAACTGGGTGAGCTATCACTCTATAATTTGCACTGTCTCGTTGTCGAACAGTAAATCTCGCCGGGAAACAAATTATTAAAACAATCAACCAGAGTCCCTGATTATTTTACGCAACATTCTTGACGGATATGGAATGTCTTTGTAATTACATAAAGATTAGAAAAACTATGTGATAAACGTAATGATTACATATTATTGGTCATCGCATCGGGTATTGTTTATCGCAAGGAATTGTTTTATTTTCTCGCTGCGTTGAAATTGCGTCACATATTTGCGCGGGCAAAACGAACCTGCTGAAAAAAGAGAAAGTATGGTAAATGGACAGACGGATGAAAAATGACGCGGATACAAGAAACCGGCAGAAACAAGTGGACAATGCGATCGTTGAGACGAAAAACACAAGCTTGACCCATGCATTCACATAAGAGTACAAAAAGTCTTATTGTGTGAAGAGAGAACACTTGATGCATTGCTGTTGTAGTAGACAGCGAAGACATGGTGGTTTAAATCACGAATTAAAAGCAGAGTGGCCCGGCAAGATGCATACTCTAAGTGTTGCAAATGTATTCATCTTCTGTCATCAACATTTCTTTGATAGTTGTGGAAAAAGTCTTTAGAAAATCTACTTTACGGTTTTTTATAGTAAGATTTTAAGGGTGTGATAGAAACATCTTTTTACAGAAATTAAAAGAAAGAAATCGTAAATGAACACAGACAACAATATGTTAAAATTTTAGCGGTAGAAGTTATCAACATTTATCATCTTATGGCTTTTGAGTATCACGTACTGTACACTGAATGGTGAGACAACTATTCAGGATTACTCTCTATATTTAAACATATGACATAAAAAATGAAACATACAATAGAATTCATATATATTAATATATTTCATATATTTTATTCATATATTTATTAATATATTTGAAGAAATTTTGTTAAGGAACTGGTGATCCTGTTTCACCAAATATCAGCAGCTCCTTGGGGTCACGTGGTGTCCGCTATAAAAAAGAGTTACGACTGAAGATTCTTCCTCTTTTTGCCACTCCCACTGCTGTTAGCAACAGGTCCATTCGTAGCAGCCCATTCGTAGCAGGCCTTTTATCTGTAAACCTTACGTTAAACCTTTACCTTATAACTTTATCTTACACCTTTACCTTATAACTTTACCTTATAACAACCTTACAACTAAACCTTACAAACCTTACAAAACCCTACCACCTATTTGAACCTTGAACTCTTTTTTGAACTCTTACGTATTCGTTGTTTGTTCTATTTGGTGTAAAACCCCTGTTTGTTGTTGTTGTATATAAATTTTGTTACACTAAAAGTCGTTTGTCTCCCTTCTTCAAAAGCTGTCACCATTTCCCTACTGCTGTTGAAGTACGGTTTATTCTTTTACAAAACGTAGGACTAAACCGGGCTTTTCGGGGATTATAAAAGTCCCCATATATTTTCTTTAAGTCCTTATACGAATCATATAATTAGTAAAAAACATAGAATTAATAAATAAAATCTTGTGGTATTCGTCAATAAAGATATGGTGATGTAAATAATCAGGAATTTTAAAAATATTAAAGAAAAAATACTAAAAAAAATGTACATAGCAAAACAGCATTTTCTGAATATTTTAGATTGTTGATATTAAATGTTCAAAACAATTTCATAGAATTTAATTAAAATTATATCCTGTATGCTTCTATTTTCTTATAAACTATAGCAGTCTAAAGTTGTTAAATTTATATGTTTCAATTCAGATGTCTTCGAAAGTGATTCGTAGGCTATCATAAATCAGAATATATTTCATTGTACCTAAATAGTATCGTGCAACTATCTACAGCTTTGAAAAAAAATAGAAGAAAACCTTATTTAAATTAATGATAAAAAAAAGACGGATTTTTGTCTTCTTAATTGATTACCCTCCTCTAATTCTTTAAATATATGGAATTCCAAAAACTCATAAACCTGGAATTTATTTAAGACCAATAATTTAGGCAGTGCCACTCATCAGATCACTAAATCTTTTGACGAAATAATAAATCCTCTTTTAGGCAACATCAGGAACTCACATGTCAAAACTTCTGGTGGTTTACTCAAGAAAATAAATAATATGAATACGATAAAACAATTCGTTATCCAGTCTAGACATAACATCCTTACATACATATATCCCTGCAAGCAAATGCATCAAATGTTTAGAAAATCATAATGAGAAAACTAACCTTACATTACCTTTACCTGTTAACAAAATAATACGAATTTGCACATTAAGCACAAAACTTTGTTTTGTTCAGTGTAATGGTATTTTTCATTGAAAAAAAATAGTTTAACCAGGGGTTCGCCTCTGAGCTGTGTTCTTGCTTGTCTTTTTTTTGAAAATCTTTTGAATATATATATATATATATATATATATATATATATATATATATATATATATATATATATATAAACTATTCGAGTTTTGAGTAGTATGAATTTAAGAGTACCTGATTCAAAAGATTTTCAAAAAAAAGACAAGCCAAGAACACAGCTCAGAGGCGAACCCCTGGTTAAACTATTATATATATATATATATATATATATATATATATATATATATATATATATATATATATATATATAGACTTTATAAAAAATTAGAGATAAATCAAATAAGATAGAAGCTACCATATATTTCATCAACGAATTAGAAACTAATAATACCATAACTCTATTAGATATAATGCGAATAAATAAAAGCAACACATTAAAATTTAAAGTTTACTACTTGCAGAAATGACTACATCTATTTTTACGCACATCATAACACCAAAATAAAGAAAATGGAATAATCATTTTTTTTCCTTTTAAGCCCTTATAATGTATATTCCGAGATTCTGAAATGATGAACACAATTCTTTAGCACAAATTCTATATCCGAATGTTTTTTAACTTCACAAACGAAAAAGTTACACAAACAATTCCAAAAACATTTTTCTAATAATAATCTCTTACATAGATATATTATTTTCAAACTAATTCAAAACACACATCATCGCAAAAGCAGTAACACATTAGGAACACAATTTATAAGAAGAACAATTATAAGATTAAATTTAAAGCTAACGAATATATCTCCTCCAAAAATAGTTGAAAGGAAATTTACATAGGACAGAATTCCAGATCAATAAAAAAACGTACTTATGAAGAGATTGGAGATTCATGATTTCGAAATCGGTGACAATGGAAATTCGTTAGTAAAACATAATTTAGAAGCTAAACATGGCTTTAATTGTAAAAATCCTCAAATTTATGCTAATATAAATAATAAGCTAATGAAGTCTGGAAGACCTGCTGGGAGCAATTGATGATAGGGACGGATGGTAAGAGAGTCAGAGAAATCTGTGCTGTCAGCGTGACTTGATCGTGATAATAATAACATAATAAACAACAGAGGAGGATTGATGAATCTAGAATTATTTTCAACTATAATACTATTAAACAACCGTTTGTTTGTTTTTTTTGCAACTTATCTTCTTAAGTTGAATTGGTTCTAAATAGTTACAATATCACTTACCTAAATTAGATTATTTATATAATTAATTCAAAGTAATACAGTAGTATTTTATGTAGAAATCAGTCTAACATTCATGATATTCTGTTATATGTGGAACAAAAATGTGTCTTCCCAATCTTTTTAAAGAGGGAGACGTAAAATAATTAGGGAGTACAACTAATCATTTCAAGTTTGAAACTGCAGGGTTTCATTTGTAAAGGTCAAGGCTCGAGTGGGCATTTATATTCGTTGAGATGTCAACCATATCATCATAGGCAAATTCAAAGATGTACACCTTTTTTAGAATCAGCTTATTGTTAATATCCTAAGTTAAACAATTGGGTAGAATCAGCTGATATTTGGATCTTAGCAATGATGTGTTACTAAAGGACCTAGTGCAGACGAGTGATTTAACGATTGCGTAATGATTAAGTTCTGGATGCTGATATAGGAGTCACCGATAGGATCCTAGCCAGTACTATCACTGATAGGAACCACATAAGATCCTTGCCAGTAGTATCACTAATAGGAATCACTGATAGGACCCTAGACAGTACTATCACCGATATGACCCACAAAAGATCCTAGCCAGTACTATCACTGATAGGGCTCACTGAAAGGACCCTAGCCATTGCTGTCACTGGTAGGACGCACGAATTGGACCCTAACCAGTACTATCAGAGATAGGACTCACTGATAGGGCCCTAGCCAGTTCTCTCACTGATAGGACCCACTGATAGGATCCTAGCTAGTACTATCACTGATAGGACCCACCGATAGGACCATAGACAGTACTATAACTGATAAGACCCACTGATAGGACCCTAGCCAGTACTATAACTGATGGGACCCATTGACAGAAATCTAGCCAGTACTATAACTGATAGGACTCACTGATAGGACTCTAGCCAGCACTATCACTGATAGGACCCACTGATAGGACCCTAGCCAGTACTATCACTGATAGGACCGTAGCCAGTACTAAAACTGATAGGAACCCCCGATAGGACCCACTGATAGAACCCTAGCCAGTACGATTACACAGTGTCAGAGTGGACCTTGGATTAATAACTATAAAGGAGAGACACCATAATCCCCCAAAACTCTTGAACTGTATTCTCAGCACCGGATGCAGTGAAGCCAGAACACAATTATCTATGTAGTTGAGCCTGTGTGTGTGGCAGAAATATTATAAATAAACTTTGATGCTTCTTTTTGAATATTGCCGTATAATTCATTTTGATTCTTCTCGATTTCAACATTGATTAATTGCCCTTGATAAAGCCATACCTCCATTCTTTACCTGTTTGTATATTCCTACCAGGGAGGTTAACAAAAATTAATTTTGCGAGAAATTTTCATTATCACCAATCTATTAGCCAAATAAATCTTTCTTGGGTAATATTTCAAATGATTTTCGAATATATTAATTCATTGGTTCTTGGGACATTATTATTGTTACTAAGAATGATGCATTTCGGTGTTTAAAGGGATTTTGAAGATCAATTTTCTATTATGTATAACTGAATACCATATTCTTAAATCTATTTTCGCATAAAAGAAATCAATAGCGCTTAAGATGTTTTAAAACTAACCGACTATATAATTGCTTGGAAATTATCAATGTTACGATGGAATACTTGCAACCATTTTCGGGAGGCGAGAATTGGCAATCAATCCAAGATGAAGCGGTTGTCCTTTTAATTAGCGCAAATGCCATCGAGTAAAGTAGGAATCCATTTCTTATCCTCCCAAATATGTGTAAATAGAAGGGGAGACTGGGGGTTTTGAGCCTTGTTTAGGCAACCAGGCTAGAAAAAGGAAAACTCTGAATTCAATGTCGGAATTGGAACTTTTGCCATATCCTCCCCGATTTGGAGGGTTGGGTAAATTCACACTTGTAACCATATAAAGTTGGCTCCTTTTTCGATAGCAACTACACCAAGGTGTAGGGGAGGGCGCTACTCCTTTCCATGGATTGCTCCATTTTACCCTT
>OY757904.1:39324063-39379063 GCA_963585895.1 Sepioteuthis lessoniana | reverse complement strand
TGTCAATAGAATGTCTATAATTGTGATTATAATCTACATTGCAAGATCTTATCTCTATATATTTTCTTTGGGAGTTGCGTAGTAAACTCTTGTGTCCAAATGCATTGAACACGATTCTGTTTTAAGCTATGTTAATTCTCTCCAGATCGTTGATATTTTTAACAATATTTATCTTGAATTTTATCAGAATAGTTTGAAATTTATATACACGAAATTTTTTATACCCCTGTCGATGGAGCGTAGATTGAATTTATCTTATCCCCTTCCAGAAGAGTCAGAGCGCTCCCACGGAAAAAAAAAGGTTTTCCTCGCTATGACGCTTTAAGGCTAAAGTTCTAGTAAATGACTTGTGAGTGACTCATGTGATTGCATAAAAGAAATAATGATATCTCATATCAATATCAGAAATTGTGGACCATGAAGAATATATATATATATATATATATATATATATATATATATATATATATACAAGTCATTCAATGCAGAATTCATTTCCAAGTACAAACTTTTTCCATTCTCTTTCATAAATGCTGTTTAGGCATTATTTGGAATTGGATTATAGAAAATTTATTTTAATCCTGCAAAAAAATTTGTTTCGAGGCTAATCAAAATGGTGACAAATCAAACAGAGTGCTCCTAGCTTAAGCAGAGATCTGTCATCAATTCTTTGTCCCTGAGAAGTGGAAATCATATTGAATTTATAGAAGAATTTCTAATTTGCACAGAGAGGTAAAATTTTACTAAAGATTGTTTACAAACTAGAAATACGAATTTGCCAATACCAACCTGAGGAGAAAATACACTGAATCTCCCGTAGAGAAAAAGTTGCAGTTGAAGCAATCAGTAAAGAAAGGTTAATAGTCTTCTGTTATATGAAAGAACTCACTACTATTGATTTCCTTAACAAAGGTTTCATTGTAAATATCGTTTTTATGGTTAAATTATAAAGCAAAATTCACCTTATCTATTGGTTTGTTTTAGTGTGATTACTTCCTTTAAAGGCATATCAACCTTCATGGGTTATTTAATGATAAAGCTAGTAGAAAATACTTGTGGTACAATATAAAAGATAGCTGAGTGTCCATATCTTTCCCAAAAGTATTTTATCCGTAAGTGAGCGTAATAGCTTGACTGGAGTTCGAACCCATTTATTTCGATGTCACATTACAGCATTTTAACCAAGTGAACAATAATTGGTGTGAGGAACGTTGCCTTACAATTTCCTTCGAGATTTGGTTATTTCATCGCCAATAATTCATGGCTGACAATACATAGGCAACATTACATGGCCACTGATTCATAATGTTAGTTTTCCCTCCCTATTCCTAAACAGTATTTGACTAATGAAAGTTAAGCCAGCTCCAGACATGCATTCACTGGGAAGTATCTTGGGGATCATGTCCGAAAGTGGTTCCCAGCCATATTCGTCTTTTAATTCAGATTTTTCTTTCTCCTTGACCGGCTACTATACCAAGATTAAAGTTCCTGACCTGCTCTACTATATTCACCTAACTGGAGGCTATAACCCAAAAGTGAAACACAAAACTGCCTCGACCAAGATTTAAACTATTGTAATCGCATCTATTTCCAATGACGATTACTGTAATACCACACGTCTAGTTTTAGTTTACAGGGCATTCATTGCCAATCTGAAGATACAATCATAGTAATGATTATTGTTGTAAAAAGTGAACCCGGTAAGCCAAGTTCACGTTCTGGTAGAAGTTTTTTTTTCATTGTTTTGTGATGTCCTTGCAAAAGGCACGAGTTAATTCTTTTTTCAATCAGCTATAAGAAAACAGTCGATTAAACTTGGATCAAAAATTTTAGTGAGAGCAATTAGTCAAAGAGAAAGGACATTCTAAATTCAAACTCATACGAAGGTGGCAGGTTAATTTGCTGCAGAAGTTTAGTAAAAAAACCCAGCGGAAATCGCTAAGATAGTTCGGCTTGTGTTCAGCTTTTTTTTAAAACAATTCCGGCTGCAATACTAACGTCAAGTTGTAGAGCAACTTGATCTTCACTTGGAAACTGATCCACAATGTCACTAAACTGACGGATATCATAAATTGAATATCTCCAAAAATCCATAGCCAACAATTTGGTCGACGCTGAATAAAGGACAACGTAATAAGTGATAAAAAGTTTGACCCAAGAAATAAGTTTCAACAATATTCATTTTTAGGAGGCATTCTTGTAATGGTTTCTGTCGTAGGTAATAGACACGGTGACCCTAGTTCAAATTCTGTACTTGGCTGTTTGCATTTTCACATAGCACTTATATTCTTGCGAAACGTATGAATCATACTGATCACACTTCAGCTATGGATAAATAGTCGGGCACTTTAGGTTAAATCAAACAAAACCAAATATTTTTTGCTCTCTTTGGTTTGGTTTCTTTATTTAATGACATATCAACTTTCGTGGGTTATTTAAAGGCTATTTTATCCCTGTAGAAGAACAATAGTCGTAGTATTGAATCATTACATGGAGGGATAAGAGCGTTTATATCGTTCCCATGGGTTTATATTTTTATTTCAAATGTGTCATGAGGATAATAAATTAAATTTTAAAATATCATTTGGAACACAAAACTTCTTTCACTCTACATTTCCGAGCTTTTGTGCAAAATTTGTTTTATGAAACAACCACATTTCAACAAATATTGTAAGAAATATTTTCTTTATTATTCTTTTTCAGGATGTGAACAGGAGTTATGAACACGAAATTCACTTTTATACACTTTACCGGGTGTCTTTTAAAAAGTATAGATTTTACTGAGTAAAGAGCTTTTGTAACAACTCGTTGAATCCCACATGCAAAATACCCTGATTCCAGGATACCTTATATCCTTATCTTTTTTAAAAATTCATTCTTTGTGAGGTTATTGTCGAAGGAAATGGACACGAGGAGACGAGTTCAAATACTATTAGCAGTTCCCTTCGTGCCGAAGGCTTTGGAAAAGACATGGATCCTCTCTTTTCCTTCAAACTGTGGTCGAAATAGTAGGAATACTTGGTTTATTTGTTTGTTTGAGTTTATGAAATATCAACCTTTGTTGTGTATTTAATGTCAAATCCATTTTTATACCAATAAACAGTTCTATTTCCAACAATTCAGTTTAGCATACAAAAAAGTTTCATGTCAAATAATTCAATTTAGCATATTTACGCAGTTTAGATATCAGAATAGTTCTATTTCAAGCAATTCAGTTTAGTATAAGTACACAGTTTAGTTATATTTGACACATAGATAGGACCCTATCAGTTTACTTTGGTTTGGTTTATTTTGGTTTGGTTTTATGTCATATCAACCATGATAGGCTATTTAATGCCAAATCCATTTTTCTATATATAAGTAAAGGTGGCGACTGTAGTCGAGGGTGACCTGAGAGCTCCCTTTTCAATAGCTACAACACCGAGATGTAAGGAATGGTGCTACTCCTTTCCCTGGATCGATCCACTTTACCCTTGATACGTACCTTATAATACTGAGTGTTAAGCAAGCAGGTATGAAGTACCATTTTTTAAAGTCTTTTTTATGACTCGACCTGGGATTAAACCCTGGTCTGCCGGACCTGCTATATTTCAAACAATTCAGTTTAGCATAAGTACTCAGTTTATTTCTATATGACTCATAGATAAGACACTATCGGGTGCTACAAATCGGGGACAGAGGGGACATGGGAGCGATGGCAATGAAGGGGTACTCTGCATTCCACAAAGCTTCAGCATTACTGGAACCTCACTATCAGATTGTTTAGTGTCATATAACCAGGACACTCGTTGCAGGAGCGTCTTACCCCTCTTCAGTAAAGCAGTCGATGTATTCTACAGTCCAAGCCGACTGGGCAAAGGCAAACTTGGTAAAGCAACGTGTCGAAGAGATAGTAAAACTTGGAAATAAAAACATGAGGCAAATTGTTGGGGGAATCTGTTGTACACAGGTGTTCCATTCTTTATTATCAGTTCATCCTTCCCTACTAATCAGCGTGGCTTAGGATATTCTGACTTTATCCTCAGCAAAGGGAAAATACACCCCTTCCCCCAAAGGTGTTTTGAGTATGAGACCAAATTGGTTAGACTCCACTTTTTGATCTCTGGAAGTGAGTGGATTATCTCTTCAGTGTCGTTACTCTCAGGTACACGTGACCTGGAGTAGTAGTACCCGTTAGGAGAAAATATGTAGGTCAAATAGGTCAAATTGATCTGTTTGGAAATCATCTGTATTGAATGGGAATTTGTGATATCATATGAACAAGTACAAAAAACGAAGAAACTGCAAAAAAATATAAATATAAACATATGATCTACACAACTCCCTCACATATAAGCGTTTGTCTTTATCTGTCCGTCATTAGAAATGGACACAGTTGCCCGCTTACAAATCCTGGGCAAAACTTTTTGCATTTCACAGAAATTTTATGCTCTAACAATATCCTTTCAGCTACGGATAAATAGTAACGCAAAATGGTTTCTTTAACCTTAGTATGTCAACCGGTCTAGGAAAAGAGGAACTTTGAATTCAAACCTGTTACACTCTAAAATTTTCACATCCTGCACATACGAAGAGTTTGGTAAATGTATAAGCATAATATATATATGTGTCGGCTGGGGTTGTAGAATACACCGACTGGTTCTCTGTAGAGGAGTAATACTCATCAAAACGTGTTCTGAATGTAACACAAAGAAATCTGATGGTGAGGCTCCAGTATTGGAGCTTTGGGGAATGTGGAATTCTCTTTTAATTCTATCGCTTCCACGTCCACTCTGGCCCATTGTCATTGCACCTGATAGGGTCCTATCTCTGGGTCAAATAGTACAACTTGACTTCTAATCTGTGTAAAAAAATGACTAATGTTAACTTAAATTGTTTGAAATAGAACTGTTTGATGATTTAAATGTGTATAAATAAATGACTGATGCTTACTTAAATTGTTAGTTATACATAGCTATACATGGAACCATTTAACTTAGTTGACTTATGCTATTTTGAATTGTTTGAAATAGAAAAGTTTGATCGTTTAACTGTGTGTAGATAAATGACTAATGTTTCATTGAATTGTTAGCGATGCATAACAATACTTGCAACCACTTAAATGTGTACAAACGAATACAAAATGTTCAATAGAATAATTTGTGTTGAATAGCAATACTTTTATAAACTTCACTGTTTGTAAACAGATGGCTGTAAGTATTAGATCACACTAATTAAAAACATTTAACTATATAAAAACGATAGCAATACAAGTGTGCTTCAACATAGTTCCAACTCATTCAAAAAATGAAATTACCAACAAACTAATCTTACATATGCCTATCTATTTTGTTCCGTTGTTCCGTTATTGTAACCTATTCACTCATACTGCATTTATGTTGTTAGTGATTTGATATGTATATATTCAAACTAGTACTTAGTTCACGCCATACTACTTATTAGACTGACTGTCGATAGTTTGGACACCTTCTTGTGTCCACACAGCTAGCAAAACTTGACCGACACACACGAGATGCCTTATGCTAGGCAGATAATTAGTGTATTAATCACCTGCCAGCTTAGGATTTCTTGCTTTTCTTCGGTATATTCAAGTTGAACACTCAATAACACGACGCAAAAGACATTTTAGTATTGTATAGCAAACAATAAAACCATTCTTTTTCCTACAATGCTCGGTGCAAGAAGCCATGCGAAATCCACTTCTTTTTTACGTGAAGATAATTTAATAACGTTAAAAATTATCTGTGGCGACGATACGCTTGTAATGTTTCTACCTGAAGATTTGGCACATTCTCTTTCAAACAGATTTTGAAATGAACGCACACATCTTACGCAGTGGAGTGTATTTCTAAGGCAGACCATTTTACCATGGAGATTCACTTTCTTAATTTAATAGCATGTCAACCTTCGTGGTTTATTTAATGCCAACACCATCGTATTAGAAAAACAACAGTGATACTGTTTAACCCATAGATTGGGGGATAAGGGAGTTCATGCCTTTCTCAAGGGGATTAGTCCGAGAGAGAACGTAATTGAGAATCTGGAGTAAGTTGGGGTACTGACTACAATTATAGATGCAAAGAGCGTTCTGAATAATCAACAGCCGTTGATTTAATGAAAGAGAAAGCCATCCTATATGTTTGAACGTCTTTTGAAATTTTTGGCCTGCAGAAAATATCTTTTATTCTTTTTCAGTTGAATTCATTAATTATTATCATAGTTCTTGAAGGCATTAACATAGTTTAATAATTCAAAGACAGTTTTTTTATAATTCAGTCGCGTAAAGTTTTTTGTTGAATTTTCAGTTCAGTGAAAATATCAAAGGAATCAGTGTGACCATCGGGTGATCGAACAATTACGTAGCTGTTTTTGTAGAGCATCATTATACAGTTAGCAGTTTTTTTACAGAGATCATATGCCAGAAATATTATCTTCCTCTTACGCGCACACACACACACACACACACACACATATATATATATATATGTTTAAACACATTTTAAGTAAATAAACACCAAGTATTTATGTGGTTGACCCTTTGTTGGTTGTCATACAGGCGGTCACCTCGTTTATCGGTGGTGGGAATCTGCGACTACATTATATAACAAACCATACTTTAACTTCCAAGAAGAGAAAAACAAACTAGCTCTTGAAAAAGAGAAACGCCTGCAAGCTAAAAGGTCACACTGGTGTTGTGATTTCATAAGTGCCGCAGCTAAGGCTTCTAAAACTGTTTATTGAAATAACACAAAAGCGTAACAAGATCATCGGGTGACAGTCAACACAAGGCAACATATATTTAATATGAATTCTAAAATTCTAAATAGGAATGTCGAGGCTGCCCAATTGAGATAAAGATTGTTTTGTATGTCGAAATTCACCTGAATATTTGGAGTCAAAAGAAATGACAGACAGAGAGATGGAAGCAGATCAAGAAGGCGAACGGAAAAGTCAGAAGGTGACGAAGTGTTGAAAGAATTAACTTTAAATAATTATAATTTCATATAATAAATCACAAAGCCAAAGTAGCGGAGCTTAGAATATGCCGTCTGCTACCCACCACAAATAAAAATAAGGTGCCCTAGATATAATAAAACTCTATCTGGATAAGAGGATTGAGTTCTGGAGCTTAAGTGACTGCGGAGAACTTCTTCATTGACAGTATTCCCAGGTTGACTCTAACCAGAACTGGTTGTACATGTTAAGGTCATATCATTGGGTCAAAAAGATCTGTTCAAAAATATTCGTATTGGATAGGAATACTCACTACCATTTTGCTGTGTGCAAAGTATTTATATTAAGAATAGTTATTTTAATTTATATTTATATTTATAATTATTATTATTATTATTATTCATTAGAGTTTTTCACATCAGCGTAAGCTGATGGTCTTTCACTGAAGATTGAGTGACAGCAAGTCTCCTCAAGTCTCCAGGACTCTTCTCAGTATTCTGTCCGTTTTCAATAATGCTGTTTGCATGGTTTCCACTCGGCCGCCAACTTCTAAATCTTCCAGGCCCTTTAATAATCCTTTAGTTACTGTGCCAAAAGCACCAATCAAAATTGGTATAATTGTCACCTTCATGTTCCATAGTTTTTTTTCTATTCTCTTGCAAGGTCGAGGTACTTATCTCTCTTTTCACATTCTTTCAGTTTTATTCTGTGGTCTGCTGGGACAGCAAAGTCGATTATTATTATGATTATTATTATTATTATTATCATACTCATTTGAGAGTTCTTCTCATTAGCATTAGTTGATGATTTTTCACTGGAGTTTGAGTGACAACAAAAGTTCTCAAGTTTCCTTGACTCTTCTCAGTATTCTGGCCGATCTTAATAATGTTGTAGACTGGTTGGTTTCTATTTGTCTTCTTATTTCAATATCTTCCAGTTCATTTGCCAATCATTTGGGGATTGTTCAAAAGGCACCAATTACAAATGGTATTACTGTCACCTTCATGTTCAATATTATTTTTTAGTTCTCTATCAACGTCCAGATATTTATCTTTCTTTTCGCTTTCTGATTTTACTGTGTTGTCTACCGTAACGGCAAATTCAGCAGGTTCTCTCATTTTTTTTTTTTTTTGTTGACTCTCACCTAGTCAGTTCATCTGGCCGATATTAGGTGATCTGCTTTTATTATCATTGAATCCTTGAGAGTTTTTCGCATCAGCGTTTGCAAATGGTCTTTTACTGGAGTTTAAGTGATAGCAAGTTTCCTCAAGTCTCCAGTACTCTTCTCAGTTTTCTGGCCGTTCTCAACAATGCTGTAGTTTGGATGGTCTCCACTCACCCACCAACTGTCAAGTCTTCCAGTCTCTTTAATAGTCCTTTAGTTACTGTACCAACAACACGATTAGTATAAAGTCAAGGTACTTAACTATCTTTTCACTTTATTTCAGTTTTATTCTGTAGTCAGGCAGTACAGCAAAGTCCAAAATTTTGCAAGTTCTCTTTTATTTTGTTGATTACTCTTAGGTCTTGTCTTCTGTCCGAGATTAGGTGATCCGTTTGTATATCAAAGTCCCATAGGAGTTCGTGTGTGTGATTCTCCGGGACAGCTGCTGGGTTGTGCCTATGCAATTTGTTCGTATGGTCAAATTTAAATTTCTTGCACATCTCCCAGTGGATCTATCACCTTCCCCACCCAGTCATGTCTAGTCTTATACTCCTTCTGTGCTAATTTGCTGCATTCGCTTAATATGTGATTGATAGTTTCGTCTCTATCACCACATAACCTACATTTGCTATTTTGTTGCGTCTTATCTATTCTCGCTTTGATTTGATTGGTTCTTATTATTATCTTTTACTTGAAATCATATAAATTATTGAAATACTCAGCACCATATAATTGCTTGAAGATTATTGGTGTTAGATAGAGGTACTTGAAACCATAAAAATGAGAGTCAAGTATTTCTGTTAGGAATAATGTATATCATATAATCATTTTTTTTTCTTAGAATTAAGAAACAGATTAGAATTAAGAAACAGATTCGAAACACTACAAGAAAAAACGGAAAAAAGTACACCAAACGACGAATACGAAAATTTCGTCAATGCACACCTCGAGGCAGCAGCAAAATACATTCCAACAAAACTTAAAAGTAAATATAGAGTCCCATGGGAAACTTTAGCGGTGAGAGAAAAACGTGCACTAGTGAAAACAGCCTCCAAAAACTATCGAAAAATCTCAACAAACACAAATGCCTTAAAACTAAAAACGGCACAATATCAGTTAGCAGGCATATATATAAAGGAACAGACAGAATACATTCAAAATCAGATAGATAAGATTAGAGACTCGGTGGAAGATAGACAATCTAGAATAGCCTGGCAAACAATAAACGAAGTGAGCAGAAGAAAGAACACAGCCAAAGCAAAACTAAAAGCAGCAAACCAACAAGAAAGAATAAAACTCTGGAAACAGCTCTTCGAAAACCTACTAGGAAACCCACCGAAAATAACACATGAACCAATCACCAGAATAATTAGCAAACAATTAGACATTAAACAAGGAACGTTCACACAAGAAGAACTCGACTCGGTTCTCAGAAAAATTAAAAATAGGAAAGCTGCTGGGCTGGACGAAATTCCCCCGGAAGTATGGAAGACCAGACAATTCGACGACATACTGCTCCGACACTGCAACGCAGTATACAATCAAAATCCGATAGATAGATGGATGAAGGGATGCATACTCCCCTTCCCTAAAAAGGGGGACCTCAGATTAGCCAAAAACTACCGAGGCATAACACTTACATCCATAGCTGCCAAAATCTACAATGCCCTACTACGAAACCGAATAGAACCCAAAATCGACAACATACTTAGAAAAAACCAAAATGGCTTCCGAAGAAATAGATCCACGACCTCACAAATATTAACCATCCGCAGAATCTTTGAAGGTGTACGGGCAAAGAACCTACAAGCGACATTAATATTTGTCGACTTTACCAAGGCTTTCGACTCCATTCACAGAGGAAAGATGGAACAATTCCTACTAGCGTACGGCATACCTAAAGAAACCGTAGCGGCAATAATGATTCTCTATAGAAACACTAAAGTAAAAATACGATCACCGGATGGAGACACAGAATACTTTGACATTGTAGCAGGAGTACTACAAGGGGACACGCTGGCCCCGTACCTCTTTATCATTTGTCTAGACTACGTACTTAGAACATCGATTAACAAAATCAAAGAGAATGGCTTCGAACTGACGAAGAAAAGAAGCAGAAGATACCCCGCAACAACAATTACCGACGCCGACTACGCCGATGACATAGCGATACTGGCAAATACACCTGACCAAGCCGAAACACTTCTGCATAGTTTGGAACGAGCAGCAGCAAGCATAGGCCTCTATGTTAATGCACACAAAACGGAATATATGTGCTATAACCAAACGGGGTACATCTCCACTCTAGAAGGAACCCCACTTAAACTAGTAGAGAAATTCACGTACCTAGGAAGCAGCGTCGAATCAACCGAAAAGGACATCGAAACGAGGCTAACGAAAGCATGGACAGCTATCAATAGGCTATCGATAATATGGAAATCAGACCTAACCGATAAAATGAAACGCAGTTTCTTCCAGGCAGCGGTCACATCGATACTGCTATATGGCTGCACTACATGGACGCTAACAAAACGGCTGGAGAAGAAACTAGATGGCAATTACACAAGAATGCTGCGTGCAATCCTGAACAAGTCCTGGCAGCAACAACCCACAAGACACCAACTGTACGGCCACCTGCCCCCTATCACAAAAAACTATTCAAGTTAGACGAACCAGACATGCAGGACACTGCTGGAGAAGCAGAGATGAACTCATAAGAGATGTACTCTTATGGATCCCCACACATGGCCGCGCAAAAGTTGGACGACCAGCTCGAACGTACATTCAGCAGCTATGTGAGGATACAGGATGTTGTCCTGAAGACCTACCTAGGGCGATGAACGATACGGAGGAGTGGCGAGAGAGGGTCAGGGATATCCGTGCTACCAGCATGATATGATGATCATGATATAACCATATATGATACTAAACAATCTGATCGTGATGTACCAGTGCTGCTGGAGCTTTGGGGGAATGTAGAGTACTCCTTTATTGTCATTGTTCTTAGGTCCACTCTGGCCGGGAGTGGTAGCGCCTGATAGGGTCTTATCTATTGGTCAAAAAGAACTAAACTTATGCTAAACTGAATTGCTTTAAATATAACTGTTTTGACGTCTAAACTGCGTAACTATGCTAAACTGATTAGTTTAAAATAGAACGATTTATCTGTATAAAAATAGATTTGGCATTAAATAACCTACAAAGCTTGATATACCACAAACCCAAACAAACAAGCAATATAGTTATGATTACGATCAAGTGAAAGCAAGTCTCCTCAAGTCACCTTGACTCTTAATCAAATTTCGGTATTAACCCATAAGAAGTTGATATACCGTTAAAAAAATAAATCAGACAAAACTATTAATCACAAATGATTTGTAACATTTCCATTTGATATTCCTTAGTAAATAAAACAAGCATTCTGTGTCAGAATCGGTTGTTTTTGAAGATAAAGATAATTTTCTATTCCCAACTCAGAAGCAACCACTCTATTTGATACTTCGTGGTAGGGAAGATGTTTTAGTCAAATCTTCACTCGACAAGTATCATTATAAGCAATTGTATATCCATGATATAACATTACACACAACGAAAGGAAAAGCGAGATGAACTTATTTGTTTATAAGAAGAATATTTTACTATTTATACACACTCTAACTACAAGTTGTATTAACAAGTGAGAATTCCAAAACGCTTCCCAACAGTTAGAACAACACAACTATTGTTCAATACGCAAAAAGTATGTAGAAGAGGTTCACACTTGAAAAGATCTTACATCATAAAAGTAGGTGATTTGCACATGTGGTTTTATTGTTTCTCGGCCGGAGACAGAGACATCGTCACTTTAATTCAAATATCAAAGGCAAAATGAGTTCGTGATTTAGGGAAATGACATAAAGTGCTTCGATATGCTTTATCTACAATGTTATAGGAGGAGCTAATGATGTAATGGTTACCGTTGTAGAAAATGAACACGGTGATTCGAGTTCAAATCCTGGTCGAGATTGTTTACGTTTCACTTAGCGCTAAAAACATTAGGGAAGGTATATTCTTCCTCCAGCTATGCGTAAATGGTATGGAAGAATGGCTTTAGTAACTTTGGCGTGATATAGGAGATACTCTGCATTTAAACCTGTCAAACTCTGCTTAAAATTGACTTTGTCTCATATCCTGCCGGTGCGGAGTGTTTGGGTAAATACATACTACGTTATAGGATAACTCAAATTTATTGTGATTTTCTCAGTATTTCCGAATCTTTCCATCTTTTTGCAAGGGTACATCCAAATTACCAAATGATAATGATAAGTATAAGCTTCATTTGTTTATCACGTAATTATCTTATCACTGTTGTCCAAGCTTTGCTTATAGGCCTTCGGTTGTTATGGTAATAGCTGTAGTCACAGAATTAAATATTGAACATGTCAATCGCCGCTTAACTTTGTTAATCCGACTGTAATCACTGCTTTCAGCATGACATGACCAAGTCGTTTAGTTATCTGTTAGTTAACCTGCAAGATCCAAATAAACTGAAATGCCAAATATTCAGAGAGATCTATCAAATAACATTCGCCATAATAACAGCAGTTGTTTGATGTGGCATACAGCGAGGTAGAAGCTGATTCCATGTGTGAGTATGTTTATCCAGGAACGTTATAGCTTTGTGAATAAATGACACGTGTCTTGTGGCTGTAGGTTTAAGGAATTTAGTAAAGTTTGCAGCATATGTCATACATGCTGAATTGGACTTTGATCTTGCGAATGCGAAGGTCACTTTTGTTTTATTACTTGTTATTGTTTTCCTGTTTGTTAGTTTGTTTGTTTGTCTTCTGCCGACCGACAGCTGATCACCCTATACTTCGTACTTAGTTGGGGGCAAAGTAAAAATCTACAAACAGCATATTATACGGGGAAATAAGCTGAAAAGAAGTGGGATTTGTTGTGTTTTGAGTGCCTCGAAGAACGTTGGTTGAGATATAATAGACAACGACGGAATGTATAGATGATCACAAGAGGTTGGAAAAGAAAAAACACCCATAGTCACTCGAAAATCCCACTCAGTTTAGCATATAACCTGGCTTTTTATTTATCTTTTTAGATTTTTTTAAAGAGCAGGTAAATCACTATTAACAAGTTCTCCATATAGCACGCTTGGCAAAATAAAAATCAGTTTTGATGAATGCCTTAAAAAAACTCTAACTGACGAGATCCCATTGAATTATAGGGCCCAACTAATTAGGATTAAACTATAGCGATATTGTTAGATACAGAGAAACATTGTCTCTTTCAAATCTGAATTCGACCGTCTGCTCAAAAGTACAAAAAACATGGCTTATACGACTAGGAAAAATGTCTGTCTTCGACATTCCCATGGCGTCTTTTTTCTTTTCTTTTTTTCTCCGGAGACAAAGAAGTAGTGATGTAAATAGTAGTACTTCCCTTGGTTAGTGATTACGAATTTCTATTGAATGCGGTGTACACTGCATACTGACTGACAGGTTGAGTGATAGCAGTATTTAAAGAAGATACAAATTGATGCAATATTTTACTTTGTTTATTGGTTAACATATTTGTAAATCGCCACCACTTCCGTTTTTCATGACTCATTGATGTTTGCAGTTTCCACGCGACACTAAAGTTTATTCACACACACACACAAACACCACACACACACACGCACACACACACACATATATATATATATAATATATATATATATATATGTGTGTGTGTGTGTGTGTGTGTGTGTGTGTGTGTGTGTGTGTGTGTGTGTGTTTGTGTGTGTGTGTGCATTAGAAAAAAGTTAAAAAATCACATAACTCAAAACGTTGTTGATTTATACGAACAATTTCCTTGTTATAGTTACACGAAGCTTGCTCGTATCACGGGGCACTAAGCAAGTCTCGCTACCGTAATAATGAATTTTAAAAAATTATTCATTCAACGAATTCTTTTTAATTGAATACTTTTAAGTGAATGTTCTTCTGGTCACTAACTGGACACGTTTTTAATTTATCAATGATTTCATTTTAAACGATCATTTGTTCCTTCTATTAACAGTATATCAGTGTGTGTGTGTGTGTGTGTGTGTGTGTGTGTGTGTGTGTGTGCATGTATATTTATCTGGCGGGGGAATCATTGCATGAATCATTGATATCATTGGGTTGGTTGGTGTTTTATGGCATGTCAACCCTATTAGTTTATTTAATGCTTTAATGTTAATTAATCCTGTTCACACACACACACACACACACACACACACACACACACATATATATATATATATATATATATATATATATATATATATATAGAGAGAAGAGAGAGAGAGAGAGAGAGAGATAAAGAGACGAATATGAGAACTTCGTCAATGCCTACATGGAAGCGGGAATGTCCTTGTGATGTAATGGTTAAAGCAGTGGACTGCAGAATCGTAGTAAGCGAGTTTGTACTCCAGTCGCGCTATTACGTTCACTTTCGGGCAAATACCCCCGGGAAAGGTATGAACCCCTCATCCTCCCAGCTATGGGTTAAATATTACCATTAGTGTTCTTCTAGGAGAATGGCTTTGGCATTAAATAAACTACAAAGGCTGATATACCATTAAACAAAGAAACTAAACCAAACCAAACCACTTGGAAGCGACAGAAGAATACATTCCACCCAAACTAAGAGCAAAATATAGAGTCCTAGTTAGAAGTTAAGAAAAAAACACGACGACATGAAAATTGCATTCTTATGCAATAAAAGGAACCCAACAAATACCAATGTTCAGAAGTTTAAGAAGGCACAAAGTTATCGATAGGTTATCGGTTATAAAGAATTGAGACCTATCCGATACTATAAAACGCAATTTTTTTCCCAAGCAGCAGTTGCATGGATACACCACTTGGACGCTGACTAAGAGTATTGAGAAAAGCTTGACAGCAATTGCTCAAGGATGCTACGAGCTATTTTAAACAAATTCTGGAAGCAACATTAACCAAAACAGCAGCTGTACGGAAACCAACCACCCATCTCGAAAAACAGCCAAATTAGACGAACAAGACATGCCGGTCCCTGTTGGAAAAGTAAGGACACACTCATAAGTGACGGACTCATATAGACTCCGTAATACGCACGTATTCTTATCTAAAACAGCTCTATACGGACATGGGATGTAGCCTGAAAAACCTGCCGAAAGCGATAGATGATGGAGATGGACAGAGAGAGAGAGAGAGAGAGAGAGAGAGAGAGAGAGAGAGAGAGAGTTATTGAAATACGTGGTTGCAGTACGATAAGATGATGATGATGATTATATATATATATATATATATATATATATATATATATATGAGAAAAAAGTGAAAAGTCACCCAACTCATAACTTAGTTTCACGATCTCTTGACCATTTTGTAAATATCGTTGATTCATAAGAACAATTTTCTTGTTATGGTTACAGATTGACACCATCCCTACCTAGTTACCTTAAAAACAAATTTTTTAACTTGTTAATTCTGTGTAATTCTTGTGAATTCTTCGTAAATAACTATTCTTAAGAGGTCGAGAAATGTTATGTACCTACCAACAAAAGTATACACACACACACGTACATATATATATATATATATATATATATATATATATATATATATGCGTGTGTGTGTGTGTGCTTAACTTACACAAAAATTGTACCCCGATAATGCTCAACTACCAAAAAAAAAAAAAAAATGAAATCCTATATTAATGCAAAAAACCTTTTTAAAGAAAGCAAAAAGCAAAAACGAAAAAAAGAAAATATGCCATGATAATTAACAAACACGGTTGTCGTTAAAATATGAACTAATTTGATTAATTATTATAAAAAATATGAACTAATTTGATTAATCATTATAAAAAATATGAGCTAAGTTGATTAATTATTTCAAAAAATCTTTTAAAATCTTAAGCATTATCTTTTTTAAAACCTGCATTCTATTCGTTAAAATAATTTTAATTCAAAAGAAAGCGGTTTCAAATTCTCAGTAATTTTGATAAGTGTACCTAATTTTTTTGATGAAAAATTTAAACAAAGAAAATTCTCAATAGTTTTATTCAAAGTACATGAGAAATTACAGGGCACTTCGGATGGTGTAATGGTTAACACGGTAGACAAGCAAGCGTTCACGAGTGAGTTCGATAGTCACTGGGTGCCCAATTCAAGTGGCCTTGTGCTACATCTAAGCATAAAGCTAAGTAAATACAACTTGAGAAATTATATGCTAGTTATTTTAGTAAATTGTATTAAAATAGTTTTGGCTTCTTTGTTTAATGACATATAATCTCCATGTTTTCTTTTTCAAACCAACGCCATTCTTGTTGTACAACAGCAGTAATACTACTTAACATATAGCAGCGAAAAGGCATGGTTTTATACCTTTCCCATGGATACTTATCCAAAAATGAACGTAAAAGCGTGACTGGAGTTTGAATTCTCTTTCTACAGAGCTAGAGCCCAGCACTTTACACAAAACCCCACGAGCCCCCCACCGTCGTATAAAATTGGAGATATTTGTAGAACTGGGTAATGTTATTGATTGATATCGCTGGTTATTATTGGCCACTTATTTAGAGGCAAGAAAACATGTTTAATCGTTTCTTACTCAGCAAGTTTCAATAATATAATTTGTATATCCATTGATACACTAACACTGAATAAATGGAAAGGAAAAAGAAGATATAATCTTTAAACAATTAAAACATTTCATTGGTACACATGAAAATATAATAAATGTTTCTACAATTAACAACGTATCTTAAAAAAAAATTAACAACTCATCCCACCACAGTAACAAGTATACATGAGAGGAGGTCCAAATATGAAATATTAATATAAATATCTTATTTTGCTCTATGAGCGAAGACTAGAAATGTCTACGTCTTCTCCAGTCTATGACGAGAACCAAAACCATCGATGTAAATATCTTGTTTTCTGGTCTTCACGGCCAGGGGAAATAGAGTATCTCGCCGGAAATGGAAATAATGTCTCAATAAAGAACAAAAATGAAAATTATGTCTATTTTTTGATCCACAGGGGAAGACTAAGAAAGATCGTACCTTCGCCATTCAAAGAACGAAGGCAAAATAGAAAGAATTAGGGGTTTGATTTTCACGTGATCAACAGTCCAGTGACACGAAAAGCAACGTCCCCAATCAAAGGGAAGGAAATTATTTTTGTCTACATACAATGTTAAATGTGATTTGATTGTAATGTAAAGAAACTGTAAAATTTTCTTACAATACAAATCAAAGAATTTTGGTAAAATTCGAATAACAGACCTAATGTACTTTCGCCAGGAAACGTTTTTCCGATATACTTAGGTCAGTAGAATTTTAAAATGGCTTTTATTTATTTATTTACTAACTTATTTATTTTCATTGAATAAAACACGCGTTAAAATAAGTTCTAGTGAGGTAGCCATAACGTGGGAATTCATGCTAAAATACAGGTATAATGATATTTTGGACACAGATTTTGTGTCCGAAAATATGGCTTTTGTATCGATTTGAAATGTAAATCTATTGTAAACTGGACGCTAATATTGATTTCGGCTTGATATCTTGGTACATGTACGCCGAACTGTTCGTTAAAAATGACACAGTTGTTTATATCTGGTTCATTCGCATTTCTCTGAATATTTAAAACGTCTGAATTATTATTTTCAAATCTCTTTATCAACCTTCAAGTTACAAAATTAACTACTTTTTCTCCAATTATTTTATAATAAAAATTAACTTAAATTAAAGCAATGTTTATAGAGATAAATTTTAATATATATTCAAAATGTTGTTAAAGTATTTGAAAAAAAAGCAAACAAAAAACATATAACAAAACGAACCTGTGGTATTTTTTACAAACATTACCATATCAAATTTTAGGGAGAAAAGAGCAGTTTCTTGAAGAAATATACGTCATATTTTCTCTACAATACGTCATACAATCAATTTATTTTTTCTACAATACGTCATATTTTCTATTTGTTAATCAATCGAAAAGACGGTGATAAGAAAACCCAGTAAGAACTAAAATTATGACCTCAGCAACCCCACGAAAAGCTGTATAGGTATTTGTAGTAGGCTTAATAGTAGCAAGATCATCAGTAAACACACTCATTGAGTGTTGAGATTTGTGTCTGAGTATTTGCAGCATTTACTTTACCTCATTTGTCCTGTGGACAGAGTGTTCAAAAATGGCCCAGGAGACCAGGGTTCAATCCCTGATCGAATCATACCAAAGACTTAAAAAATGGTACTTGATACCTCCTTGCTTAATATTCAGCATTATTAAGTACATATCAAGGGTAAAGAGGATCCAAGGATACAAGTAGCGCTCTCACCTACACTTCAGTGTTGTAGCTATTGAAAAAGGAGCCTTCGAGTCACCCTTGACTACGGTTGCCAACTTTATATATATATATATATATATATACATATGTGTGTGTACGTATATATATATATATATATATATATATATATATATATAACACATGCGTTCTATTCAATGACGACCATTAACAGATCAAAAGCTTATCAAATGATCTATACAGGAGATTTCGTTGTGGTGGTGTTGGTTAGCGTAAGACGACAAAACACTTTGAATGAGCTTATAGCACACGTATGACGTAACATTATGCCACAAAATCTCTTAGTAGCACTCTTCAGGTTTTGAATTCAGAGATTTTCCATCTTCTAAATTGGCTTTTTTTTATCAAAGCTGAAATATCCTCGGAGAGGGCTTGAACTCTACTCGTTGAGTCCATTTCCTACGATTAGACAGATAGATAGATAGATAGATAGCACCCATTTTATCTCATCATCAGATTTGTATGGGATAACCAAATTAATTTCCATGATTCTAATCGGGTCCTATTAGCTTCTCAATAGTATTGTATCACGTTAAAGAATTTTGATAGTTAACACCGTGGCTTTCCCAAATCATTTTAAAAAGCTTTTGGTCCAGTGATTATATCATAACTTGTTTCATGTATGAAATTACAAAGAAGAATTGAGCTGGATGTGTGCGTGTGGGTTTGTGTGTGTTTGCATTAAAATAATCAAAGTCTTACCTTCTTCTAGTTTCCTTGTTATAAATTTCAAGTATCATGTATAAGCTAGAAGACAATCATCAGATGAAACATTTTTCTATTTCGTCCGATTATTTTCATCTAGTCTTTAGGTAATACAGGATGCAGAAGCAAAATTAGGAATATTCTAGTATAATAATAAACGATACTATTATAAAACAAGACAAATCTTTATGGAAAAAATAAATTACAAAATAAGAAGATAGATGCAAAGCAGTGAATTTACTCAATATTTTTTTTTTCAGTTATTGTATCAACACACCTTCGAAACGATTTGCATGCCATCAAAAGAAATTTTGGACATTTTATTCCATTCCTCCTCAATAGCAGTCTTAAGCAAACCAATATTTGGATGGGAAGTGGCATTTGCTTTGTTTTCTAAAACGCCCCATATAGCATAATCAAGGGGGTTAGGGCTTGGGCCTAAATCTTGTTTAATTGCTGTCGTCACGGTTTTCTCGTGGACTTTCAATTCATTAGCATGTTTTTTTTATTGATGTTGTGGAGTCCTTCCTAATCGCCGGAGCGAGATTGGTTTAAAAGTCTTCTTTTTTTTGTTCAATCCTCTATTATCCCTTTTTCTTTAAAAAGTTGTTTTTTCTGTAAAAAAAATTATTTGCTTTGTATATAGTAGACAAAGAAACTTTGGCTTGCTTTCAGCGTTAAGAAAATTATAGATTCTTTGTCATTTCTTTACTTACTCACTCATATTTCGTTGATTTTTAATAAAAAGTGCTTGAATATTAGTGCTAATCATGATTTTTTTTCAAACATTGGACTAATCAGACAAAAAAATTTTTTTAAAGTTATTCCACATTTTGCTTCTACACCTTGATTGGTTGGTTGTTTAGGTTTTATGGCATGTCAACCTTTGTAGATTATTTAATGCCAACTCCATTTTTATACAAATAATCGATTCTATTTCAAATAATTCAGTTTAGCGAAAGTAGAGTTTCAATGTCAAAAAGAGTTCTATGTCAAACATTTCAAAATAGCATAAGTAAGCAATTTAAATGTAAAAAAATATTTCTATTTCGAGCTTTTCAGATTAGTTAAACAGTTCTATTTCAAGCAATTCAGTTCAGTATAAGTATAGTTTTTGTCCACACACAGTTAAATGTCAAAACATTTCTATTTCAAGTAATTCAGTTTTGCATTAGTACTCATTTTAGTTCTATTTGACCCATAGATAGGACCCTATCAGGTGCTACTACTCCAGGCCAGAGAGGACCTGGAAGTGATGGTAATGAGGGGTATTCATATTGTTTGGTGTCATATCCAGGATACTCATTGAGTGTGAGGGGATCTTACCCCTCTGCAGAGATGCTGTCGGTGTATCCTACAGTCCCAGCTGACTAGTGAATTCCTCACCTTGTTGTAATTGAGTGATAATAATAAGATGATGTTTTAATTATCTTTAGTTTTATACTGCTCTTCTGTCCAACATTTGGACATTTTTTAAAATTCATCAAAGCTTTCTTTTTAAACGATAATTTATTCCTTCCATTAACACCATATATCTGTGTGTAAGCGTGCATGTATTTCTTCATTAGAATTATTGAATGTTTTGTGAGCATTTGCAAATCATATCACCACCGTGATATCACTTAAACTGTTAGTCATTAAATTACAGCTTGGATCGTTATATTATTATTAGGTTGGTTAGTGTTTTATGGCATATCAACCCTTTCAGGTTATTTAATGTATAATCCTATTTTCATATATATTTTTATATATACAACTCTGTTGCAAGAGCAAATTGTGATATGAGGTCAGCTTTTAAGCAGAGGTTAATTGGTTTGAATTCAGACTTTACCTTCTAGTCCGATTACCAAATTAAGTCTAAAGTACCCTATATGCCACATTATTTACCCACAGCTGGAGAGAGAACTGATGTATTTATACCTTATCCAAGAGCATAATTCCTATGTAGAATGAAATTAGTTTCGTCTTGGCTTTGAACTCGGATCATCGTGTCCGTTTACTACGATGCTAACCAATACACAATGAGCGTATTTTTTACCCCGTTAAATTATTCTAATATAACACTAATAACACTATTTAACATAATTATTTTTTGTACAAAATTAAGCCAATCTCATGCTAACAAATCTCGCATTCCGATGCAATCTAAACAATTTGCACACAGTTCTTTGGTTTCAACTAACAAATGATAATGCATAACATGTTGAGCGAACATTTCCTTTAGACTCATAGATTGAACCAGGCAGAAATGTCATTGAAGTAGTACTCTACACTGATCAAATCTCCAGAACTGGAGCCTTACCATCAGATATAGTTTAGTGTCATTTTCAGGACATTCGTTGGAGGGGTCTTACTGTTCTGCAGATTTGCATTCACCTTATTCAACATCACTAGCTGAGAGGGCAGTAGATTTTCTTATTCTTTTCAGTTTAAATCTGACAATCCATAGACAGCAAAAGACGGTAGAAAATTTTGTTTTTCATATCTGGGCTTTTTTATCCGAATTCAAACATTGACTTGTCACTTGTGGTAGTGGTGAAGGTTTGTTAACTATCTCACGGAGCACTTAAACGACGTCATTGTTGTTCTTTCATTTTCCTCTTTTTTGCTGGGGGTATTTGTTTTTTCTTTGTTGCTCTGATTACTATTTACTAACAATCATGAATCTTTCTTTGTGCTGGTGTTGGGGGCTCTAGCAGTAGTTTCCGGGGAGGATTTAGCAGCAAACCTCCCTGAATATTTTGAAAATTATCACCAGCCACGAATATTGTCATTATCAACAATTTATTAAATTGCAGATTCCTACATTTTAGCCTCTAGAATATTTGGAACATTTTCTATTTCATAATTATCTTCACCATTATGTTCTACAGCTTCTCATTTCTGTTTAATTGAGAATATTTTGATATTCCATATATCACATATGTCAGAGTTAATGATGTTTAAACCTGTAAGCAACCATTCATATTTAGCTACCTGTTGTTGACGTATCATCGTGGTTACAAAATCAAGTCTAAAGCACCCTATATGCCCTATTATTTACCCACAGCTTGGTACAAGGAAGTGCCTGTGGTGTAATGGTTATCGTCGTAGGAACTGGACAGGGCGACTCGAGTTCAAATCCTGGACGAGACTGATTGCACTTCACATAGCACTAATACCCTTGGGAAAGGTATGAATCCAATTATTCTCCCTCCAGCTATGTGTAAATAGTGGGACAGACTGGGTTCTTAAGCCTTGGTGAGGCAACTAGTCTAGGAGAAGGAAAAATCTGAATTCAAACCTGTCAAACTCCGCTTAAAAATTGATCTTGTGTCATATCCTGCCCGAGTGGAGGGGTTTGGTAAATAGGATCATCGTGGTTATAATGAAACAACAATCTAAACACTATTCTATAATACATACCCCATAAAAGATGACAAAAAAATGATAGCGTAATGTAAATATGCTGCCACGAAATGAGAACGGGAAAACATTTTATAATAACATTCATCCATTTTTGTTTTATCTTCCTACGTTCAAATGTTAAATTTCCAATGAAGACGCAAGGGAAAATAACTTTAGCAACCTGGCAATGATATCAAATATGACATTTTGGTCTTTAGTCTTTTCAATTGTTTAAGTATTTATCCCCCACCCACGCCCGAGCAGCATCACAGAATTTAATTTTTAAGCAGGGTTTAACAGGTTTCCCTTCTCCTATACCGGTTGTTATACCAAGGTTAAAGGACCCAGTATACCCTACAATTTACCCATAGCTGGAGTGGGGGCTAAATAGATGCATACCTTTACCAAGGGTAAAAGTGCTATGCGAAATACAAAGAGTCTCACCTAGGATTTGAGTAAAATACTCTTGACATAAAATTTAAAAACAAATATCAGTGACAGAAAAAAGTTCAACCTACACCACTTAAATAAATATTTAAATCACACTTTATTTTAAAAGAAATGCTTTTTCTCCTCTTGAAAAATTGGATTGGTTGATTGATTTTAAAGGAATGTCGACTGGTATAGGGTTATTTTATGTCTTTAGACTATTAGAATAACGTTTATTGTATGTTCATATTTCATTTCTAGAGGTTTGAGATCTAACACCTCTGCAGTGGATGTACTCATTGTTTTCCATCTCCCGCCGACAGAGTGACACTTTTTATTTATAGAACTGGAATTTAAAACATAACATGTTGACGTAAAATGCCCATTTAATAATTTGTTCCATTTTACATGAACATTGCTTGATTTAACTGAGGTGTTTGTTTTCACAGGACCACCTCTCAAGACCATAGGTTGCTTGAAACAATTAAAATATTGAAATATTGAGAAGACTTATTGAATATCAAGTTTAAACCACATGATTCTACTGATTCGAAAAGTTTGAGTCCAGAAATAAGGTTAATGTAGATCATTTTCATTTAAATATGAAAGATTGTCTGAATATTATAATTTCTAAGATTAAGTTAATTATTATTTGGAAAATTTTCAGAAAGTGTAAATTATAGTAAGAGTCCCTATCGTAAATGTTTCATTAAACCTAAAAATAGAAATAGACCAACTAGCGTAAAAAATTCAAAAATTAAAAATAAAGTTTCCCTATTTGCCGTCAAAAACTAGCGGATTTAATATCTACCAATTCATTTCCTATTAAGTAACATTCCAGTTATAAAAAAGAACTGATCCAGACCTTATATAATCCAGCATCTGAACCAAAAATAGCAGCCCTGAATTTCACGACGATGAATAAGTTTTATCTCTTAGGGAATTGAAGATAGACACAGGAGTACAAAAATTAGTTCGTCATTACTACTCCAGCAGTGTCCTGAATGTTTGGTTTTTCTGTCTTGGATAGTGTTCATGATGGGTGATGGGTAGCCGTACAGCTGCTGTTTTGTGGGCTGTTGCCTCCACGACTTGTTAAATACAGCTCAAGCATTCTTGTGTAATTGCCGTCAAGCTTTTTCTCCATACATTTAGTTAACGTCCATGTAGTGCATCCATATAAATGTATCGACACGACCGCTGCCAAGAAAAAATCTGCGTTTTATTTTATCGGTGAGGTCTGTCTTCCACATGACCGATAGCCTATTGATAGCTGTCAATGCCTTTGCTAGTCAGGCGTTGATGTCTGTCTCGGTTAATGAGACACTTCTTCCGAGGTAGGTGAACTTGTCCACTAGTTTAAAAGGGCCACGCTTTTGTGTGGAGATGTCGCCTTTTTGATTAAAGCACATGTATTCTGTTTTGTCTGCATTGACACAGAGGCCTATGCCTCTTGCTGCTCTTTCCAGACTATATAGCAGGGATTCGGCTTGGGTGGGTGTATTTGCTAGAAGCACTGTGCCATCGGCGTAGTTTGCGTCCGTAATAGTTTGTGTGCTACTGTACCTTCTTCTTTCCTTCGCCGGCTTGAAAACGTTTTCTTTCATTAAATCTATTGACGTTCTAAGCTCGTAGTCTAAGCAGATAATAAACAGGTATGGGATTAATGTGTCTTTTATTTATTTGTCGCTGCCTCCCACCAGACACGACTTGACACAAGGTCAAAAGCCCGAAGGCCGATTAAAGTGGGGATAAAGGGGAGAGGAGGTCGGGAACGAGCTGAGACTCGAACCCTGCTTGTCTGTGCTGCTCATCGGCTCACTTAGTGCAATGTGAGCCTGATGAGGCAAGCAGTTTCACGAACCCAAATGTGGGTCCGGGCACGTATGCCAGTTTGCGGCTTAAACTAGACGCATGGTCTAGTGCCGTACAAGGGGGACAAAGGAGACAAAAATGCAGCTCGCCCACCCGAAGGTAGCCTAGTCGAAACTAGGTGCCTAATTAAAGGCCCCAAGTCTGCCATTGTTCCTTTTCCAGGGCCACACTCCGGACCGAAGTCCAGAACAGGCCCCGGGGCGCTCGCCGGGGGCGTGCCCTGGGATTAATGTGTCTCCTTGCAGCACACCTGTTACAATGTCGAAGTAGTCTGTCTCCATCTGGGGCACGAACTTTTACTTTCGTGTTTTTACACAGCATCATTTTGGCTGCGACGGTTTCTTTGGAGGGACTGTAGGCGAGAAGTATTTGCTCCTACTTCATTCTGTTTATGGAGTCAAATGCCTTGGCAAAGTCGACGAATGACATTGGGGTCTCAAGGTTTTTTGAACGTACACCTAGAATTCGACGGATAGTCAGCATTTTTGATTTGGATCGATTTCTCATTTTGGTTCTTTCTAAGTATTTTCTCAATTTTAGGTTCTATGCGGTTGCGTAGTAGAGAATTGTAGATCTTTGCCGTTACCGTTGTAGATCTTTGCCGTTGCCGTTGGTAGTTCTTGGCAATTTCGACATCACCCTTCTTAGGGAAAAGGAGGATGTATCCCTTGTCCGTCTGTCTGATGTGTTTTGGTTATATACGGCATTACAGTGTCGGAGCTGTATGTCGTCGAATTCCCTCATCTTCCATACTTCTGGGGATATTTCATCAAGCCCTACTGCTTTCCTATTTGTGATTTTTCTTAGTACTAAATCGAATTTTTCTTGAATAAACTGTCCAAATTTGATGTCCAGTTGATTATCAATAATCTTTGTGATTGGTTCATGCGTAACTTTTGGAGGTGTTACAAGTAAATTCTCTGGTTTATTCGTTCCTTTTGGCAGTCAGATTTTAGTTTAGATCTCGGAGTACTCTTCCTTCTGGTTACTTCGTTTACAGTCTGTCAGGCTATCCTAAATTGTCTATCTTTAACCAAGTCTCTAATCTTATTGATCTGATTTTGTATATATTCTGTTTGCTCTTTTAGGAATACATTAGTTAATTCATTTCGTGCCTTCTATATTTTCTGAGTATTGATATTGGTTGGATTCCTCCTATTGCGTAGGGAGGCGATTTTCCCGTCTGCACGCTTTTTTCTAACCGCTAATGTATCCCATAGGATTCTTGGTGGAGCTTTTTGTTTAGTTGGTATGCATTCTTCTGCCGCTTCTAAGTGGGCATTGACGAAGTTTTCATATTCGTCGTTTGCAGTAGGTGTTTCTGGTATCTACTGAATTGTATCGAATTTGTTTCTTAGTGTTCACGTATATCTATCTTTAATATCCCTGTTGTTAAGCAGGGACCAGTCATAGTGTACACTTTTGGTCGCTGTTGCCACATTCCTTCGTAGGATCAGTTGTATCTTTTCCGTGACAATTCGGTGATCGAAAGACACACCCTTGAAAGACAAATATGCCTTGCGATCCAAAGCGCTATTATTCCATTTCAAATTCATGAGGATGTTGTCTATCTGTACTGAAACATTGTTTGCGTAGGTGGGGGTCCGTGCTCATATAAGCATACCTACTCCTCCTATCGTGGCGTTAAGAGAGTTTTTCAATGCAATTGCCGAGACAAACGTCCATCCATTGCTGGTATTGTGGTATTTTATATCTTGCTATGAAGGTATCTCTGTTTTTGTATGCATATTATGTCTATGTTATGATCGATCGCCGAAGCTGTCAGCTCTGGTAGTTGGCCTAGACTATTTAAAGTTCTAACGTTGAATGTCACTATTTGTATTGTGCTTTTGTGCCTTAGTAATTTTTGATTTAGTTTGAGCTCTGTAGCTGATTTTTCGAACATTGCGGCCAGGGCTCCAATTCCAGTAGGACGCATCCCGTTCTTTACCCGCATGAAGAGCAATGCGGTTTGGACTAGTGGTTTGAGTATGAGGCATGGTGATCTTTTGATGGCTGTGTTTTTATTCTTATCTATAGAAACCACTCTAATTGATGAGCAGCAGTAGTCCCCCGAATAAAATATTTAATCCTGGCCGTTGTCTTGCAGGATTCGTCTGCCCAGCACCCGTGAGGCATGTCGATATATATATATATATATATATATATATATATATATATATATATATATATATATATATGTTGTTAGGGTAATTATGAACGTCGTAGGAAATAGACACGATGACTGGAGTTCAAATCTTGGACAATGTTGTTTTCAAGTTACATGGTGCTAATATTTTTTGCGAAAAGTATGAATCAAATAATTTCCCCTCTTGCTATGGGTAAATAGTAGGGCAGTCAAAGGTCTTTAATATTGGTATGAAAGCGAGTCAATAGATTCAAAACTAATTCAAACCTGGTAAGCTATGCTTAAAAAAGACCTCGTGTCGCATCCTGCTCATGTGAAAGGATAAGAAAATATATATAGTAAACATATATAATTTGTAATCGAAAGTATTTCTAGATAATTTTTTAAACAATCCAGAGCTTACGTGTTTGCATACTATTGAATGGTTTTAAGTATTACTATTTGATACAAGTAATTGTTTTTATAAAACATTCCTCTCTGATTTAATACTAACCATTTATTTGCAAACAGTTAAATACTTTCAAGTATAGTAAATGATAAAATATTTCTATTTGGCCCATAGATGGGACCCTAGTAGGTTCTACCACTCCAGACCAGAGTTGACCTGGGAGTAATAATAATGGAGAGATACTCAACATTCAATAAAACTGCAGAACTGAAGCTTCGCCATGAGATTGTTCAGTGTCATATCCAATACACTCGTTGGAGTGATTTTACCTCTGAGCGGAGATGCAGACGGTGAATTCTACTGTGTCTGTCGACTGAGCCATTAAGTAGGATTTTAGCAGTATTAGTTTGGCACTATAGTAAAGTAAATTTGGTGACCTTAGTCAAGGGTGACCCGAAATCTCCTTTTCGATAGCTACTACACCGAGGAGTAGGAGACGGCGCTACTCCTTTCCCTAGATTGCTCCATTTTACACTAGACCCATACCTTATAATGCTGAGTGTTGAGTAAGGAGGCATCAAGTACCATTTTTTGAGTCTTTGGTATGACTCGACCTGGGATTGAACCCAGGTCTCCCGGGCCATTGGCGAACACTCTAACCGCTAGGCCAAACTTTCTGAAAGAAAATCTACTGATAAAATAATTCCTTTGCTTAAAACTACTATTTACTCTGGCATTGGTTGTTTCTTTTTAAGTATGCATTTACCTAGCCCCTCCATCAACCTTAGGATGTGACACAAGGTCAACTTTAATCGGAATAAAACACGTTTGTATTCAAATATTTTTCCTCTTGTGGACCGGTTTCCTTACCAAGTCTCTATCACACAGTCTGTCCTACTATTTACTCATGGCTGCGAAGTGGGAGAATATACGGATTCATGCTTTTCCTATGTGTATTAGCGCGAAGTGAAACGTCAACAGCGTCATCCAGGATTTTAATGCCTGGCCACAGATTCCATTTTCTAAGAAGATAACCGTTATGCAATGTCCGTTGTTTTAGAAATAGAATTGTCAAAGTAAAACTTTTTGTTGTTGAGCTCTCACTTAATTAAGGTTTTTTGTTGATGAGGTACGAAAGTCTCCTCTTGCATTTAAATTGTTTCTCTTCAGATGCGTCTCCACCTCCGACCGCTGACATGACGTTACCTGATATTACTAACGTGATGAATTAGTTGCTTTTGCTGCATATTCATTGGGGGGAAAAAGACGTAATCACACATATGGTTAAATCACGTGATATGACTACATGCTTTACGCTAATTAGACTGCGTTTGAGGAAAAGACGTTATTTTTATGCTTGGCTTTCTTGGATATATTACAAGTGATTAAAAATACAATGTGACATCAAAACCTGTAAATGTCTCAAAGTAAACCACAGCCGTTGGATAATCATTGAGCAAGAGTAATTCACACTTTATTTAGAAGGAGTAGCGAATCAATTTCTTTTCAATTTCGAGGTAGCTAATCATTAATTTCTCTAAGGCAGAAAATTATTTGAGATGAGATGATTATCGAGGAAGATTAAGCCGAAAATTATTCAAAAGCATAAAAATAAAATTTAAAATATTAAAGGCGTTATAAACAATTTCAAATTTGAAAACGAAGGAGTTTGCTAAAGAAAGAAATGTTTTTAATGTTTGAGTTGTATGACAGTTACCACCAGGGAAATCGAAATTGGCATACATAGTTCAAGTCTCGAATGAAGTTTGTGTTCATTTGTTTCTAATATCCACAGGCAAGTTACGAATCTCTTCTATTGCAGCTATGGGTAAACAGCAAACGGTGGAGTTAACCAGGCTGTCTAGTCTTGGTCTACAATCAATCTAGTCGACTGATAATTTTCATTCCGAAAGCCTTATTGATTTGAAAGCTAGAATAATTCGAGATCTGCCGGAACTAGAGGTTAAAAGATCTTTTCCTTTTTTCTGTTTTTTATTTACCTTGAGGCTTTCGGGGAAAGCAGTCTAGCTGCAGGGTTTGTCTGAGACCCGAATATAGGCAGCCAGCCAAGGGATGACAAGAAAAGGGGATTTGTTGCAGCTGGGGGTATGATTTATCTGACCTCAAGCATAAGGCGAAACAATCATCCGCAGTAAACAATTGTTGCAGCAAATGACCTTACCCCACTATATCTACCAGCTTTTCATAACCTCTAAACAGGTTGAATACCCAGAGAATGAACTGCTGAAGACTGAATGTTTGATACATGTTTTAATGTTTCATTGAAACGACCACCAAACGACTACATGCAGCTCTGTGTAACAGATCCCACGAAAACTACAAAGATTTATTTATTTCGTACGACAATAACCGTCTCCCTCAGCCAGCTTTTTGAATTGATCATAAACTAAAATTATTTGACATTCTTCCGCGAATGTTTGTTTGATTTTAACTTATGATACTTAAGTAATCATGAAAGGCTAAACGCAGAGTAATGTACAATAATTTTTATTGAAATAAGACTGACCTAAAAAGGATTCCAGAATTTGTTTTGTATTTTATGACCTCAGATTTACATATTTGCTAAAATCAGATTAAATTTGCATGGTTATGTATAGAGAATGTAACTTAAGAAATAACACAGATGGATATAAATAAATTGACATATTCGGAAGATATATGTAAATAATATATTGCCGTAGAAAAATATAAAACATACATTATTGAATCCAAAAACATTAAAGTTGAATATAAATTAAGAATCAGGAGAATCAAAAACTTAAATGCAGAAGGTGCCCGTGGTGTAATGGTTATCGTCATAGGAAATGGACACGGCGAAACGAGTTCAAATCCTGGCCGAGACTGATTGCATTTTCACATAGCACTAATACCCTTGGGAAAGGTATGAATCCAATTATTCTCCCTCCAGCTATGGGTAAAATAGTTGGGCAAACTAGGTTCTTCAGCCTTGGTGAGGAAACTAGTCAAGGAAAAGGAAAACTCTGAATTCAAACCTGTTAACCTTCGCTTAAAATTGACCTTGTGTCATGTCCTGCTCGAGCGGAGGGGTTGGGTAAATATGAAAAACTTAAATGCAGAATGCTATTTAAGGATTGGCTTTGATGATACATTTAAGGTTGACAATCATATTTTATCTATTGGTAAAAATAATGATTTTCTTGTTAGAAATTTTATTTATTTCAAAAATATACAAAACTCTAATTAGATTTCATATAGAATATTCTACTAAGGTCTGAGTTCCAGGGTGGAATCATGGGGGTAATATTAATATTGGAGGCCATTCAAAGAAGAATGGTTGAGAATGAGAGGTGATCTAACTGAAAATAATTAGATATCATATTAATTGTGTATATATTCTATCAAATTTACTTACCTTGGAAGCAGCGTCTCATCAACCAAAAAGGACATCGACACGGGGTTAACAAAGGCATGGACAGCCATCAATAAGCTATCGATCATATGGAAATCAGACCTAACCGATAAAATGAAACGCAGTTTCTTCCAGGCAGCTGTCGTATCGATACTGCTGAATGGACACTACATGGACGCTAACAAAATATCTAGAGAAGAAAGCTAGACGGCAATTACACAAGAATGCTGCTGGCAATATTGAACAATTCCTGGCGGCAACACCCCACAAGACACCAACTATACGGCCACCTGCCTCCCATCACGAAAACTATCCAAGTTAGACGAACCAGACATGCAGGACACTGCTGGAGAAGCAGGGACGAGCTCATAAGGGATGTACACTTATAGACCCCCACATATGGCCGGGCAAAAGCAGGACGACCAGCATAAATATACATTCAACAGCTATCTGAAGATACGGGATGGAGCCCTGAGGACCTGTCAGAAGCGATGAACGATAGGGAGAAGTGGCGAGAGAGGGTCAGGGATATCCGTGCTAGCAGCACGACAAGATGATGGTGATGATGATATATTCTGTGTAAAGATTCGTTATATTTTTTTAGAGATTTCTATGAAAAGATACTAAAACACAACACACAGATAAAACAGACCACTAGTAAAAACTATGAAATTTGCACACTTAGAGTATGTTCACTTCATTTACTGATTAGTCATATAACTGCGGAAAATCACATATCCAATCTAACTTTTGGACCGCAGTGCATCTTCCCCAAGACATAATGGCCTTTTTGAGTCCTTGAGTTTAAAATCCCTCTTATAAGGTGTTCATATATTAATACGTAGAAAGAGGCTTTTGAGGTGTATTTACTAAATAGAGATAAGAACTGCTACACACTAATGAAATTATCATTATTTTTTAACTATGGTTTTAACTTACATATTTACCTTGTAACTATCCAGGTGCAGAGAACGATAAGAGACACTCATGCAATGAACGGCAATATTATTAATGATTTGGTTAGGGAGACTTAGCAAAAAGTTTCTGACAGAGCGCTACGAAAGAAAAACAATAAATATCTCTGATTCTCCGCAGAAAAATCCTTGTCTGGAATTCCTTTTAAATTAAAATGCTTTCTCCTGTTTCTCTCCTGAGAAATCAATAAACCGCGAGGACAATAAATAGATAAACTCACAAGAAAAAGCGGCCGATGTTAGGATAAATAAATTAAAGAAGCGAGTGCTGAGATCTTCTTCCGGTGAGGTGAATAAAAGCAGGCCGTGAATAATCAAACAGATTTGTTGTGTATTTTTCTTAGTGGGGCGTACGATTGATTTAAATGGGCGGCTATTTGAACCTTCGTAGCTTATCGATTAGGTGATACACAGAGAGAGAGAGAGAGAGAGAGAGAGAGAGAGAGAGAGAGAGAGAGAGTCAGTTTGTCAAGCAATCAAGTGATCTACTGAAGTTTTTAAAATACGTGCTTGCAAAACAAAAAAACAAACAAACAAAAAAAAACCCACAAAAACAGCAAAGGAAATCACGCAGACATACACACACAGACACACAAAACCTCTCATCATAAAAAAAAGTGTTCACAAAAGGTTCGTTTAGTTTATGATTGATTAGTTGATTGATTGGTTGATTTTAACGGCATGTCAATCTGGTGAGGGTTAATTTTGTGCTCTATCTGCGTTTACATTTCTTGTGTAATTACTAAGGATTTTTTCTTTAGCCTTGGTCCTGTCGAAAAGGAATAATTTGTAGACAGGTCTATTTGACCGACAAATAATATCTCTCCAAAACAGAGTGAAACTGAGAACAATAGCAATGAAGGAAAACTGCACACTTCCAAGAACTGTAGCCTCATTATAAAATGCAGTTAAGATTTATTCTCAGTACACCTATTTCCTTGGTGAGTGACTTATTCCTCTGGAGGATATAAAGTCAGCAGATTCTAAACCTCGAGATTTTCTAATTTGAAATGAAAATAATGAAACCAACATGCCAAAGTTCAAACTTTTGTCAAATTCTTTCCTAATTTTCGAGATTTGTATTCACTTTCTTTAATTCCAATGTCCTTTCTTTTCTCCTTGGTTTCTTACTTATTATATGGTAATTGGGTGATTTAAAAGACAACATAAGTATATAATCAAAATCATTTTCTTTTATACTGTGCTTGATTTACAGACGGGGAAAAACCTGTAAAAGTACTATTTTTTTCGATTTTTCAGCATTTCCCTTGAAGTTTTGCTCGATTAGCCGTAAAGTTACCGTTGGTTTTATTTATAATGCTAGAATTTAACTTATTCAGAATGGTTTTATCGTAAAAGTTAATTATATATTATATATTGAAATACCATGACATTGAAAATCCGGCAAGTACTGCGTGGGACATACTGGAACACTGGATCACTGTTTCGACCTTATTGAGTCTCATCAGCAGTGGATCCCGGGATCTACCTCACTGTATGAGTACAGATGTCCCCGTATATCACACACGGTGCTTGCTGGATTTTCATATCATGATAATCCAATGTATAATTCCTCTATTTAAAAAAAAATTATTTTGAATATGAATATGTATGCACACATACACACACACGGGGGCGCACACACACACACACACACACACACACGCACACACACACATACATATATATATATATATATATATATAGAGAGAGAGAGATAAATCTGTGTATATGCATAAATATATATGTATACTTATATATATATATATATAAGCATAACGTAAGGTGATAATAAAAACGGATATAAGATCAGAAAGGACAGATTTTATCAGAGACATTAAACAACTAAAAGAAAGACAGGGCTGCAAATCTTTGGACATTAGCCTCCCCTTCAACCAAACATGTTTTGATTTTTCTCAGTTAATAAAATACTCTGTTTATACATTATCCTACATGAACTCAGACTCAACACGGAGACCTACATCAAGGTCATGGGGGTGGTGTTAGATATTGTCTTGAAGATCCTTTTGGCATTCTGAGTAAATTGCGTGGTTGGCATAACAGGAAATGTACCTGTTGCCTAAAGTAAACAAAACGCAGATACCCCGGCGGAAATGCTGTATAAATTCCGTGGGTGGCATGCTAGAAAGAAGTCAGACACTGAGATGAAAGTGCAATGGGTTCCTAAAGTAAGCAGGATGCTGATAACCCTTTCGGAAATGCCACGTAAATTGCAGGGGTGATATACTAGAAGGACGTGTGATCACGTGCATTGCGTGGACGGTATGCTAGAAGGAGGCATGTTCATGTGCAACATGTTGGAAGGAGGTGTTACCACGAGGATTTGTGTCCAGAAATTTATATATACTAGGGAAGATTTTGACCCAGAAAGAACGAAAAGGAAGTGCCTTACAGAAGATCCGTATAGTCGGCTTCTATCTATCTATCTATCCGTACGTACATTTCAGGTAATAAAAAGAAAAGAAAAGAAAAGAAGCGTATAATATTTTTATACGTCAGCGTTGTAGTCTCTCAGTGTTAGTGTAAACCTGGATCGTAAAAGTAGCTGCTGGACGACCCTGGATCAAGCAGGAGTACTGGGTGCCATGCCACACAAGTAGGAGAACCAAGTCATAGCAATGGAAAAAATTCTGTGACTACATTACCCATTCAACTATACGTAAATAGAAAGGTAGACTGGCTTCCTTTATTTTGGTATGGTAACCGGTAAAGAAAATGAAAACTGTGTGTAAAAAAATATATTTGGAAAATCTCTTGATTTCCATTTTCAAAAAAAGTGTAAATATTCTGGTAAAATGGTTTCCAGAAACTTTAACATTTGAATCTGAATTTTTGCCTTTCTTAACCAATCAGCGCCTTCGTGTGAGACGATACTTTTTAAAGTTTCTTTGATATAACAGGCGTTAATATTAAAACTGCCTGGAAAATATGAAAGATCAAAACCCAAAGTAATTAAGAAATTCTTTCCCTCCTAGATTTATAAAAATACATTTACTAACCAATTAGAATCATAAATGAATTAATGTACCCTTTATTAAATTTAGATCCCATTGAAATCTTATGAATAAAACGATAAAATAGATTAACTTTAGTATGCATTAGAGATTTCTCTTATGCTACGTATTTTCGTCATTATTTCTCTTGAGTGGAATTCAACATTCAATTTTTTTCAAAAATGTATTAAATATCAACATCACTTAATTATCTCACCAAGCAAAAATATATCTTTTTGTTTTGTTTATCTTTTCGATAGAGTTGTTTACACTAATATATTATTCCCTTTTTATTATAATTGTGTTAGCCTTATGCATAGATATTAGCGTATAAATATACTTTGCATCTACACGATGATATAAACACGCAAACACCTTTTACACACAAAAAATATATAATCTACAACTGAAACAATACAAACTGCAATTAACTTTCTTGTTATAATCATATTGGTGCGTGAGCAATATTGAACAAGTCCTGGCGGCAACACCCCACAAGGCAGCAACTATACGGCCACCTGCCTCCCATCACGAAAACTATCCAAGTTACACAAATCAGACATGCAGGACACAGCGGGAGAAGCAAGGACGAGTTCATAAGTGAGAAGCATATGGTCAAGCAAAAGCAGGACGACCAGCTCGAACATATATTCAGCAGCTATGTAAGGGTACGGGATGTAGCCCTGAAGGCCAGCCAGAGGCGATGAATGATAGGGAGAAGTGGCGAGAGAGGATCAGAGATATCCATGCTAGCGGCACGACATGATGATGATGCTATTTTCTTACATTAGTCGGTCACCTGTTGTTTTTTTTTCGTTTAACTTTTCACTCAAGTTCAAAAATTAAATTTATTGAATTTATAGAACCGAGTTTATTTAATCATTTATACATTTTTCACTATATTTAGCTTGTTTCTAGGCAGTGTAAAAGAAACCAACAAACTAAAAACAAATATTGTTTTAATGAATCTCCTTGTAAGCGTCCAGTGAAAATGTCAAAGAATCAGTGTCTCCCTTAGGTGAGCGAACCATAGCCTTTATATACGTATAAGCATCATACCTGCGGTAGCAGTTCTTTGGGGAGACCATATGCAAATAGTGTTTGCTCCATCTTTCGTCTGCGTCTAAAATTGAATAACTTGGAGAAATCCACGAACGGTAGATTGGCCTTGATATTCTTAACACTTTCGATGAAACGACGGATTGTCAGAATCTTTTAAGGTTGTGGAGCGATTTCTCCGAAAGCTGTTAAAATATTTCAAAAGAATTTTCACAATTTGGGGTCAGATACGACGGAGAAGTCGAGCATTATAAACCTAAGTAGCCATAGAAGTATGATTTACGCTACTTTATTTCTTTATGATTCTTTGGTAAACTTTCTTGAGGAAGGGCAAAATGCAAACCGTCACCCATTTCTCTATTGTGCTATATAGACTGCGTTGATGTCGTCAAATTTTCTAGTCTTCAAAAATACAGGAGGTATTTCATAGACACATGCAGATTTTTGATTTTTAATTCTTTCAATATATCGTCAAGTTCTTCCTCCATAAACTGCCCAAGTTTGACGTCTAGTTGGTCATTATTACATTTCTAGATAGTTTTTTCAGTGATTTCAAGAGGGATTCCCGGCAGATTCTTGAAATTTTTTTCCATTTGTGAAACCTCTCTTCTTCGCTGCCAACTTTTAGTTTTGCTCTCGAAGTACTTTTCCTTCATTTAAGATCTGCCTTGCTAATTGTGATTCTCTATCCTCAACTTAATTTCTGATTTTATCGATTTGGCCTGGAATGTATTATAATTGTTCTTTTTGGTACGGGTTAGTTCTCTCTGGAATTTCTTAAGATTCTAAGCGTGGGGATTTGTTGGGTTTCTTTTATTGAGTAAGGAATTTTAAAAAGTTATTTCACTTTTTCCAAACTACTAATAACACAATGGAACTGAATATTTGTCGCCTTGATTCATTAATATGTACTCTACTGTTGCTATATATATATATATATATATATATATATATATATATATATATATATATATATATATAACTGTTTCTTTCTCGGTATATATATTTTTCCTGGATATTATGTCATAGAGATAAACTATCACCGTTAGACAAAGCATCTTATCAGCGAAAAAAAAAAACACGTCTTCGACATAGTCATCCCTGCTTTCTCTGATTTTCTTAACCAGGGATTAACCAAAGATAGCTTCATATGCTCATAATAAGATCGCTCCAAAAGTAATGCCTCCTATCTTATTGTACTATCCCGCAATGTCAGGCAGAAATTTTGGTGTCATGTCAGTCGTTAGCAAAACTTTTTGCCAATAACTCCTTATAAGTTTTACTATGATAAAGCTGGACAGCAGTTTGGCAAAAGGCCACATGACATAATGGTAATGTCGTGAGTTTGATTTATTTCATATGAAAAAAGAATGTCACCCATTGACATGCATGAACGATATTTGTATGTTTGCAGAGAAGGATCATAGGATTAGAGCTGAGTTAAGTGGAGAGCTAAGCATTGCAATTTTAGCATGAGTGGAAAATTCCCTTCAATATAGATATCACCCCAAGAAACGGAGAAAACTTTAATCTGCTCATCTAAGCAAATCGAGATTAGGAAAAACTGAGGGAGCTGAAATTTTCCTTATAACGGCACATTCATGGAAGCCCTTAGAAATTTACTGGCTTCTCTTGAGCAGATTTTTTTTATTTTAGTATGTCTTGCCAATATTGGTGATTGTGTATGACAAAGGTGTTTCCTTTTATCAAAAAATGTGTTCTGTCTAAATTGGATTTTAATTCATGTATATCCGCTGTAGTTTCATGGAAACAAATGGGAACTAATCAATTTCAGCCAACCTGTTGTTTAAATATACTTGTTTCATTCAATTCAAAAATGAATAATTGCACATTACTTTTTGCAAATTGGTATTCTTTCTTTCGCTTTCTCTCACTATCTCTTTCTGTCTGTCTGTCTGTTCGTCTCTCTCTCTCTCTCTCTCAATATATATATATATATATATATATGTGTGTGTGTGTGTGTGTGTGTGTGTGTGTGTGTGTGTCAACTATGAAATAAAGGAAACAGAGTAAACACTGGCAACGTGTCCAATCTTCACGTAACCCTTGAATTGACACCTCTGAAAACCGTGAAGATTTACAAGTTTTATTTTATCAAAAAGTTAAATAATATTGAGATTGCTCAGTTTTCTTGTGCCTTGAGTTCTATATTTTACAGATATAGAATGGTTTTCGCGTAAAATTTAATCATATATATATATATATATATATTTACTAATCAATTATCTACCAGTATTCACGGTACCAGAAAAAAACAAAAAACCCCTGGCCAGGAACAAGAGAAAGAAAATATCTCGAATCCCGGTCCAGAGGAAAAAGAAAAAAGTTTTTTGGGGTGAAAAAGAAAGAAAAGACCACCTCGTCCTAGTCCTTGAAAAAAATCAAGGGGTACAAAGTCAGTGGCCAAAAACCTCCACCTATCCTAAAATTTGCATATAATAATAAAAAAAAAAAAAAAAAAAAAAAAAAAAAAAAAAAAAAACCCACCCTACAACATATCCTAATTATATAGTAACCACGCTCTTTTGTGTTTACAACTATTCAATACCTCCGTTCTTTTGTTTAGCATATTCTTACTTTTACAATCTGCTATTATCAATTTTTCCTCCATACAAAGATTACAAGTTCTATTTCCTGCCCTATATTTGCGGCATTTCTTTATTATTTCCCATTTCATTATCGGATCTACTCCCATTTTTTCCTTAATCTCCCACACATAACTAGATAAAGCAGTACTATATCTATATCTTTTGTGCGAAAAACTTGTTCTATGGTTATAGTACCTAGTTTTAAAATCCCCTTGGGTTGACCCAAAATATATCTTTTTATCTCTCTTATTATTCGGATCCGTATATACCTCTGCCTTATACACTACACACTCCTGCTTACACTTTCCCTCGAGGGGACATGTAACCTTATCCCTACAGTTGCATTTGTCAATCACCTTATGCTTCTTTGTACCTAATTTGGCTATATTACTCCTATTTATTATTCCATTAATGTTTGGCATGCAACTGTAACTTAATTTAATACAATTCTTATTAAATATCTTATATAATTGGCTCCCACTAGGAAAGTTTCTTTTTAATATCTTGAAGAACTCTTTTCCCAAGTTATTAACTACTTCCATGTTGTAAGGGGGATTAAACCATAAGATTTTTCTAGGTCTATTTCTCCTACTTTGTGCTCCAATTCTATCCCTATCCTTATATTCTAAATTGACCCTATAACCGTCATTTTTTAGAGCCTCCTCATATTCCTGCTTAGTTCGCTCAAAAATTTCCCTGTTTGAGGAGTTATTAGATAATCTATGCTCTATTCCTTTAGGTACATGTTTAAATACCTGTATTGGGTGATTAGATCCCCTGTTTACATAACGCAGATCCTGGTTCCTTTTTCTAAATGGAGATACTGTTCCACTATATAAGTTTAAAGTAATATCAAGATAATCAGTTACTTTTAAATCTGTTGCTACATCCAACCTAAACCCAAAGTCATCAAACAGCTTATGCAATTTTTTCCTAATCCCATCACACTTCCTCGGCGTACTTTTATCCACTATAATCAGCCCGTCGTCTCTATACAATCCGTGACTATTAGGGTCCATAATCCTATTAATGTTATATAGTAATACACATCCGATGAGTTCGCAAATTTCCGCACCATCATATGCCCCGATCGAAACGTCAAAATTTCCACCCTCCCCTTTTTTTATCCATACACTATCTTCATGATATAACAATGTTTTACGACAATGCTTAATTATTTCCACCTTCTCTAGAGGTATAATCATATATTCTTTTGCTAAATCTAACGCCCTATCCAATGTCTTTTCTGTTATTGAAGGATAAAAATCCTTTATATCATACTTAATAAAGGAGCACCTATTATCCTTCTCATACTCCTCAAACCACTTAATACAATCATTAGTGCTCCTCCACTGGTTGATGCTCAATGCCCTTCTAAGTGATTCACATATTTCTTGTACGATTATCTTACTAATTCTACCTATTTGAGTCTTGGCCGGGTTAATTAGCCTACATTCTGGACTCGTCTTGAAATTACTTTTGTGGTCTTTTATAGTAATAAAACAATTCTTTGTATTGTACTTTTCTACTCTATCTACAATACCTAATTTATGCGCCAACATCTTTGCTTCCTTATTTAACTCTTTTTCTAAGTTAGGTGGTGCCTTCTTATAGTTCTTAATCCCCTCCTTACATATCATTTGCCTATATTTTTCCTTTTCTATCTTATATAAATTGCCCGACTTATCTGACTTTACGAATATTTTTCCGGGCTCCTTAAATTTCCTCATATCCTCGTACATTTTTTGTTGAATATTATTGAATATATATATATATTAAGTCTAAAATAAGATAATAAGAAAATCGGATAAACAACTCATGACTCCAAGTTTCACCTTAACACGCCTCAAGTAAGCTATTATTAGATAAGTGTTGGATACTAGCTCATCTAAAGATTTGTTTTGTAATTTTTTTTATCTTGTTTTATTATTATATTCTTTTATACTTAAGATATATTGTGATATTGTTCTGCATTCTCAGACATAGTGCACTCTAAAGATTGTAGTGTTTAAAGTATTTTTCTGTTGAATTTACATCATAATTGTGTCTGCATATATATATATATATATATATATATATATATATATATATATATATACATATATATTTATATATATATATATATATATTTATATATATATATATATATATATACTTGTAAATTAATGAGTCCACAATTATTGGATTTGGTTTCAGATTTTTCTTTTGCTTCTAAACTTGTGTTTATGACTTTAGAATTGTCTTCAAGAAGTTAATGATTGATTTGGGTCTCTTTTTGGCTTTTATAGAGGCGATTGTTTTGATAGGATTGTGTTTATGTGTCTGTGAATGCCTTGTGTGAATCAGTTGTCTTTGACAACCTTTGGCTTCAGCAGATTTTTTACAAGAGTACTTTCTGTGTTTTTGTGAATGCGTGAGTGTTCGTTTCCATGTATGTGAATATACTTTCGGGATTTTTGTCTTTTCCTTTATAATCACTTCATCCCCTAAATAACCTACAATCCGATCAACAACTAACTGTCCTCCCAAAGTGTTTCTGTTTATGTGTGTGTGTGTATGTGTGTGTGAGTGTGTGTGTGTGCGTGTGTGTGCGCGTGTGTGTATAGTTAAATATAGGAATACATAGATGGCTTGAAAATGTTTCTTTTTTAAAAATAAATCAGGAAATACGGCCCAAAAAATAAGTATAAAATCTAAAATAAATGAAGATTTACTCACTTCATATGCCATGTACCCAATCATCGGATGAATTACATATATGGTTGTATTTCTTTCATTGACTTTTTCTCATCCGATATATCTCGTTATGTTCATTTTAGTCAAGGTATCAATCATGTATTGCCTAGTCCGGTTCATGGCCAGCCTGAGTCGGGGTATCGAGAATAGCTATATTGTTTTGCTACAATCTTCTTAAAACGGTAGTGTTACTTGCCTTGAAAATCTCAATTATCGATTCATCACGTTTGTTTGATATACACAAATACCACTTTCACGAAGCAAAACGGTGCTTTTTTGCTTGTTTGTTAGTTTTTTTGTTTGTTTGTTTGTTTTTCTTCTTCTTTTTTTTTTTTTTTTCGTTTTATTCGTTTATTTTCTTGCCTTTCATTCATTCTACTTTAGAAAAAAAAAGAAAGATTTGCGTCTATTGGAAATTTGATTAAATTTACCCATAAAACACTAGTTTCCCCACAAACCCCTGTAGTTCAGTGTTTTTTTCCTCGTTTTTGTTTTTGGCAATTAATAGTCTGTTAGTTTAGGACAAACAATCCATAAGAAAAAGAAAAAATCCTCTACATTAAAAAGGCAGCGATTCGAATCCTTTCAATTTTGTGGAACTGCTTTCAGCATGATCATTTAAAGAACATATCGCTCTATTTATCAATTGGTTAAACATCTGCATTGGCCAAGAGGGAAGAACAGATTACGATCAAATGAAAAGAATAAAAATAAAGAAGTTTAAAGGAGGGGGGAGGGCTGTGAAGAGGTGATAAAAAGAAATGTGTTAAAGAGGGGTAGGGGTAGGAAGTGAATGGAGTGGAAGGGAGAGGAGAGAAAAAGAAGTTAAATGGAAGAAGAAATAAAGCTTAGGGTATGGTCAATTGTGAAGAAAAAAATGACAGATAGAAGAGGGAAAAATAAAAAGAGGATAAGAAAATTTCGCAAATTGCAAGAAACTGTGTTTAAGGCAAATCGAGTAAAATAAGAGATAAAAGGGGAGAAAGTGTGTGAGAGAGAAGGATAAAGAAGAGAGAGAGGGGGAGAGAAGATGATAAGGAGAGAGAGAGAGAGAGAGAGAAAAAGAAAGAGAGAAGAAGAAGAAAGTGAAGAGAGAGAAAAAAGAGGGCAGAGAGAGGAGAAAAGGAGAGAGAGAGAAGAAGAAAGAGGAAAGAGAGGAGAAAGGGGAAGAGATAAGAAAAAGAGAGAGAGAGAGAAAGAGAGAGAGAAGAAGAAGAAAGTGAAGAGAGAGAAAAAAGAGGGCAGAGAGAGGAGAAAAGGAGAGAGAGAGAGAGAGAGAGAGAGAGAGAGAGAGAAAAAAGTGAAGAGAGAAGAGAAAGAGGAGCAAGAGAGAAAGAGAAGAGAATAAGGAGGTAGGGAGAGAGATAGAAAAAAAAAGAGAAAATAAAAGGTAGACATATGAGAAGATTTTGTAATTTGGCTTTATGGCATGTCAACACTTACTGGGTTATTCAAGTCTTTGTTTTGTAACCAGTTTAGTAGTTCCAAGTAAAAGATAACAGTCATTATAGAACCTTTCTTGTTATCCCTCATAATTGTTTATTGCTCCGGGACGATCCGCTAGACAGCATCCAGTGTCCGCACAAAGCTCATATATGTAAGGCTTTGCTTACGTGCATAACGATGCACAAGGAAGGGCAGAATAGCTGACTGGAAGACTGGACAATAACTAAAGTTAAAGGATAACATAATTAGATACAAATACAGACTCATTGAGGAAAGTGTTTAACGCAGAGGAAGAGAGAGACACAGAGTGACAGACAGAGACAGGGTCAGCGATAGAGACTGAGACAAAGCGAGAGAATCAGAAAAATGAATGAACTAGTGTGGGAGTAAGGTATTAAAGTAGGTTCAGGTGTAAAAGCTAAGAGGAAAAGGAAAGACAGAGAAATTCGGGGATGGGAAAGTAAAAGGAAAAAAAAAAAAAGCAAAACATTTTTATGTGCTACTTGCTTAGTTACAAAACTATTTAACAATATTTTTCTATAAAGACGTTCTCAGAGGAAAAATCTGTTGCTTTTTTTTTTCTATTTTGATTTATAGTTTTGTTGGTTCTATGGGTTTTAGTATGGTTACTACTTGGGTTAGATTAGTGTTAGAACCTGGGTCAGTAAAAAAAAACAAGAGGAAAATCTCTTTTGATCAGTTCAAGATCATAGAAAAAAAAGGATAAAAAAAAAAAAAATCAGCTCCCTTTCTGAATTTGATATCTATATGAAGTAGTCAACTCGTATAATAATTGCATTTTATGACACATTAATGAAACATGTTTGTAATATTGAGAGGAATTTCCGAGTCTAAACGGCTTATTTCTCCCCGCCCTAAAAAAAGCAAAAAACATTACTATAACGCTGAGATATTTTCTAGTTTTAAAAAATACAGAAACTATAAAATTGTCATTCAGACATCATTAAAAAAATCATTGTCTATGATGAAAGACAAGAGAAATGTCAATCTATACGCATTTGTGATTATTGTGCTGGAGCTGATGTACGCAGTCCGGGATCATTTCTTAGTATTTGCAAAAGGGCATGGAATTCAAATGTCGAATTGGTTTTTATTCAGCTTTAAAGAAAATAAATGACGTCTTCTTCACATTTCAATATATATATATATATATATATATATATATATATGAAGAATTTTGTTGGGCCAATGAGTCCAAAAATGAATTCAAATTTAGTATTTAGCTTCTTCTTCTTCTTCTTCTTCTTATTATTATTATTATTATTATTATTATTATTATTATTATTTGCGTTTTTAACGTCAGCGTTAGCTGGTGGTCTTTCACTGGAGTTTGAGTGACAGCAAATCTCCTCAAGTCTCCAGGACTATTCTCAGTATTCTGGCTGTTCTCAATATTGTAGTAGTTTGGATAGTTTCCACTCATCCGCCAACTTCCAAGTCTTCCAGTCACCTTAGTTATCCTTTAGTTACTGTTCCAAACGCACCAATTACAATTGGTATAATTGTCACCTGCATGTTCCAGAGTTTTTTCAATTCCTTTGCAAGGTTGAGGTACTTATCCTTCTTTTCACATTCATTCAATTTTAATCTGTGGTCAGCCGGGACAGCAAAGTGGACAATTTTGCATATTCTCTTTTTTTCTGTTGATTATTATTAGGCCTGGTTATCTGGCCGACATTAGGTGATCCGTGTGTATGTCAAAGTACTATAGGAGTATACCCTAGGTAAGTTTTTCACTCCAGCTTTAGATGACGGTCTTTTGCAAGAGACTGAGTGACAGCAAGTCTCCTCAGGTCCCTAGGACCCTTCTCGGTACTCTAAGCGATCTTAACAATGCTGTAGTTTCCAACTCTTCTAGCCCTTTTTCAACTCTTTGAGGACTGTGCGAAGCGCACCAATCACATCTAGTATCTTCGTCAACCTCATGTTCCACAACTCATTTCTCTGGTAAAGTATGAGTACGTGTCTCTTTTTTTTCACTTTCTTTGTTCTTCACCTAATGATCCGCAGGAAAGGCAAGTCCACTCGACAGCAAGTTATCTTTTTATGTCAGTTACCACAAGATCTTGTCTTCTTTCCGAGATCAGGTACTCCGTTTGTATCTCAAAATCCCTGTGAATTTTGTGCCTCTTATTCTCTGGGGTGGATTATGGCTTGTACATATACAATATGGCAGTATGGTCAAATTTTAATTTCCTGCACAATTCCCAGATCGCCTCCCCCATCCAGTCATGTCTAGTCTGATAATCTTTTTTTTACGCTAGTTTGCTACATTCACTTACTTTATGATTAATCGTTTCGTCTTCGTCATCACATAACGTACTCTTGCTATTCTGTTGTGCATAATCGATTTTGGCTTTGATATACTTGGTTCTCATGGCGTTATTTTGAGCTGCTATCTGGAGAGGTTCTTTTCTCTCTTAAGGTTTCTCTTTTGTAGCCATGTCCGTCTTCTCGTGCGAAATTTTTCCAGTTCGTCGCCTGAGATATCCGAACAATTGTTTTTCTTTCCATTTCTGTTCCGTAGTTTCTGTTGTTGTTCTGTTTGTCCTTATATGGTCAGTGGTTTTACTGGCCACTGTCATTAGTCTTTCCTTGCTCTTTTTGATGTAGTCCTCGACTCCTCGGATAGATGCATCTACACTATCTTCAATGTTGGCGAGGCCTTTCCCTCCTTCTTTTCTTGACACATATATTCTGTATATGTCATCTCTCGGATATGAAGCCCTGTGCATCGTCATCAGTTTTCTCGTCCTTTGGTCCATTTTTCTGATTCCTTAATTGTTCAGGTTTTTTTTTAAAAGTCTTGAGTATCTCACAAGAGTAACTGCTAAGGTGTTTATCTCTTAAAGAGGAATTCTGCTTTTGAGCTTGGTTTTGAGTAGTTCTTTCTTTCATTGTGGTTTGTTTGATTGTGTTCGCACCCAATATTGCCAAGTATTTGTAAGCTTTCTTTTTCTCCAAGCGTTTCGTTTCTTTCTTGATTCGGTAGTTCTATTCCTTCGGTTATTTGTCTTTTTGCGCTTTTCATTATAAGCACGGCACAATTTTATATGCCAAATTCCATTCTTATATCGTAGCTGTATTTTATTATTGCTTGTATTAGAGACTCCACTGTTTTTTTTTCATTTTTTGCAAACATCATGTCATCCATGTAGATGACCTGATTAATTTTGGCTTGTGATTTTGTAAATCTGTAATATTTAGTTCACTTCCTGAGTATATGATTGAGTGGCATGGTTGCCTTAACGAATACTAACGGTGAAAGCGCATCTCACTTGAAGATGCCTTTTTGGATTGTTATCTCTGCCAAAGTTTTTCTTCCGGCTGTCAAGTCCTCTTTCCAGTTTTTCATGGCTTCCACCATGAATCTAATGACTTTTTGTATATCTCGTATATTTTCAGACAATGTTCTATCCAGGATTCCTGAAACATATCGTAGGCTTTCTTATTGTTTTTCCACGCCAGGGCTACAATTTTCCGACTATCTTTGCACTCCTTGAAGATGTACTGATTAATGTACAGTAAATCACCGGTTTCTCTTATTCCTGGTGGCATCCGTTCTGTTTTTCGGTAGACAACGGCTTTCTAGCGAGTAATGCATCTCTCTAATCTGTGTTGTCAGGATTATCCGTATCAAAGTTAGGCGCCTGAGTGATCTACAGTTGCTGGTGATGATTCCTTTTCAGGACATTTCTTGATCAGGATAGTTTTCCCCCTTCGCCCCCAATTCGTGTATTCTTGCTTCTTCTTTACTATGTTGAAGAGCAAGTTTTTCATTTATGGATGGGAAATTTTAAACCAAAATCCATGTGTGCCATCATGGCCTGTGGTTTTCCAGTTTGGTTCTTTTTTCAGTGTTGCTTTGAGCAATTTCGGGTGTATTTCAACTTCAGGGCTTTCTTCGTGTCTCTGTAATTCTCTTTCCGTGTTTTTTTTTAAAATCCATTCAGCATTTCTTTTAAGTTCTTTTTTTCCCAGATTTTATAGCAAAATTATTTTGTTTCTTTTGCATCTGGATGCTGGTTTGTCCTTGTGCATTCTCCACTTGCTTGGTTGTAGAATTTTCTTTCATCATTTTGGAATGTCTCGTTTTGTCTGTATTGCTTGACCCTGTCTCGGTATCTTTTAAGTTTTCCTTATTTAGCCAATATCTTTTAATTAATTTCTTCAAGTCACATTATTAGATTTTGTTTTGGTCGTCCATTCCAGTATATCCCAGTGTGTTTTTCCTTCCCTTGTATTTTGCTGTCACAGTTTCTTTGTCTTTCTAGCCTTATTTCCCTTCCAGGTTTTGTATTTCAGTTCTGAATTCTTTGGGGAACATCGATTCTATCAAAAACTAATTTTTCTACGGCATAAATGAGCTCGGTTAGTTCAGTGCTTTTGCCCGTTGGAATATTTGGAAATAATTTGTTTACGTTTTTTGTTTTTACCTTAATTTTTATCCTGTCTTGGTTTCGAAGAGAGGGTAATGTAATCTTATCTTCAGTCGTGATTTTCTCGATTAATTATCCATTTATTTTATCTTTTTGCGTTCATATTTGTTTCGTAGAGCTGGGGCCTGTGACCTTTCGATCATCAGAAATCTGCTTTGTTATTGGGTGACGAGTTCCTTGTTTTTTAGCATTTATTGTTTCGAATCTCGTCAGGGAATCTATACTATTTATTTTTGCGCATATTTCAAGGAAATAATGGTCGGAAACCTAACCATTCATAATATCATTAGAGCCTGGTCCGCAAGCTTTTAGCTTGTATTGAATCCCATGGAATTATATCAAAATGCTCTTATTCTTTTTCTGAACCCTCTTTGAGAAGAATTTCTCTTAAGATAACAGTGAAGTAATTTTTTTCTATTTTCTCTGGTCCACTTATTATTATTATTATGTTACTACTTGTGAGTTTTTCACATCGGCATTACCTACCGGTTTTTCGCTGAAGTTAGTGACAATAAGTTTTCTCAAGTTTCCAGGACTCTTCTCAGTATTCTGGCCGATCTTAATTATATCGTAGTTCGGATGGTCTCTATTTGTTCCCTAATTTCTGTCTTCCAGTCCCTTTATAAAGCTTATAGGAATATTCCGAGTGCACCAATTACAAATGGTATCACTGTCAACATGATGTTCGAGATTTTTAGTTCTCTGGCAAGGTCTAAGTATTATTTCTCTTTCCTCTTTCTTTTATTTTCATTTTGTAGTCTGTCGGGACGGCAAAGTCAACTATTTAGCAGGTTTTCTTTTTTTTCTTTTTGGTTGATCATCACTGAGTGAGGTCTTCTCGTCGCGATTAGGTGATCTGTGTGTATCTCAAAATTTCAGAGATATTTGTAAGTCTTATTCTCCTGGAAAAACTCTAATTTTTCATATGGTCAAATTACATTTTTTGGCACAATTCCCAGTGGAACACCTTCCCCACCAAGTCGTGTCTAGACTTATACTCTTTTTACGCTAATTTGCAGCGTCCACTTATTTTGTTATTAATTGTTTCGTTTCTATCGCCATATATGGTATTTTGTTGAGTCTTATTTATTTTTTCTTTGGCTGAGTTGATCCTTATGGCGATATTTTGTGCTGCTTTACGAAGAGATTCTGTTTCTCTTTTAAGGGTTCCTTTTCTTAGCCATGTCCAAAAGATTTCGCCTGCCTGTTGCTTGAAATATCCACACAATTGCTTTTCTTCCCATTTCTATGTTCTTGTAATTATTGTTCAGTTGATCTTTATGTTGTTTGTGTTGCTAAGTCTTTCTTAGCTCTTTTATTTTACTCATTTTACAGTTTTCATACCAGCATTAGCTGATGGTTTATCACTGGTGTCTAAGTGAAGGAAAATCTTCATAAGTCTCCAGGACTCTTCTTTGTCTTCTAGCCGATCTCAACAGTGCTGTAGTTTGGGTGTTCTTCGCTGGTCCTCTTATTTCCAAGTAATCCAGTTTTTGTACCAATCCTTTGGTGACTGTACCGAGTTCCTCATTTATAATAGCAACCCCGTTACTTTCGTGTGCCATAGATCTTTTTCAAATCTCTTGCAAAGTCTAGGTAGTTATCTCCCTTTTCCCCTTCCTTCAGTTTTACCCTGTTGTCTGGCGAAATGACAAAGTCTACTATTCAGCAAGTTTTCTCTTTTTTTGTTGACTATCACTAGGTCTGGTTGTCAGGTCAAGATTAGTTGATTTGTTTCTAATTCAAAATACCAGAGAACTTTTTGCATCCCATTTTCCAGGACGGATCCTTGGTGCACAAATACCATTTGTTCTTATCGTCAAACTTCCAGATTTCTTGCACAAATTCTAGTGGATTACCTTGCATACTTAGTCGTGTCTAGTCTTCTTTGTGCTGATTTACTGCATTCACTTATTATGTGATAGATCGTTTAATCTGAATCATCTCATAATTTACATTTACAGTTTTGCTGCGTCTTGTCGATTCTTGCTTTGACATAGTTCTTATGGCATTGTTTTCTGTTGATATCAGAACAGATTCATTTTTGCTTTTGGTTATTTTTTTATTCTGATGTTTGTGTTATCTGTATTGTTTCTGGTGGCTGTAATCCATCTTTCTCTTTGCTTTTTTATGTAGTCTTCTAGTCGTTATATCGATGCATCGACGCTATCTTGAATTCTGACAAGTTATCTTCCTTCTCTTTTTTTTTAGCACATACAGTCTGTCTACGCCATCTCTTTGATGTAAAGCCTTATGCATCGTCATGTCTTTTGTTTTCGAGTTCATTTTTTTGGAATTTTTCTCTAGTCCACTTTAAGAATGATCCTGTGTATCTTACAAGGATGACAGTCCAGTTATGTATCCTTTTGATGAGATTTCTGCAATGTAGTTTGGTTTCTCGTTTTCTGAGGTATTCATTCTTTTTTTTATTTCTTCTCCACATCTTAAATTATATCCGCTTCCAATATTCCCAAGTATTTATTGGTTCCCTTTTCTTTCAGTGTTTGGATTCTATCTTTTTGGGTCCTTTTCTATCCTTTTCTCATCTATTCCGGTAAGTCTATTTCTTGTAGGCATCTATTCCTTCAGTCTGCCATGGATGGAAATTATCTTTGTAAACCTGTATCGATGTATGCCATCATGTCCCGGTGATTTTCAATTTGGTACTTTTTTGAGTGTTGCTCTGAGTGAATCGAATGTATTTTCGCCTTCGGTCTTTCTTCGAGTCCTAACTCTTTTCCTATGCTGCTTATTTATTCGGCTTTTCTGTTATGTTTTTTTGCACCAAAATATTTTTGTTTTTTTGTCATCAGGTTGTTGGTATATGTTAGTACATCTACCATCTACTTGCGGATAAAATTATTTTCGTTCTTTTGGAATGTCTTGTTTTGTCTTTATTGTTTTATCTCGTCTTGATATCTTTTTAGTCTTCCTTCTTACGCCAGTACCGTCAAGTTTATTTTCGCGGGTTGTATTGTTTGTTTGACTTGTTGAGTTGCTTATTTCTAATCGTCTAAAATATGTTTCAGCGTTCTTCCTATGTCTTATTTTTCCCTTGTTGTAGATTTCCTTTCTGCATTTCCAGTTGAATTTACCATCCAGGTTTTGAGTTTATTATCATCCTTACTTGGTCAGCGAGTCTTTGGCTTGTCTGAAATCTAGTGCATTCTTCCCAGATTTCTATTATTCTTTTCCAATATCCTCTTAGTAGCGCCGCTTCGAGAATAGGTGTGGAGTGCAAGTGTGTTGTTATCCTTAGTCCATTTTTTTGTGTTGGTGTCACTAATTTATTTGGTTACATAGTGTTGTCGTTTCTGTACCTGAATAAAGAACAACAAACATTCGCAGGATGACGGCAGGTCACCCATGCTGGCTATCAATGGATCTCCTGGTGATTATGACACCAACACCTGTTTTTCTGTTCCTGTTTGCATTATATTTCGATTTGATATTTCAATCATGCGTAGCAATACCATAACCGGGGTATGTTTAGAATGTGCACATCTATCACAGATATAATTAAGTCCTGCTTCAGTGAGAGAATTCATAACCGGGTTCGTTTGGCTGTTTTTCTCCTCATCAATAGACGCTAGACTTATCAATGGGTAGCAGTAGTTACATCACTCAACTATTTGGCCCAGGCATTTGAACTCTGAAATTTTCCTGCCCAGCATCTGGTGAAGCTTATTGTTGACCCAACGTAGGATTCATCTGCTTTTCTTCATATCCACCATGTTGCTTACCATAGTTTCTAGTGATATTCATTCTGTAAAAATGTTTTTCTTTTCTTTTTCTTTTATGCTTTTCTTCCACTCCACACTCTTTTTTATTTGTTAAGTTCTAACTTAGTTACAGTTTATCTTATCAATTTTTTTTCTTCTTTCATCCCGAGAGCAATTAGTCTTGTGATTTATTACATTTAACACTTGCATATGTTTTTAAAGTGGTTGCTGGTTTAAACAGGAACTTGTTAAACATTAAATAAATCGTATCTGCAATTAAATATCTAAACAGTCAAAATTTAGAGACGAAGAGGAAAAGCTACTGATAAAATTAAACACGACTTTTCTTCCAACTAGTTAAGCTAGAATAAACGGGAAAATTTATATATACAATTTAGTCGAATTCTTCGGGATGGTACACCGTCGTATTTTTTTTCTTTCTTTTTTTTCATTTGCTGCTGTTTCAAAGAGATTCTTGTGTTACATAATTAAGGAAATGATTTTTCATATTAATCATTTTTCAGTAATTATATTTCATTATTTACTTTGGTAAGGCTTTGAAATACTCAGTGTCTCTTAGTTCCGGTGCATAGTCAGATGGGCACTCTTACGCCCACGTGAAAAGGATATGACAATCATCATCTGTCATAATAAACCCGCAGACAAGAAATGGGGCTGGACTGCTGTTGGAGTGAATTGGGTGGTTTGATGACGTCACGGTCGGAGGAGATGCTTCTGTGAATTCGAGGATTTTGAAAAGACTGTTAGTTGAGGTCGACTGTTAAAAGGTAGCGGTTGAGTTTTCGGATCTGATCAGATCAGAACATATTTTTGGGCCACAACCGGCGGAGATCTTTAACACCACAAGATCCACCGCGCATGGTGGTGATGGTGGGAGTCAACATAGTAAATCATTATTAATTCCCCAAATTATTTTCTGCTAGACTATTATGAAATCATGAAATAAATTTGTTTAAATTTACCGCGCTATATTCTATATGGCTCGTGTGTGACTCCTCCCAATTACTGAAAATATAGGTACCTGATTTAGTCTGAAAGCGTTAAGTAAGAACAATTACCAATTTCAAAACAACCGGAAAGACATCAGGAGCCTAATCTTCATTTAAAAAATGACTAGTCTTAGTGGAAATAAATTCTCAAAATAAGGCAGTAAAAATAAAACCATAAATGTGATAGAGGAACGCCTGAAGCAGGTACAGGTACTTAACTCGAGAAATAAGATATAAAAATTATAGGATAACGGACATTAACAAAGTTAGAAACGTAAGATATTATCAATTTAATTTTTTTTTTTTGACCCACTGTTCATGAATAGGCACCGTGACTCTTCTCGGTCACATCCGTGTCATGTGCGCTGATAATAAACAACACCAGCCTCTGGTATAACCACAATATACCACCTATGATAAAAATGTTGAATCAAAATCTGACCCCGCGTGGGATATGGCCAACATGCTTGGGTGTCATGATCGGCTGGTTTTCTCCTGATAGCCAACATTGGAGACCCAACCATCATCCTGCGAATGTTGGCTGCTCTTTTTTCAGTTACACCAATGACGATATAAGAAACCACATTAATCAGATACACAAACAAAAAATATGGACTAGGGAAGATAAACATCTTGCACTACACTGCTATTTTATCAGCAACCCTACACGAAGAGGAAATAGGAAAATAATGATAGAGATGTGGCAAGAATGAGCTAGCTTTCAGACAATAAACCAAACACTTGCCGACCAAGTAAGGACAATAAAAAAGAAAGGGTGGTTTTCTGACCTCAAAATCCTTGACGTACACCAGAAAATAAATAATGAACAAGAAAATAATGCAGTATCAGATACAACAAGACCAAAAATCGTCTAAGCAAAATGAACCGCCAAATTCGGAAAATAGAAACGCCACACAGCCAAACCACAGAGCAAACACTAACACAAGAACAAAAAGTAAATCTAGAAAATTTAAAGAGAATTATGAATGGAGAAAAGGCTAACATATCATCACTAAAAAACATAGAATGGAGATCAGTTATGAGGAAAAGGGGAAAAATCAAATACTAACTTATATATCCACGAATAATATAACCGAATCAAATAAACTAATCTATGCAGTGGCGAAATTAGTTTGTGAGAAAATTAGGATCCCCCCAAAAAGCATGAAGAAAAATCCAAACGAGGATGGGAAATTCGATTGGAAACGCAGTTAAAAAATCTACGAAAACAGGCCGAAATCATGAAATGAAGGAAAGACGCTAGAACACGTAGAGACAAAAAGGAAAAGGCGACACAAAAAATAACAATACCACTTTAGGAAATTAACTAGAAAGTACTGGCGAAAGAAGGAAGATTAAAGAGATATCGATAACGGGTAAAATAATACAGACAGAACAGGATATTACAAAATAACGGAAGAAAATTCTACCGACAAGTAGGAGGAGATGACACGAAAACATACCAAAAACCGGATGCAAGAGAAAGCGAACTATTTCGGACTAAAACATGGCAAACAACTTTCGGTGGATTTCCGAGTAAATTCTCGAAACGTTGTTTTCACAGGTGTAATCGTTTTTGTTGGTTGGTAGCTTTCACTTTAGCGTTCACAGTGCTCTTCCTTCAGCTCACTTTGTTTACCGTTTACCATGCTATCCTAGATTGTCTATCTTCAACCGAGTCTCTAATCTTATCGATATGATTTTGTATGACTTCTGTTTGTTTTTTAGGTATATGTTAGCTAATTCATTTAGTGCCTTTTAAAGTTCCAGGGTTTTGGTATTGGTTGGGTTCTTCCTATTACATTTGGAGGCAGTTTTCACGTCTGTACGTTTTTTCCTAACCACTAATGTCTCCCATGGGACTCTAGGTTTAGTTGTTTGTTTTTATCGCATGCATTCCACTGTTGCTTCTCTGTGGGCATTGACGAAATTCTCATATTCGTCATTCGGAGCATGTGTTTCTGTCTTCTCCTGTAGTACATCGAATTTGGTTTTTAGAGCTCATAAATATTCATTTCTACTAATGTATAGGCGTGCACGCGCGTGCACACACACACACACACACACACACACACACACACACACACACACACACACACACACACACACATACACATATATATATATATACACGTGTATTTGCATATATACTAGCATTTACATCTACATATGTATACACATATACTTATACACATTATTTTTATTGCCAACTCAGCTGGGGCTGTAAATACAATGACTGCACCTCTGCAGTTGTAAGACTCTATCAACGATTGTCCTCGATATGACACTAAACAGTTTGATGGTGGGGTTCCAGTGATACTAGGGTTTTGGGAAATGCGGAACACCTCTTCATTGGCATTACTCCTAAGTCCACTCTGGCCCGGAAAAGTAGCACCTAATAGGACCCTACTTTTTGGTTACATAGAACTAAGCTTCATATTTATGCTAAACTGAATTTTTGGAATTAGAACTGCTTGACTAAACTGAATAGTTTGAAATAGAAATGTTTTTGACAATTAAACTGTGTACTTACATTTAAACTGCGTACTTAAGCTAAACTGAAGTGTTTGAAATGAAACTGTTTTTGACATTGAAACTCTACTTACGCTAAACTGAACTGTTTAATATAGAACTGTTTTAACATTTAACTGTGTGTAAACAAAGTCTTTACTTGTAGTAAAATGAATTTTTTGAATTAAAACTCTTTGAATAAACTGAATAGCTTGAAATAGAAATGTTTTTGAGGATTAAACTGTACTCATGCAAAATGTAATTGTTTATAATATAATCGACGATTTGTATGAAATGGATTTGGCGTTAAATAACCTACAAGGGTTGATATGCCATAAAAACCAACCAACCAACCATTATTTACATGTATATGTATACAAAAATGTGTAGTTTTATATCTATAATATAGTTACCTGAATCATATTTACCAACCCCTCTACTCAGGCAGGAGACGATACAAGGTCAATTTTTAAGCGGAGTTTTACAGGTTTGAATTTAGAGTTGTCCTTCTCCTAGACAAGATGCCACACCAAGGCTGAAGAACCCAGTCTGCCTTACTATTTACCCACAGCTGGAGGGAGAATATTGGATTCATATCTTTCCCAAGGGTATTAGTGCTATTTGAAATGCAATCAGT